>WBNO01026203.1:139046-186515 GCA_013400575.1 Peucedramus taeniatus | reverse complement strand
CCGCCGTCCCAGCCCGGTCCCCGCGTGTCCCGGTCCCCCGTCGCCCGCCGGGGCTCCGCGGTGCCGGCGCGGGGCTCGGGAGGGCCCCTGCAGTGAGTTTAACGGGGCCGGCTCTGCCCTGCGTCCCGTTACTGGTGACTCCGACAGCAGCGGCGGCCGCGGTCCCTGCGGGCTGTGGGGGGATTCGGACGCGGTGGGGCCCTGTCCGGCCAGCGGCTCGGGAGTGGGCTCGCCACGGATGCTGTTTTGCCAGCACTGCGAAGCTACTCGCCTTTCTGGGAGGCAAAGCACTGCTGGAGAGATCCCAGATTCTGCAGCCAAGGATGCTCCTTTACTCTGGAAGCGGCCATAGATCCCGACTGCTGCTGCCTTCAGCACAAGCTGTCCCTGTGGCCAAAGCCGTGAGCAGGACGGGATGAGATGGGGGGCTTTAATCTTCCTCTGCTTCCTCCCTCCCTGCTGTAGCTCCTCCAGCCAGGATGGGTTTGCCTCTGGCCAATACCAGGCTGGAGTAGGGCAGTGGCACTGAGAGAGTCTCATGGGGTGGCCCGAGTGGCACAGGATGAGCACGGGTCCGATGGCCCCATCACCATGAGCAGAGGCTCAGTGGCTCAGAGGAGAGCGTGAGCTGTACCAGCCCCATTCTGGAGTCATGAGTTTGTCCATACTGTGGGTGCCAAGGCAGGGAAGCAGGAGTCTCCTCCTCCTGCTCATCAGGCATCCCTTTTGCTGCAGGGAGAGGCTTGGGGGCTGTTCATTAGCCTCATCAGCACCGTGGGGCACCGGGCTGTGCTCCAGCAAACTGCCCGCCCTGGCTGCAGGGGCACAGCTCCACATGTGGCTTTAATGGAGGAGGAGGAAAAGGTCCAGAGCTCCTGTGGCAGGCAGAGTGGTCGTTGTCTGGGAGGGCAGCAGGGAGCTGTTCCTGTAGTGTCTGTGCTGGAGAACGTCGATGAAGTTCCCATGTGGATGATGGCCCATGCCCACATGTGCCAACAGGGAGGGACATGGACTCTCACAGAGGAACCATCATCTCTTGACACTGGTTGCAACTGAGATTGATAGTCTGAGAAATTGGGGAATTTGACAGTTCCTTCAGGTCCCAGCTCAGACCCAAAAGACAAAAGCAGATAAAAAATGTTAGTGAAAAAATCCACAAAATTCCAAACAGCACATAACAGAATGGAGAACACTGAGATTTTCAATCAAAATTAAGTGTTTTGACATGCCAGAACACCACTCTTCATTTCACTGACATTCCAGGCTGAAAAATCTCAAGTCAGACCAAACATTTGTAGTTGTAATCCCACGACACTGGAGGTTGATAACTGTCAAAGCAGCAGTTTCTGTGGAGCTGTGTTTTCTAATGGGAGTTTGGGCATGAGTGGGAGCTCTGAGTGTCTCTGCCAGCATGGAGCACTGGGATGCACCTTGTCCTCCTGCTCCCCTGAACCACACGTGCTCTCCTGGCCACCAGCGTGGCTCCTGCTCAGCTCAGTGGTTTCCCTTCGGAGTGTGGCATGGACAGTGTGGATTGCATTATTGATAACACTGTAATTTATTTATGCTTCCTTGGCTGTAGCAAACAGCTCAGCCTTTCTGAGCTAAATATACATTGCATGGGGAGCGTGTCGCTGTCCTCTGTGGGATGGAGTGGTCAGTGGAGTGCTTGGTTTTTAGTCCAGCTGAGAGGTTTAGGAATGTCTCCTGGAAACTCACATGGCCTGGAGGGTCCCATGGGCAGGAGCTGGGGATGGGCTCCTCCAGAGGGACTCTGGTGTGTGCTGTGGGGCTCAGGCCTGGTGCCTGGGAGCTGGGCTGTGCTCCCTGCATGAAGCAGGAGACAGAGCTGGAGCAGCAGCCAGGAAACGAGGGTCTCCTGATGGCTGCTCTGCTGGAAGGCGCATGGGAGGTTCGTTGGCACTGGGGACTCACTGTTGCAAAAATTGCACTAACATTGTGTCTGCTGTGCTCACATCTGGACTGCTAGGTGTGCCCCATCATGGGGCAAGGCAGCTGCGTGCTTGTCCAGCTGGGACACAGCTCCTGTGTGTGCAGCGTGGCTGGGCAGGGCTGGCCCCAGGTGCGGGCCACGTGCCCCACTCCTGGCTGGGTGCAGTGCCTCTGCATTCAGGTGAAGGACTGAGCAGCTCTGAGAGCTGTTTGCTTTGTCATTGAGCAAATAGTGCATGCTTTAAGCTGACATCAGTATTTACACAGTGGGCTGTCATGTCTCCAAAGGGACTCCAGCAGAAGCGGCTGTTGTAGGATCCCCTCTGAGAAGCCTCATGCAGAGCATATTCTGCCAGAGCACCAGGGATCACCTAAATATGGGTTTACAGGAGAGAGTCTTACAGTCCCATCACATCACCTCAAGGAGCAACGGTTTTCTTGCACATTGAGCCATGCTGGATTCTTTCTGGCAATGGAGGAGCTGGAGCAGGAGCAGCCCCTCATCACCCAGTGGGCAGGGATGGAGTCAGGACAGCAAGTGGGACAGCACGTAACCATGCACAGAAAAGGCAGAACCTGAAATGACTCGCTGCTGATCTGCTCTGGCTCTTCCTACACACACTGGCTGTGCATTTAGTGTTTGTCATCTGCTTTAATAACCTGCTATAAAGGACCTGATTTTGTGCTCTCAGCAGTGAAAATCAGGAGCATCTCTGCAGGTCCTGCTGTTCAAAGGGGTGAGCAGGGTTATGGGCTGAGCTCCTGGAGAAGTTTCAGTGGTGTGAGGAACACATGCTCATGCACTTGAGAGTGTGTGTCCTGAATTGGGGCTGGTGAAATTCCAAGGTGTCCCCAGCCACGCCCAGGGACACAGTGGCTCCCACTGATGGCAGGTATCACTGTCCATGTCCTTCTTTCTCCTTTCAGATGTGCTGATGTGTGCTCCTTGCAAAGACCTGACCCACCTGAGGCTGGCAGATGCACAGATGTGACCGTGAATCCCCAGTAAAAGGTAACCATCGCTCACATGTACCACTGCTGGTGGGATCTCTTTCTGTCCTGCTGAGATGGCCATGCTGCTGCTGAAGTCTGAGGTCATCTGAGGGTGGTGGGTGAATCCCTTCATCTCCCAGGGCCATGTCCCCACAGCCAGACACCCCAGTCCTCACAACGTTCAGGAGTCATTCCACTGCGTGCAGGAGCATTGGTGAGTGGATCTGCACCTCCCAGCCCTCCTCAGTCCCTCTTCCTCCACATATCTCTTCTTGTTTTCGGTAGAATGAGTGAGAGAGATTTACAGAGCCTGAGCAAATGGGTTTTCGTGCTCAGTCTCTGCCTTACCACGCTGTGGGGACGACTGACGCTGGCCTCCACGCATCACCACAGAAGCCATTCAGGTAGGGGAGCAAGATCCTTGCTGCATGTGTCACATGCTTGTGCAATCATCTGGGTCCCCATGATAATGGTAGCACTTCGGGGTCCTCATGGGATGCCTGAGGCGGGGCTTACGTGGGGAGGAGCTGCTTGGTGAAGTTCTGTCTCACATTTCTTGGTGGGGGGAGGAGGAGTTTGAGGCTGTGGTGCGCACCAGGAGCAGGTGGGCATCTCTCAAATGCTGACAGCCTCAAGAAGCTCAGTGTCCATCCCTGTTTCTGGGGTCTGGGCAGCAAGGATGTGTGCCAAATGTGTGGGGCAGCATCCAGCAAACAGACACCAAGAGGCACAAGACAGTGCCACTGTGGCAGCTGTTGGATTGGCATTTGGAGTGCCCACGTGTGCAGGAAACTCCCGGGACTGCTCCTTCAAGACAGGTGGGAACATGCGGCATAGGAGCTGCTGCTCGGAGTTACGAGTTGTGAATACTCCTTATGGGGCATTTAGAACCAGTGCCTTGGTGAGTTGGGATGGTCTGAGGAGTTAAAGAAGGAATTTCTTCATGTCTGTAGCAAAATCTGAGACACATATAACGATCCACATTTACATCTGATACATCTGTGTGAACCTATTGCTGTGGTAATTCTTGCTCTGCGGGCAGTGGATGTAAATCTTTGCACCCAGGTTGCTATGAGTATCACAAACCCCACTTGTTACGTGGTGGACACTCTCCACTCCACTCACCACTCTTCTCTCCACTTATTAGAAATAAAAATTTTTGTCACCCTGGTTGCAAAGATCCTCTAGGAAGATGGAACAAGTGTAAAGTAATTTAGAACTCAAAGTCTTGCTGGAAAGCATCATTGTGGCTCTGAGATGTTCATTTGTTGTTCCCAGCTGTGAATTTGAGATTTCCTCTCTGAGCACTGGAATGCTGCTTTGTGCCATGGATGTGATTTTTTGGAGGGATTATGTGAACCCATGTTTGAAGTTTCTGTCCAGAGAAAAGAAGGATCTGAGAAGTTGTGCTCAGCCCTTTGTGCCCATCCTCCCTTGCACAGGAGCCTGATGGGCCAGTGGGGGGCCCTGGTGGTCCAGGGCTGGGGGCTCCTTGGAGCATGGTGGGAGGACATATGGGGAGGTGGATGCTGGTGCTGCTGGTGTTACTGAAGTTACTGGCAGAGCTGTGCACCTGGCAGCACAGCAAACACTTGGATCCCAGGGCACCTGCTGTCTGCTTCATATGCCTCTGCTTGGAAAGGGCATTTATGGGTTAATTTGAAACCACTCACGCTCTTGATTGACCCCACACCTAACCCTGTCCTATTTCTGTCATTTTTGCCTGACAGTTAAAGCAGTTCTAATCCTGTAATCCCCACCCGCATTGCTTAAAACCAAAACACATCTTCCAGAGTGACTCTCTCATCCAACCAGTCAGCAGCTACCTGCCTTTCCCTTCTCCTGACCCTGGATACCCCATCCTTGGAAGTGTCCAAGGTCAGGTTGGACAGGGCTCTGAGCAGCCTGGTCTGGTGGAAGGTGGCCCTGGTAATGGCAGGGAGTGGAGCACAATGAGCTTTAAGCTTCTTTCCAACCAAAACCATTCTGTGATTCTAACTGGGAGAAAACTCTTCACTTTTTTTTCTGGCATGACTTTTCAGCACTGAATCAGATCTACCAGGGATATGGGCACTGCTGGCAGCTCAAGTGCTCACTCAACCTGCCCAGTCCCAGTGCCAGAGAGCCCTGCTCCTCCATGGTATCAATTTGTAGGCAGCTGCTTCTTTGGGGAAGAGTCACACCTGGGATTAATAAATTCACTGAGGTTTGAAGTGCGGGTGCCCAGGTGTACTGGTAGGTGTGGATTACGTGTAAATCTCACTTGTCCATGAGCAGCCAGGCTTGTGGATTCGTGTGCCAGCAGGCCCAGTCAGGGATTTTTCGCTCTCACAGGCTTATCCACAGCAGATCAAATTGTGTGATTTTTATTCAGGAAAATTTGATCCACAGAAAAGAGGGCAGTCCAGGAGCAAACATTTAAAGTTTGACCCTGCTCTGTGTCTGTGTGAACACAGTTTCTCTCTGCCCATCCTGTTTTCCTGGTATTGTAAGAACTTGCTGTGACAGCCTCATCTCTTGGCCTGGGTTTCCATGGTCTCAAAACAAGAATTCTTTGTCTACTTGTTGAGTTCATGGGCTTTACTCTCCTCTTGTCTGCTCTGATGTTGCTGCATTTGGGACAGTTTTCGGTGAAGGTTATGTTTGAAACATAATGCTGCATATTAATGCTGCTTTCCTAATGCTGCATTCTCAGTGGCAGGGGCATTTGTGTCCAAGGAAGCTGCAGCTGTGTTTCTGTGTGGAGGTGAACAGGGATAACTGTGTCACTGATGCCTGAGACCCCCAGAGTCAGAGATGCTGAGGGACAAGCAAAGTGCTGCTTCCTGCAGAATGTGGTTGGATTTAAAGAGCCACATGAATCAAGCACAGTCATTTGGAAACAGAATAGGAGACTCCTTGGTGAAGAATGATTTACCATTAGTTTAATCCCCTGTGTAACATGGTGAGGTCTTCATGATGGACAAGGCTGGAATGCCTGGATCCAACTCCCACAAAGGTGGCCCCAGCACCTTCTAAAGCTGATAATCAAAGGGCTGTCTTTGCCTTTATGCTCATCACTCAACCTGAAGTAGAAGTAAAAAGGCATTTAAGTCAGCTGGGATTTTTTCTGTTGGGATATGAAGTTCTCTGGGCATTGCCTGGCGCATGCATCCAACTTCTCTTCATTTTGTAGCTCTCCACCAGCAAGCATTATTTTACACTGAACATGTGGAGTTGTGCCCACGCTCCCTGAGGCACTCAAAATGTGTCATTTTGGGTTATGCCACAAAAACCCCATGTTCTGCTGCTCATTTAAAGGTCAATCAGAGTAGGACAGCATTTTTATTTTATTTTTGCATGCAGGATTCAAAAGCCGTTTGCTTTTACAATTCTTCATGGTTCCACGAGATAAGCTGTGTCTTTTGAAAAAGGGTTCCAGTGGGGAAATACCAGTTAAATGGGAGGGACAAGCATGCCAGAAGCTCTGGAACTTATCCCAGGCTCTCGGGAGGTTTCCTGCTGTCGGTGTTAAACACACCATCCATCTGATATGCATTTTGTTCCAAGTTTCCTGCTGCGCAGCAAAAGGAGAAGCAGCTGCAGGGAGCTCTGGAGCCCGTTGCTCACACTGCGCGTGGGCTCAGCCTCTCTGCTCGCACTTCCCAGGCATGGGACATGAAAACCCCGTGTGGCAGGGAGTCTCTCGTGTGGCAGGGAGCCCCTCGAGGGACAGGGGCTGTGGCAGGGAGCCTCTCGTGTGGCAGGGAGCCCCTCATGTGGCAGGGAGCCCCTCGAGGGGCAGGGAGGCTCTCGTGTGGCAGGGAGCCCCTGGAGGGGCAAGGAGCCCCTTGTGTGGCAGGGAGCCCCTCGAGGGGCAGGGAGGCTCTCGTGTGGCAGGGAGCCCCTGGAGGGGCATGGAGCCTCTCTCCACCGCTGTTCTGCTGGTGTCCCTCAGTGTGGGGATGCTCATCTCCTCTGCAGCAAGGAAACAGCAGTGTCTCCTGCTGACATCCTGGGAATCACTATATCTGTGGCAGAGGGGTTTCTCTGCTCTCAGTTACAGCCCCCCAAACTCCTGTGCCCATGTGAGAGCTGGGGGCTGGTACGGTTCACGGTGCCTGTGGGCCAGGGGTGGCAAAACAAGTGAATCTGGTGTGTGGGAGCTGAGGTGCATTTTGCCAGCTGGGATGGCCCTTACCCGGCTCCCCATGGGCACCTCTGCTCCAATGCCACGGCCTGGGAAGGGGATGCACTGTGTCCTGCTGCCAGGGCTGGGGCTGGTACCTGAAGGGGGCAAATTTCCAGTGGCATCGTGTCCTAGGGCAGGGTGCCAGATGGCCACAAGACAATGCAATCGGGAATGGTTTTAGACTGGAAGGAGACAAGTTTTGATTAGATGTTCAGAAGAAATTCTTCCCTGTGAGGGTGGTGAGGCCCTGCCACAGATTGCCCTTGAATGCATTCCTGGAAGTGTTCAAGGCCAGGCTGGATGGGGCCTGGAGTAACCTGGTCCAGTGGAAGGACTCCCTGCTCGTGGCAGGGTGTGGAATAAGATGATTGTTAAGGTTCTTTCCAACCCTAACCAGTCTCTGATTCTACAGTTCTAAGATCTTCAGGCAAATGGAAGTATTTTGTGGCCTGAGAGTGGGATGGGCCCTGGGCCTGTGTGCTGATGGGCCCTAGGCCTGCGTGCTGCTTCTTCAGCTCTGCCATCAGTAGGGCCCTTGCTGTGGGGCTGTGTGTGCCCCACAGGGGCTATGGGGCTGTGTGTGCCCCACAGGGGCTGTGGGGCTGTGCCAGGGGCTGCGGGGCTGTGCCAGGGCAATGGGGTACCTGCCCCACACAGACAGCTCTTCCTGGGCAAGGACTCTGAAGCTGCAGATCCAGCACAGCCATGCCCCACGCTCGGCTAGCTGCAGTAAGGCAAAGGGAGTCAAATTTCTCTTTATCTCTGAGCTGCACCTTTCCGAGCAAATTAAAAGGGCTTTGACACTTTAGCAAACTGCTATTGCATGGTTGTAATGACCGATTTCTCAGTTCTGCCTGGCTCTCCCTTGGCTGAACCTTTTAAAATTAGCTGAAACTGAGCAGCTGGAGAGCAGGACTGCAAGGGAGCGGAGGGGGGCAGCCCTCCCGGGAAGAGCTCTGCTAATGAAGCTTTTCTGAAAATGAGTCAAAACCGTAACTACGTGTGAACACTGAGACTTGAGGGTGTACAATTCCCTGGTGAGGTGCACAGGGTGGAAGAGTGACTCCCTCTGGTCCTGGACCACAGTGTGATAGGAATGTGGGCTCATAGGCAGCCAAAGCCAAGGATCTCTACTTCTTCCTCATATTATTTGAAAAATCCCATGAAGCATAAAGAAAGGGCAAAACAGTCATGTTTGTTCTGCAAAGAGTTGCTTTCCTTTTCACTTTCACTGAAGTCTACCATTTCTGTATACAAAAAGAACGGAATTCATTATTAAAGCTGAATTACTATGGCATTTCAAAGAGAAGATAAAATTTGTGGCCAGAGATATTATTACAAAATATTCCATATAATAATTGTGTAATTATTATGGACAGAAATGAAAGTAAGGGTTCATTAAGAGAAAATGACCATGAAATAGCAATAAATGAAGTAAATTAAAGACATGGTGATGTGCAACCCATCCTGCCCGTGTGCCTGGCACAGGGATGTGTCCCGGAGCAGCTCCTCATCCTGCTCTTTGTCTTCCATCCAGCGCTCAGACACGGTGGGAGCAGAAGGGCAGGGAGTGCTGTGGCTGGAAACTGCTAGAGCCATGCCCAGCTGCCACAAGCCAGGTGTTTACACTTAGAAGAGCATTTCCGAGCAGGGATGTGAAAAAAAAATATCTGCAAGGCAAAGGGATTTCCCGCTGCGGTGGGGGAGAGATCCCATTTCCCTCAGCTCTCCTTGGAGAGGCGAAGTGGCTGCGTTCCAAAAGCTGGGCAGTGTTTGTTGGTGAGCATGGGGACCTGACAAGGTCCGCAGGGGCACTCGCCGTGACACAGGTCAGCTGCCCTGCTACCCTGACTTTGTGTCACCGGGGGGGTGGCATCCCCAGCAGGACGCTCCAGCAGTGCCCAGGGGTGAGGCACAGCTGGAGCTGTGACAGCATGGGCAGGATGAGGCAAATGCAGGGTGGGTCGGAGCAGCTGCTGCAGCCTTGTGTGCTGGGAGAGGGCTGAGTGTGGGCTCGTGCTCACAGGCTCCTGCAGCAGCAGCAGCAGCAGCACACATCATTCCGCACAGCCCTGCATGTCCTGCTTGCACCTCCTTCCAAGCCTTTCCTCTGGTGGCAGCTCCTGGGGGCTCATGCCTGCACTCTGGAATGTGTCCTGAGCCAAGGGCATGGAGCAACCAGGAATGCCCTGATGCCTGCTTACCTGCATACATTTTGGGATGCCACACTGCAGGAATGCAGCTTCCCTGTCCCCTACCCGGCTTGACTCCTGTTTGCTAGGGAATAAAAATCCGGTGACCCACGGGACCCAGGATGTGCCCATGTGTGCCTCTGCACTGCTCCTCCAGTGCTCATTAAGCAGGACCTGCAGGGATCTCTGGGGTCATGAGAATGAAGTCTCTCAGCGGTTTTTGGCTGATTTGTATGGTGCTTGTGTGGGCCATTACCCAGCCAAAGCACTGATTTGAGATGCTGACCAGCTCTAAACTCTGATCCCAGAGGTGATCAGCCAACACAGTAGTTTTCTATTTTCCTTAATATTTTAATGGCACTGGGAGGGGGAGCAGCAGAGCAGATTGAATTGCTGATGAGCACTGTGACATTTCTCTGCCACTGCAGGGTGGAAACGCCATCCTGATCCTTCCTTCAGCAGGCAGAGGGTGGGTGATGCTGAGAGGGAGGCACTGACTGGAGCTGTGGTCAGAAGTGATGGTGGAACCAAAAGCAGCACAATGCACCATCTCCTCTCGTAGCAAAGTGCATCTCATTATCAGCTGCAATTAGCTAATGTGCTTGTTAGTTTCCATAAACCTCTTGGCCTGGCTGTGGCAAGAGGGGATGAATTTTGGAGGGCAAGATGGGTGTGAGGGCTGTTCGGAGCAACAGCTCAGATGCAAGAGGTGTGGAGCAGGAGCCACCACTTTTCCTTACAGGTGGGCTGGGAAGATGCTGTGCCCAGACACCTGTATGTCACCAGCAGCCCCGGGGGTGATTCCAGAGGCCGGGACAGCGCTGCACATTCCGGGCTCTCCTGGTGCCTTGGTCACAGCTCACGCCAGCAGTGCTGCCCAGGGCAGTGGGCAGGAGATGGCCTGAGCTCTCTGAGGTCTCACGGTGGCTGTTTCTCCTCCTCCAGTGCACGTAGAGCCCGGCACGTGCGAAGTCATCGCAGCTCACCGGTGCTGCAATAAGAACAAGATCGAGGAGCGCTCCCAGACGGTGAAATGCTCCTGTTTCCCAGGGCAGGTGGCAGGGACAACACGGGCAGCTCCCTCCTGCGTGGACGGTGAGTACCCCATGGTCAACCCCTTCCTTTTCAATCCCTGACCTCATCTTCATGGGTTAAACGGGTGTGGGGTTTCCATGTCCCTGGCATTGACAGAGGAGACCTGCCCAGGGATCCTGCTGCAGAGCAGTGGGAAGGGGACACATTTTGGGGACACTCCCATTGGACACTCACACAGCTGGTGTGGCTGTGATACTCCACTCTGCAGCCCTGGGCTGTGTGCTGTGGGGCAGTTACTGGGGTTCCAGCATCACTGTGCTGGGGTCAGGTCTGCAGCACCGATCCCTGCACATCTCCTCACCCTGCTGCCACAGCTGGAAGCAGGGATATGATTCCAGCCATGCAGCACCTTTGCCTGTGAGGAGCACCAAGCATACAAACTGTTTGTTTCACTGAATGCCATCATGTGCCATGACCAAAGAGCCATGAGAAGCACTGCCAGCCCCTGCCAGCATGGTGTTGATTTGCTTGACAGCCAGTGCCCTGTGACTGCAGTTCTGTGCAACACCAAGTAATGATGGAATAAGTTGTCAGGGAAGGTTCTTGTTGTCCCCAGCTGCTAAGGTCCTATTGTTCCCAAATGTAAGAGGACCCACTCTGGTTGCCCAAACTGGAGCCATGAATCAGAGGCATATGCTCTAATAGAGCAGAGTGGTAGGAGACAATCCCTTTGCTCTGTAAGTGGAGCCTGAGACAGGTTCTTGAACAGCAATGCTCTCCCTGGGAGTGAGGACATTGGGCTTTTTTTTCCTGGGGTACTGAGAGAAAACAGGGTGTTGTGGAGGCAGGTGGAGCAGTTGGGTCAGGTGAGGCTAGGCAGGTGACGAGCAGCTCCTTGTCCAGGGCTTCTCACTGTGAGCTGTGCTGGAGAGAGGGGCTGCATCTCCTGGTGTCCCCCAAAGAGCAGAGCTGGTTCTCCATGCCCTGTGCTACAGCCTGGCTGCTGATGCCCTCCTCTCCCCCAGCCTCCATCGTGCTGCAGAAGTGGTGGTGCCAGATGGAGCCGTGTCTGGATGGGGAGGAATGCAAAGTGCTGCCTGACCTCTCGGGATGGAGCTGCAGCAGTGGCAACAAAGTGAAGACGACCAAGGTACGTCCCTGTCAGGTGATGGGGGGAACCCAGGTGTGCTTTCCCCTGCCTGGGGCAAGCAAACAAAACCCAGGAGAGCACCCACAGTTCTGTGGGGAAGCAGAGAGCTCCAGCTCCTTCAGGGCACACACTGATAAGGACTCACCAAAGCAGAGCAGAGGGTCTGGGCTCTGCACTTGTCACTGGTGCTGGAGGGGCTGGCAGGCATACCACAACCCTGAGTGGATCCCAGAGCTTTTCCAATTGATCATTCTTGCTAGAAGGCTTAGTGTTGGATGGCTTAACCCCTGAGCAGATATCCCAGGTGTGTCTGTGTAACATGCCAGGGCTCCCAGCACCACCCGCTGCTCCGGGGCCACAGGTTGCCCTGCCCAAGCCAGTGGCACAGCCCTGAATCTGTCCCTGTTCCCTGTCTGAGGCAATCATTTGTGACAGAGCACTACATGATTATTATTTTCATGGCTTGCTGAATGCCCCAAAGAACAAGGTGTAATTAAAATTTTATCAAACTCATTAGTAATTACATATATGCCATGGTTAATCAGTTGCATAATTTTGTAATCATTGTTCATACTGTTGAGTGTAATTATTCCTTATGCTTTCGTTTTCCTCGCCCCACATCCCCCACCACAGAATTATCATATTAAGCAATGTCAGGATTTTTTTCATTGCTGCTATTATTTTTGTGCACAGAAAGCACTTTCATGCTGAAGTGTTTTCATGGACATCCAGAAAGGTTCCTCCAGCCCTGAGCATCCATCACTGACCAGTAACTACAGCATTACATTGAGCTGGTTGTCTTTTTCCCCTTTTAGTGTTTGGTTGGTTTCCCCCAGCAACTAACTTAGCACAAAGCCTCTGCTCTGGCTTTGCTGTCTTGAGTTCTCACTGGGACCATTCCCATCTGGAATGGGAGCAGGACTAAGGAGCTTCTGCTCTCCTGCCTCATCCAGCAGACCCCTCTATGGCCAAACTCTGTTTGGGTGCCATGCCTTCCTTAGGGAGGTGGCAGTTTGGGAACACACACCTATGTTTTCAAAAGGACTTCTAGTAACTTTGGATGACTTTAGTGACTTTGGAATAGTGCCAAAAGGCTGGATTTGCATCTCAGTCCCCTGTGCAGACAGACCTCAGTGGGAGCTGCAGCCAGAGCACAAAAATCCCAAACCATCCATAAGGTGACATTTGGAATGGCCATTCCATTAAATAAAAATAGAGCCAATCTTTTTTGCACCTCTTGAGGCTGTTTGCTGATAATTCGTGGATGGGGAATCAGCTGGATGCACTGGATAATTTCTCCTCTCCTCCACAGGTCACTCGATAGCCTCTGTGCATCGTGGCTCTGGCTGAGCAGCCTTGCCCTGGGTCCTGGTGCTCCTGTGAGCAGCAGGATGTGGCCCAGTGCCTGCAGAGGTGGGATGCCCCAGGGCTACCATGCTGCACCCGTCAGCAGGACTGTGACAGCTGCTGGATCAGAGCATCTGCTGAGCCCCAGCTTCCCTGGGGGCTGCAGGCAGGGATCCCAGTGCAGCTGCCAGAATCCCCTCGCTCCACGGCTTCCTCCTTTTCTGTGGACACATTCACCAACCAAGAAACGGGCTCATTTTCCAATCCTCCTGAATAATATACTCCCACTATGTAAGAGCTGTTGACAATGCAGAGACAGACAGGCAGCAGGCCCCCGAAATGGGCTTTAATCTGAAAAGCTGAAATCATTGCTGTGAGCCACCCTTCCCTATCTCCCGAGATGCTGAATCCAAGTTGCAGTCAGGAATTGGGAAGTCAGTTGTGTGAAACCCTTCCCCATGTGGCTCCTGGTGCTGGGGTTCCCAGGAGCAGCTGCTGAGCTCCAGCCTGATCCTGAGTCCCTGGGGGCTGCTCTGCCCTTGGAGACTGGGCTTTCCCTGCCCCACTGCCTTCCTGCTATGGCCACATGCAGCAGATGTGGCAGCGTAGTCAGAGGGTGTCTGACACTCTCTTGGCTCCCAGGGATGGTGAGATGTCTCTGTGGTGCATGCTGCTGGTTTCTCCTTCTTCAGTAATTGCATTAATCAGGTTGCAAATTTAATGTTTTCCACCATGCAAATCCCAGGCACTGAGTTTCTGCTTGTGTTTGCAATTGAATTTCAGACTTGTGTGAGGCAATCTGTCTGCAGCTCTGGGGTGTCTGGGGCATCAGACAAGGCCTCAGACCAATCTAGATTTTGTTGCAGTAATCCAAAATAAAGAAAAATGTACCACATCCTGGCCCTGAGCTTATGACCTTCTCCAGGACACACCATTTCCTGTGGTGTGGCAGCTCAAGGTGGGGGAGAATGTGAGCTCTGTGCTCCCGATGCCAGAGGTGCTTGGGACCCTGGGGCTGTGGGACCAACACCTCCAGCCCTGCTCTGTGACTGCTCTGGGACCCTGCAGGGGATGTACTGCTGCAGGAGGGGCTGGAGATGGTGTGAGGGCCACGGCAGAGGGGGTCACTGCTGCCACCTGCCTCCTGCCCTGGCTCCCACCACAGGACTCTTTATTGAGATGTTTTTGTAATGGGGTATGTAATACCCTCTCCAGATGTGATGTAAATACCAGACTGTGAAATAATAAATGCATTTTAATCTCTGCAAAAGATCTTTTCACTCAGCAGCAAAGGGAGGCTCTGGGAGTGCTTCTCATGCTGCTGAATCTGAGGTGAAGGGGCTGGGGACTCTGCCCTGGCCATTCCAGTCCCAACCAGCTTGTGCAATGATGGCTTTGGAGGAGAGCTGAAAGCCTGTTGTGGCCAGCAAAGGCTGAGTAGCACATAGTGATCCTAAAGAAAAGTGCATTAATTTCTACAGGATGCTTTCCTGAGAGCTTCTCTTACCCTGTTGCTTTGCCTTTGTGTGGCAGCTCCCAGTGCTGCAGTGCCATGTCCCCAAAGATGCTACTCCTACTAAAGGCCAGACTGTGATTGTGAGGTTCCCACCTGGAGTCCTGTGACCTCTGAGAGCCCAGGCTGTTGAATGCCGAGTGGGAA
This sequence comes from Peucedramus taeniatus, assembly GCA_013400575.1. Lineage (NCBI taxonomy): Eukaryota > Metazoa > Chordata > Aves > Passeriformes > Fringillidae > Peucedramus > Peucedramus taeniatus. The sequence continues at coordinate 172,014 of WBNO01026203.1, read as the reverse complement.
TCTGTTATTTCCAGTAGCAAATACCAGGCTGTAGATGGGAGCATCCCTGCTTGGCTGAGCATTTTCATAGTTGGCTGATAATATGAAGGATCCACTCTGCAGAAGTGTTGAGCTTGACACCTACATTGATATAAAAACATTTTATTGTCTGCATAATAGGCAGCCTTGAAGCTTATTTTTCACTTACTGCAGCCCACAGTTTAGTGAGGAAATAGCCCCTTGGTGTCTCTGCTGAGTGCTGACCTCGCTGCTATCACACCATAGGGTACACAAATACTGCAAATTGCTGCTCCTCTCCTGGCAGGTAAATGCCTTTCCAAGGAAAATGCTGCAGCCTGCAGGACTGCTGCTGTTACCTCTGACTCCTGAGCAGCCAGGGAAGGATGCTCCTGCCACCTCTGTCCCTCTGCCCTTCTTCCACTCACTGTATTTTCAGTGCTTTCCTTTGGCCAAGCAGACAAACAGTCCTAGCAGGAGCAATAAACCAAGGAAGAGGGTGATGGTGATGGGAATATCTCTGGGCTGAGACAAGGACCTTGGTGCCCTGTCTCTTCACTGCCTCAGTGGGACAGTGCCACCCCCATGGTCCCCAGCGACCTTGGGCATCCTGATCCCTTCTCTCTACATGTGACCACACTGCTGGGCCCTGAAGGACAAATAACCCCTGCAGCTGCTCAGCAGCTTGGACACCCCAAGCTCTCACGCCAGGGTCCCAGATCCTCCCTGCCCAGGTCCCCATCTTGGTGAGGAAGTCTTGTGCTGAGTTCCGTCTTGGCACATCTGTGCAGTAACTGACTGGGAGCTTGCACAGACAAGATTTGAAGTTGCCCAAGGGGTGATTAGTCAGAGGAAACTGTCACAGTTAACGTACTTTCAATATCATCTCCCTGGGTATTATAATTACACCCCCTTCAATTAGTCTTCAGGAAAAAAAAGTCTTTTGTATTAAGATTTGGTGGAGAATTATTAGAGAGTGAATTAAAAGACAAGGATTCCATTTTACCTACAAATACTAAAAGCATAATGCATAAAATACCCCCAAATTACAAGCTGACTAAATGTAGAGCTGTGCTAGGAGGTAAAATGAAAGGTAAAATGAAACCCTTTGAGCAGTACAAGGTGCAGTATTATCAAAGAAATAAGATGGAAACATAATTAACCACCCAGCATTATGCTGAAAGATGGCAAATTGAAATGGGAGACAAAATTAGGTGAAATTGCAGAGCAGGCTCATTTATTTCTGCTCTATAAATCAGCTCTACCTGTCAGCAGTGATGCCAAGCCATTCCAGAACAGGAGCTTTCCAAAGGAGCCTGTTCACAGGGACCTCATCTTGTCCATGTTGGGGCTGCTGTGCTCTCCTGGATGGTGAACTCTGTGTCACTGTAGGAGCAGGTGATGCCTCCAAGGGTCACATCTTTGGTGGCCTTTCCTTTACCCAGCCATGGTGCATTCAGGCCACATCTGGTCTGTCCTCTTCCCCAAAAGCTGTCTTCCTTTCCCTGATGCTTTGCTGCTCTAACTAGTGCCACCCTTGTTACTTTTGCAAGTGTTGCTCCTATGGCATCTCACAGGGAATCTACCATCAGTGGCCTCTTGCACTGGTAAGTTGAAGTCCAGTTTAGGGCTGGAGGAACATTTTCTTTAACTGTGCTAAATTTCCTCCTCTCAGGATTAATTTGCTCCCATTCCCTATAACCTCTGCCCCCTCCACTTTCCTGCCATTGCTCTGCTTGTTCCTCTCTGCCCATTTGCTTTGTTGCTGCTTTTCAATGAATTCAAACAAGAAAAGAATTGTCTTTTCCAGAAGTAGAAAGATTTTTGTTAGAATCATCTCGGCTATGCGAAAACATCCCTGTGCATCTCCCGTGCTGTACTCAGGAACTGGCTTATCAGATGAGAAGCAGAATCTGTCTTGTCCAGCTTACAGGATTCCCAGAGGTGGCAGGTACATGTGACTGTTCTGCCACTCATGTGTTTGGACATGAGCACACGGGTCAGGTTTTTTTCTACTTTGCCAATACCTTTCACTAAGAAACTCTATTTTTTTTTTCCCTCTCTGGCTTGTTTGTAAGTAGATATATCCCTGCTTTGGGGATGTGAACCAAATGGCCTCAACATCCAGACGTGCTGCCCCATCCCTCCCACCCTCAGGACAGAAGTCAACAGCAGCCACAGCCCCCACCACCAGGATGTGGGGACATGTGGCCATGGGGACATGGGGCAGTGGGCACCTTCCCCATTGCCTTGCATGCCATGGGACTCCATTAGAATCACTAAGATGAAAATACAACAGCACAGTCTTTTCTCTGGTTAATACACTGTGATGGGGCTGTTGGAAGCATTAGATGGCTCTTCCAAAGATGCATCCTCATGTTTTATTCAAATGTGCATTTGTGAAGATGTTCTTAAGGGAATGAATAAAATATTCATTTAGATGCTACTGTGCAATAAAGGCAGTCAGGGCAGAAACCATGCTGCTGGGTCAGGGCAGAGCTGGCCCTGCTGCAGGCAGCCTGACTCCTGACAGGCCCAGGAGGATCCCTGGGGATCACAGAATCACAGAATCATGCTCTCCCCTCCCCAAGAGAAAGGCATATGGACATGAGGGGCTGCACGGACATGGGTTCATCCTGGGCAGACTCTGCTTGCTACCTGGATCAGGGATTAAATACAGGCTCATTTTTATAAAGGCATTTCTAGCCTTGTTTTCCTGCTGGGGCAGCTGCAGTGACCACAGCAGAAAAAGAACCATTAGCTGGGGCAGAGCAGAGAGGGAGGATGCAATTTAATTTGTGCATTTCCCAGCTTGTTAATCTCCTGATTTACCGCTGGTATTTGATTTCCGTAGCATTGCTTCATAATAAAGGGATTAGCCTGGACCATAGGTCTGCTCTGATGCTCATCTACTAGGGATTAGAGAGAAATTTTGCAGTTAGTTCATGGGTCAAATACGTAGAAATGAAAATATGTGTATGGTTTTGTTGACATTTGCAGGAGCATTCATTCTGTGATCTAGTACTGGCTCTCCTGACCCAGTCAGCATCCCCTGTTTCCTGTCTCATGGGGGTCCTGATCCTCTGCTTCCTGTTTCACAGGGTTCCCAATACCCTGGTCCCTGTCTCAGAGGGGTCCCAATCCCCTGCTCCCCATGACAGGATAGTTCCAATCCCCTCTTCTCTGTCTCATGGGCATCTCAGCCCCCTGTTCCATGTCTCACAGTCCCAATCCTCTGCTGTTTGCCCCAGAGCCAGGGGCCTCAGCATCTCTCCCTTGTCAGGGTGATGGATGCTGTGGCGGCAACCAGCAGTGCCTCCAGCTGCCAGTGCTGAGCATGGTCAGGAAGTGCCTCGGGCAGCGTGTAAAATCCCTGTGAATTGTGGTTTGATTTTTTCCCGTGCACGTCTGTGGCACCAGAGGTTAATATATTACCAGGCTGACCTGGATATGAGCAAGTCAGACACTCTAATAAATGCCTGCTAACTGAAAACACAGACAAATTAGCACATGCTCCATTTCCTTCCAATGGTGGCCTTTTCTCTGGTCTCAGCTTCCCCGTGTGTGCCAGGAGCCAGCTGCCCCTGGAGTCCTGTGCAGTAGGACTGGCCACCTCCCTTGTGTCACCTTCTCCGCAGTGCTCCCAGCCCAGCCTGGTCCTCTGAGGCATCAGGAGTGAGATCTACAGGCAGAGAGACACAAAATTGATTTATTGGTAAGGTGATATAGAGCATGGAGCCAGGATGAAGTAATGATCCAATTAAACACTCCTGGATGTATTCATATTAGTGAGCTCTAAGTCAATCAATTATTTAAATATAATAATACTTAAATACACTGGGAATCCTGTGATTATTACAGGGGCTGAGACCACGTTCGTTAACAACAATAATAAATATTGTGGATGCTCAGTTCTGTAAGGATTTTTTTCTATGAGTTGTGAAAACTCTGCAGGAACTGCAAGGCTGGGAGGACATGAATATGGATCAGTGGGATTATTACATACAGCACCAAGGGACAAAATTAGCGTTTAAAATTCCCTGCAAAGACAAAATGTAAAATACAAAAGCTTTTGCAATCAGTCGTAATAATGAAATTTTGATTAGAAAGCCAGGATCATGCATAAGTTACTGAATCCACCCTCCGGGCCAAACAGTGTGTTGAGTCCATGAATCCAGTTGAGAATATTTTGGCTCTGTGGTGGATGCAGAGGTGCCCGATCCATCCAGGATGCAGGGGGACTGCAGGCCTGAGTGCTAAGCTCTGGATGCACAAAATGAACTGACCTGACCTGGAGGAGGACAAAGAGGAAGAGGAGGAGGATGAGACAGTGACTGCCTGGTGAGAGGTGTCGTTCTGAAACATCCTGCCTTGGGTACATGCAGGACCATGCTGAGGACAGCACTCTTCCTTCAGGGTTTTCTGCTCCTACAGAGCAGGGAAATAAGAATATAAATTATTTAAGCAGGCAGAAGATAATTAACTCTAAATAATCTGGACTCCGCTCAGGTTATAGCTCTGCAGCAGCATTAATTTCACTAATTACTTAATATTACTAACACAGTTTTCAGTGAGTTCAACAATGCGTTCAGTGAATCCAACATTGAGCAATAGATGTAAAGCGATTGATTCTGACTTGGAAAGCCTTGTGGTACTGCAAATCTGACCATTTTATTAATCAAGTTATCACTTTTATGGCATTGAAAAAGTAGCAACTCAGTCTCATGGGTAAATTTTTTCATTGCAATGATGGGTTATTCTGGGGTTGCATTAGAGAGTGTTCTTTCAGAAACATCAAGAAGAATTTAGACTAACGGGGTCTCTGGTAAACAGTTATTTAAATTATGGGGTGAGCATTGATGTTAAAGCTTGGTTTTGATTGAGGAGCTGCAGCTTGTGTCTGGCTCTGAGGTGAACCATCCCACAGAGGGTTTGGGCAGGATTCCATCCAGGAGTCTGGCTGGGAACACAAGCACTAGGCAAGGTTTTCCATCCCTCTCAAGGTGCCTCTGCTCATGCCTTGGCCTCTGTTTGGTGGCATGTGGCCTGACATGGGCTTCTGTGCATGAGCAGCCATGGCTGTGAGGTGCAGCTCCCACTGGGACCAGGCTGGAGACAGGAAGGTGCCACACAGGAAGGAAGGCAGGACTGAATCCACTCCCCTTTAAACACCAACCGTTTCTGCAGCCACCAGACAGCCCAGTCTGTTATCTTCCAGTCATTCTGCTGTGCCAGTTGCAGGAACCTAGGGAAATGAAAAGGTGAGAACACATTATTGATTAATTACTTAGTCATGTCCAAACAGTTATTGAGCCCAGACTCGACTTAGACAAATTACTCCTCAATTTTTGTGACTGATATGCAATTTGATTAATCTGGTTTTACAGTACTCCTGTCAGAGGGTGACACAGAGTCTGATTCCAGTGCCTGGCAAAAGGCAATGGTGTCATGTTCTCCATATCTGGTGCCATTTGCAAATGGTCAGCCAAGACATAATTAAGCAATGTGATATTTTGTTTGAAAGGAACTGTGGGTTAATAAATTGAGCTGAAGGCAGAATATCAACGTTATCTGATCAGACTGACACTGATCACTGTGAGCTGCTGCCCTTGCCATGCAGGGTGTCTGAACACTGAACCACCCAGTGTCAGTGTCTGGAGATTGATACTGGCTGATGGCAAGGAGACCTCAGAGCTTTGCCCACCCACGTCTGCCCTGCAGAGCCCCGGCACAGGGACAGCCCTGGGCAGAAACTCCTCCCACTTCAGCCCCGTCTCTGCCTTTCTCGGGGCTGATATCCTGGGAAAAGGCAGGAATGAGCTGTAGCACTCTGGGGTGTGGTCAATATTTGATTAATATTTGGGTTTGGCTTCTCCACCCTCAGTGCTCCACGTACCTTACATGTTTAACAAGTGTCATGCTCTGTGCTTTTCCTAGAGTCCATGAGCAGGGGGTTTTCCTGCTGCTTGTGCTCACCACAGGGTTGCTGATGAGGTGTTGCTGTGGCCACTCACTCCGGTGTGAGCTCTTTCTGCACCTCCATCTCTCCTGTTAGCACCTATTTCCATTTGAGACTCATCTGGAAAGCTGATGCCTGGAGCAAAGAATCCAGGACTCTTAAATGCAGTAAGGCTATTAATTAATATTTTAACTGCTTTGCTGGAATAAATTCAGCTTTAATGAAATAAAATGAAGCCAGTGGCCTGGTGCAAAATGAGCACAAGGATGGAGCTCATGTCATATTGTAGTGTCCCAGTGGTGAGTTTTTAAAGGGAAGCTTCATTTCAGGCAGAGCTCTGGCTGTCAGATGGTTTTCCCTGTATCACTTCCAAATGCAGTACAGCTGCCTTGGAGCCAGGAGCTGGAGATGTGCCACCAGATGTTGGGAATTAAAGAGAACAAGCAAATCTGTGTCTTAAAAAAGAAGCCACTGTTACTTGGGATGGGGCCATGGGACTTGACATCAGGTTTCCTCTTCTATTAATCAGTATTTGTGTTGGGTTTAATTAGTTTTGATTGCAGTGTACAGATGTAAATGTGTCTCTCGTGGCATCTCCTTCACCTCCTGGGAATATGAAATGAGTGTTTTTAGTGTAACAGCATTGGAGCGATGCACAGGAAGGAAAACAAACAGAAGAGCTTCATGTACATCCTCAGAGTTTCTGGTGATCTCCACCTCAGTCCCAGATTACCACCTCAGGGGTAACAGAAAAGGGAGAAGACCCTCAAAAAGAGAAGGGCACGGAGAAAGGAGCCCCATCTTGATGCTCCTAGAAAGCAGTGTCAGATGCTCTGAGGAAAGGTCCGAGGACTGTCCCTGTGCCGGTGTGAAGTCTCAGTTATGCATCGAGTTGTGCTGCACAGGAGGAATCACAGCTGGGCAGGAGGACCGTGTCCCATGAACAGCACAGCAGTGGCCCTGAGGATGCCTTGCATTAAGCTGTGAGGTCTCTCATGTCTGTCAGATGAAGAAAGAATTCCTCACCAGGAGGTTAATGTGCTTGGTTCACCCCCCACAGGAATACGATCTTCCTTATTAGTGTTTGTCATTTTATAGTTTAATTAAGGTCACCTGGTGGGCCTGTAAATGACATCTTAATTAATAGCCTGCAATATCTGCTGGCACCAGTCAGGCTTCCTGTGGGTGCCTCAGGAGAGTGAGTGGAAACATGAGGCACACCTGGAGCTCTTCCTGTGCAAGAAGATGTGGGTGCTGATTCCAGAGTGCTCCTGTGTGTGACGGGATCACGGCTCTGCCCGCGGGTGCTGCGTGTCCCCAGGGAAGGGGCTGTTTGATATTGGCATCCCAGACTTACACTCTGACATTTACTCCCAAAGCACGAGCAGAGCAGAGGCCACCTCCCCAGCCCGTAAATCAGGATGTGTGTGATCTAACAACCTGCTTGTGACTCAGCGATGCACTCACATCCACCTCTTGTGATTTACAGCTCAGCTTGGTGACTTATTTCGAGTCGGTCAAGTTCAGAGACAACCAATAACTCAGACTCATCACGCATTCATCAGTGACACAGGACTTGGATAACTTGAGGATAACTTCAGAATTAATTGTGTTACTTATGAAGTTGCTGACATGACTAATCAATTGCCACATGGCAAATAAATCAGCAAGACACCTGAGAAATTAATCATCTTTTTTTTTTTAGTTAGAAACTTCACATGCCTTATAAATCAGACATTGTAATAGTTTGTTTTACATCAAACCCATACTTGGAAAATGGCCTTTTGGGGAGAATATATATTTATGGAATATCTGTCCTGAACTGGTTAAAGGAGTTAAAGAAAATGCAAGGGCAGTGGGTTGAACATTTTATTTTGCAATCATTATCTGTGTGCAAGCAATGAACTAAGAACTTGCCACAGTCATGGCTCAGTGGCTCGGGTCAGTGCAGGGCATGGAGCTGTGTCAAGAGCAGAGGTGTGAGCCATCCCCTCTATCCCCACAATCTCCACCATCCCCATCCCAGGGTGAGCTCCTGCTGCACCCCTGGGCTCTCAGCCTGAGCTGGAAGATGTGCATGGAGCTGACCTTCAGATCGGGTTGGGCAAGGCTTGGAGCAACCTGGTCGAGAGGAAAGTGTCCCTGCCCAGGGCAGGGGATGGAAACAGACGAGTTTTAAGGCCCCTTCCAACCTAAACTACTCTGGGATTCTGTGATGCTTCCCAGGTTGTGCACAAAACATCCTTTCTCTGGAGCTCAGCAGTGCTGCTGTCATCCTGTCAGCCTCCTGCTCGCCAAGAGGAGCAGATCTGCTCTTAATGATAGCAATCAATACATTCATTGAAGAACCAGATTTTATTTAATGTGCAATTCACTTAGAGTCTGACACCTCCAGATTTATTAAAGCAATTCTTGTACATTGACTTGGTACTGATTGATTCCTTGAAATGCAGTTTAGTGGGGATTTAAAATCCCAACAAGATAGACATTTTCTATATCCTGCATTTAAACTGCTACAAATGCAAAATGGTCTTGTCAGCAGCTGTCCCTTTAGAATACAGAATCACCCCACTTTTGTTCTACATATAAAATACATGGAAGAGATTATTCAGGACATATTTAAAGGATGGGTTTTTTAATGAATCTGTAGGCAATTTACCATAAATTACAGATGGAAATATAAAATCTAATCAAACTAGTTGTATAAGCAAAGCCATATGTGCAGGAGTTCCACTCCTGGGGAAAAAAAATTGGAGATTATTTGAATATGTAGAGTAGATTTTTAAAGTATTTCCTTAAGAAACTCAGCCTGCACAAAATGCTGTCTTTAATAGAATGGGAAAAATTGCCAGTAAATATTTATATTAGAGGCTTTAGATAGAAAACCAAAACCAGGCAGAAGATCTAAGGTTTCCTGTCAGATGCAGCTCTGAGACTTGCTGGTTTCTCACTGCTCTCCCCAGTAGAGTGGGATTTTTTGGGTGACTCTGCCTGGCTTTATGTGAGGGATCCCCTGGAACCCAGGGACAGCCCTTTTTCAGAAGCGTCTTTCAAAGACCTTTGCTCACAAGAAATTGTCACCCCAACTGGAGGCCTTAAACCCAATTTCCCTGTGTGAAGGGCTTGGTGAGTGGTCATTGCCTCCTTTTTCAAAGCCCTTTGGAACTCCCAGCTGAGAAACACTGGGAAGCTGCTGCTGCTGCTGCCACCCAAGCCTGGTTCAAGCCCTTGGGGGATGCTCTGGAAGTGGTGGGATGCAGAAAGACTTGACTGCCCCAATTTCCTGCTGCTCCAAGAGCTGGCATGCAGCCCATGCCTGCACAGCGATTGGACACAGTCATGGAACAGGCAGAGATGGAAGAGGATGTGCAATTTTGCTAGTTTTAGAATCATAGGATCATAGAATGATTTGGCTTGGAAAGGACCTTTAGGATCTTCATAGCAGATGATGAAAACAGTTTCAACCTACTGGTAAAGGAACCAGTATTGGTGTCAATAGGCCAAAAACTGGCCTGGCTTTACCCTCTCTTGTTTCTTCTTTCTTGCCTCACCTGCAGCTGGAATTGATTAATGAGATGCAAATATTGACAGCAAACTTCATCTCCAGAGATTCCCAGGTGCTGGCATAGGATCATTGGCTGCTGAGTCCCATTTCCTGCTGGCAGCCAAGGCAGAGTGGCTGTCCCCAGTCACAGCCAACAGCTTGGCTTTCTGAGGGGTGGAATAAAGCTCTGATGAGAACTCAAAAAGCCCTAGCAGCCTGACTCTGTGGTGATGTGCTACTCAGTTTCTATGGGAACAGGCCGAGCTGGCTGATTGGAAGCCCATATGTAGGAGAGGCAAGAGAAGGAGTGAGTGGGGCTGCGGATGCAGGGATTAATTAGTGTGACTCAGGCTGGGCTTTTATATAATTTGCAGCCATCCCAAAAGGTGCCTGGGCACTGGAGTTGGAATGCAGTGAGGAGGTGTTCACAGGAGAACAATCTCATCACTTGTTGAAACGATTATAGCGCCTACTCAAAGGAAAAAAAAAAAATAAATGAGGGATTAATTTTTGTCCACTAGTTTCTAAATCACCTTTAACATAGAATCATGGAATCGTTAAGGTTGGAAAAGTCCTCTAGAGTCATTGAGTCCAGCATTAACCCAGCACTGCCAGGTCCACCACTAAACCATGTCCCTCAACATCACATCTGCATGTTTTTTGAACACTTTCAGGAATGGTGATTCCACCACTTCCATGGTCAGCCTCTTCCAATGCTTAACCACCCTTCCAGCAAAGAAATTTTCCCAATCTGGTTTAGATAGCCAATGTAAATCTCACTCCTAAAGGTCACTGCTCAGGTGTGAGGAGCACCAGCTGCTGGTGGGAAGGCAAGAGGCTGTTCCTTCCCTTCTCTTGCTTGGCTTGACCTCACCAGTATTGGTCACAGGTTAGTAATGGATTTTTTTTTCCATTTGAGAGATAATTGCTGGCTATGGAAAGGAACAAAAGAAGCCATAGGCCTGCCGAGCCTCAATCCTGACAGTGTCTCACACACCACAAACCACCAATCTCTCCTCAAAAAGATCCCTGAGCTAAAAACCTCCCTTCTGTCAGCCTGGAGCTTGGACATGCCTCAGCCCTATGTCGGGCAGATGCTGGCACATATCCTTTAGGAAGGCAAAGCTGCTGCCAAACTCCATGTCCTTGACCCTCCCAGCCCCTTTGGTATGTTTGGATGCATTTTCCAGGATGGTGCATGAGCTGGGGAGCAGTGGAATAATTGTAAAGCATGTATAATATGTTCCACTTCAGCCATTTAGAAATAACGAGTAGAGCTACATGCTTGCTTGAAAAAAACCCACATTTGGAAACCAAAATTAGATGCAAAGCCTAAAGATAAAGTCTGTTGTAAGCACTTGTAAGAAAGAGTTTAAGAAAAGGATTAAAAGGGATTAGTTGAGCCTCTGAGACAGAGAAGCTCCATCAGTAAATCTGATTATCAGCTCTGCGTAGCACTCAGTGATTTAATACCCCAAAAGGCTGATGCTGGAAATAAGGCAGATTTGGAGAGGGAGGCTCCATCCCTGCCATGGTGATGGAGGCTGGAGGCCACACATGGCCAGCACTGAATGGGGCCACGGTCCCAAAATCCTCTCCATGGGGTGGGGACTCCCTGGGATCAGGGCTTGGTGCTCCCCTCCTGCCCACAAAGGACACGTTGTGCCACCAGGCCCTGGACAAGAAACGGAAGCAGCATTTCCATCAAATCATGGAATGGGTTGCAATAGAAGGGCTCTTAAAGCTGACCCAGTTCTACCCCCCTGCCATGGGCACAGACACTTCCCACAGACCAGGTTTCTCCAAGCCCTGTCCAACCTGGCCTTGGACACTTCCAGAGATGAGGTGTTAGCTGGCAGATATATGAGGTTTTCATCCTCTTCCTAATGAATGATGCTCAATGCAAATCAGGAGATGTTACTCATGTGTCAGTGGCTGTTGAATTATTCATTGGTGAGAAAATCACCAGGGACCAGGCAAAGGAAAGTGCAATAAGCAGTTAACTGCTTTCATTGGTGCTGTCTGCCTCTTGTTAATCCACTTCCATATAATCAGTAATTTTCCAAGGGATGCATTTGGCTCTGGGAGGGAGCAAAGTGCAAAAGCTGTGCTATGCACAGAGTACCTTCTGCTGGTGTTTTCTAGAGAGTGCAAGAAGATTTTTGTTTGTCCCTGTCTTTCTTTGGTTCTTTGGTTTGGTTTTTTGGTGGTGGTGGTGGTAGTTTTGGTATTGGTTCTGATTTTTATTTTGTTGGATTTTGGTGAATTTTTGGGATTATTTTTACAGTTTTCTGGCTTTTCCACATGCTGAGCAGTGCAGTCCCATTCAGCAGAGGAGGTGCTTCAGCTTTATTATTTCCAGCCTAAGTTTATTCCTCAGTTCATACCTCATTATGTCCCTGTTAACAGCATTCTTCCCTAGCCCCTGGGGACAGCCTGACAGAGAAGTTCAGATGCATAATGAGGACATTTCCAACCCCTCCGGGTGGGACCCCTGGTCCCTCCTGGCAGCAGCAGTGCCACGGCCTCACTGGCATCCCCCTCCCACGGGGTCCCTCGTGCTCCACCAGCCCTGGGACCCCTCACTCCCGGGAGATGAAATGGACCCTTGGGTTCTTGGATCCATAGAGGCTCGTGCCCTCGGGGGTTCTAGTCACTGCGTGGTTTATTTTCTTCCTTTTCACAAAGATAAAACCTTCTAATGAGCTGGTTAAACATTGAAAACAGTCTTTCATTAAATTTACATACAAAAAAATTGGTTGCAATTACAACAATTAGCTTGCCATGGAAATTGGGTGTGCAGAGAGGATAAAAATGTTCCTGCAAGAAAAGGACGGAAAATTCACATCCACACTTAGCAAAATAATCTCCTTTAATTTGTCACTTCGACTTCAGCCCTGTATTTTAGTGTGTGCTTTACACCCCAAGGGTTTAGCTCACTTGTTGAATGATGCCACATATGCACATACTTGTCAGACAAAAAATAATTGGTGTTTCAGGAATTGTCTCAAGTCCCTGTTTTTGACAATTGTGTTTCTGACCCTTTCACCCTCTGCTTCACCCTTTGGTGAGGAGTACCAATGCTTGCTGGATAATTGAGACGTCTTGGAGAGCTGAAATACTCATGGGCAGTTAATTATGAGAAAACAGAGTAGTTCTTTTTATTTAGGATCCAGAAAGAAAGGGAAAATGGAACAAAGCTCTTGTGATTTTTAGCATAAAGCACTTTTGCATTCTTGAGGAGCACAACTGATGTCCCAAACTAGGTCAGTTTTGACAGTGATGTTTTGAGGAGAAGCAAACATTGCTGGGAATCTCTGGCATCAACACTCTCAGAACAAAGGCAGAGGAACAAATGTTCAAAATTCTGTTTGTGCTCTTTACCATTCTGTATGTTTTATATGTCCTAATGTGGTATGAAAGAAAATAATCCAGGGTGGTGGAGTAAATGGAAAGAGAGGAGGCAGGAGGGGGTAAATCCATGGATTTTTCTTGGCCTATTGACACAAGGGAGAACCACTACCACAGAATTCCAGAATGGTTGGGTTGGAATGAACCTTAAAGCTCATCCCATCCCATCCCCTGCCATGGGACACCTTCCACCATCCCAGGGTGCTCCAGCCCCAGTGTCCAGCCTGGCCTTGGGCACTGCCTGGGATCCAGGGGCAGCCCCAGCTGCTCTGGGCACCCTGTGCCAGGGCTGCCCACCCTGCCAGGGAGGAATTCCTGCCCAGTATCTAATCCAAACCTGCTCACTGTCAGTGTGAAGCTATCCCCCCTTGTCCTCTTGGTTCCTTTACCTCTTTATTAAAAACTGCCTTCATCATCTGCTATTAAGATGAATAAAATGATACATCTGCTTCCATCTCTGCCTCACTTTCCTTACAAGCCATACAATTTGAGTGAATTTTCTCCAAGCAAGCAGCATGTTTGTGATTTACAGAGGTCTTTGCTGGGGAGAGCCATGATCTGAGGTGCATCACAGTTTCCCTCATTCAGTTTTATGGAGCAGGAGCATCACAGTCAAGAGTAAATTAAATGGATAACAATTACATTTATGCCCCTAATTTAATTATTTGAGGTTATAAGGGCATCCATCTGCTTTGTTCCTTTTTTTGCTCCCTGCCATCAGCAAACACTCACACAGGCTTTCTCCAGCCCATCTGTCTGGGGGCTCCCCAACAAGGAGTGGGCAAAGTCTGCAGCAAAAAGAGATGGATCTTAATTCCATCACATATTAAGTAGCAACTCCCTGCTGCTGGAAGCAGGAATACTGTCTGTAAGGCTGTGCCATCTCCTGGTTTGGTTCATACGGGGAAGTTACTTAAATAAGAATCATGAAAGGAGTATTTTATCACTGCAGAGAGGCAGTGCTGGCAAGGAGGATGGGTTGCTCAGATCCTCCCTGCAGAGAGGGAGGAGGTGTTTGGTGGCCATGGACCAGGCTGGACTGATGGGCCCCAATGCCTGCTGCTCTGTACAGCTCTGTTCCAGAGCAGCCCATCTGTGTTTCGAAGCCTCTTGCACTCACAGACTGGCCTCAGTGCAGTGAAACAGGGCTTAGAAGTTACATTTCATTCAGAACAACTGTAGCATGAACAAAATTACTCTTACAAAATGCAAATGAGCTGCAGTTTCTTTTCATTTTCCGTCTTTAACGGCATTTATTCTGTCACTGGTGGATTTATGGCACTTGGCTGCAGGTTTTAATTGCTGTTTGCATGCACAGCAGTGCCACAGCCAAGCACTAAATGTGCATTTTACACCGAAACCCAAGCCACTGCACAAAAATTATCAGTGTGTGTGTTTCTGTATCAGCTCCGTCCTAATTTGCCCTTAGAGCTGCTGAGGAGAAGGGATAAAGTACATTTGTTTTATCTTGAACTCTTTGTAAAACACCCAGTGAAGCAGAAAGGAAACCAATCCCACAGCAGAGGCCACACAGGACCCAGGTCTGTGTGACTTTGGGGAGGAAATGCAATAAAATGTGTGTTACTCCAGTGGGATGAGGGGAAGAGCTGGAGTGGTGCAGGGATGTGTCTCTGGTTTGGCTGGTGCCACCAAGCCTTGGGGACAGTGTGACGGCTCTGGGAACCCTGTCACCCCTTCAGTGTGTCACCCACCCCCTCAGGTACAGATGTCTTTCATTTCCAGGTCACACACCACCCAGGTACCTTTCTTCCCTTTTTTTCTTTCTTCTCTCCCCCTCTTTCTTATTCCCTGGTTGATCAATTATTAAATACATTTCATCCCAGTGCAGAGCTCCCTGAAGTGAGTTGTTTTAAATTAAATACATTTCTCTTTGAATCAATTGGAGTCCCTGAGAAATTTTTAGCTCTGCAAATGAGTTCATTAGAATTTTGGAAGTGTACCTGACTCTCTCCTCTGTGTTTTTTCATTATTTTTATTATTTCAAATCTCATTCCACTTTGTTCCATGTTCAATCTTTTCCCTACAGCAGTGCCCTATGCACTGACTGATCAGAACAATTTCAAAAGGAGCGAATTAAAGGGCCCAACATGAAATTTCCTTAGAGAATTGATGTGGGTTAACTGTCTGTATCTTATTGTGCTGCCTTGTTTGGAAAGCTTCTAGCAACCATCCATTATAGTTATAAGGCTGAGTAATGACTACAGCTACACTGGAAAAAAAAAAAAAAGGGAAAGAAAAGCGTTTTCTACGAATAATAGCACCAGGGTATTTAAAACACTTGGCTGCACACTTTTCAGGCAGCAGGTGCTGAAAAATGCATTTCTCCCTTAATAACCTTTAAATCCCTTGTATGATGTGGGTTTTCTCTAATCCTCTAAATATGTTTGGAGGAGACAACAAAAATATGTACGTGACAGATTATGGCTCCCAGGGTGGAAACCACTTCTTCATCTCCCCACAGACACAGAAAACCTCAGATGGTGTTTCCCATCAAGTATTTACCTGGTTCTAGGCTATTTAGGAAGAAATTCTTCCCTTTGAGAGCCGTGAGGCCCTGGCACAGGGTGCCCAGAGCAGCTGTGGCTGCCCCTGGATCTCTGGAGGCATCCAAGGCCAGGCTGGACAGGGCTTGGAGCAGCCTGGGACAGTGGAAGGTGTCCCTGCCATGGCAGGACTGGGATGAGATGAGCTTCAGGTCCATTCCAACACAAACCATTCTGTGATTCTGTGATTCCATGATTATTGCTTTTGTGTGGAGCAGAGACAGCAAGGCAGGGAGCAGCAGGCTCTTCAGGCAGGGTTAGGAGCTCAGCCATGAGTGCAGCAGATTCCTTTGAAGCTCTCTTAGTTATCTCTCTGGCTGGCAGAGAAATGCTGCACACCTTGGTGTTTTATTCCCTTTGATCTGGCTGCCGTGGTGTTTGCTGCCCCCATCAAGCTTCTTGCTCAGGTCTCCATCTTTGATGTGGGTTAACAATAACCTCCTCGGTCCTTTGATGCTCCCCAGAACACTGCTTTTACATTTTTCAGTAGCAGTGTGCTGGGCAGAGTGGGGCCAAGCCACTCTCACTGGCACCCATGGCCAAATCCTGGAGCCCAGTGTGGAGCAGTTGATGCTCTGCACACACAGCTGGGGCACTGGGGAGGGCAGTGAGGGGAAAAGAACCCCATCAGTACCTGCAAGCATGGAGTTGTACCAAGTGCAGCCCTGAAATCCCCACATCCCACCCTGCTTTGCTGCAGGGAACACTCTTTCCCAAACAGCTCCCTTGGTGAAGCCCATGGCTCTCCTCCCTCCCTCCCAGGGTTCGGCTGCTATTCCCTGCAGCACATGAGAAAATCTCCCCTTAGCTGTGCCAGCTCCCAGGGGCAGCTGCTGCAGGGTGACAACCCATAGTGACCCCCCTGCATGATCCACCCAAAGCTGCGCCCCAGAACCCCAGGAACGGGACCCTCACCGCCCTTGAAAAACAAAACTCAGCTTTTTGCTGGGATGCTCAAGGGTAGCAGGACCAGGAGACTTTCTTTGCCATTAAAATTGTTCACACTGTTGTTGACTGTGAATTGTTGCCACCACTGAGCCGGGGGTCCCTTCTGCCCCAGTACAAACAGCCATTAAATGTCACCTGAGGAGCATGTCACAGCCCAGCACCTTCTACCTAATGCACAGCTTGTCCTGCTCTGCCAGCTGCTGATTGATTCCTCTTCCCCTGCCCCAGGCTGCTCCAAGCCCTGTCCCACCTGGCCTTGGACACTTCCAGGGATCCAGGGGCAGCCACAGCTGCTCTGGGCACCTGTCCCAGGAAGAATTTCTTCCTAATATCCGATCTAAATCTGCTCTCTCTCCGTTTAGTCATTCCCCCTTGTCGCATCAAAGGGCTCCAGAGCCAGGCTCATGTGATTTATGGTTTAAAAAGGAAGAGGGAAGCATGCTGAAATCCCTACAAGAAGCCAGAAGCTTCTGGAAAATCCCACCTGGCTGCAGACCCATCCCTGTGCTGCCTCAGAGCTGCCTGTCAGCCCTGCCTGCTGGGGGGCAGCCTGTCTCACCCAGCACCTCTGGTCAGAGCACCCCAGGACAGGGCACAACCATCCCATTGCAGCCAGGGGTGCCTGTGCTCATTTCCAGCTGTGAGACTGGGTGCTGGTCCCAGCAGGCTGGAATCAGAACCTCCTGGTCCCTGCAGTGTGTGAAGGCACACGTGTTCCATTTAGCATTTTAACCATTAAAAGTGGTGTTTTTCTTCAAATACAGTCTTATAAATGATTCGTTTTCATTTACTCCATCCTTGAAGGTGAGTTTAATGCCATTCATACATTTTCATTTATGAATTTGTCAGTAATAAGAGAGCTGGCACATGGGAGAAAGTAAGTGCATAATTGCAGCTTACACGCTTGTCTTACTGAAAAACTGCTGGCTCAGGCATCGGCCGTGCCGGGCACCATGCATGAAATTGCAAATAGAATTTAATTTGCCCTTGTATCCTGTAGGATCAGCTTAAAATGATTAATGCAGGAGAAAATGTTGTCAAGATTTTATTCATTACAATCTCCAAGGACTGCAATGCAAAGCCATCGTGTATAACATGACAATGTGTAATATGCAGCTTTCTGAACTGCTTTCCTGTGGCAAACAGTCACATTTCTGCTCCTTAATTCAGTGCTGAGGTAAGCAGGATTCATCCCATGATGAATGTTGTGATCTCCAGGACAGGTGGAAATGTCATTTGTTTAAACTGAGGACATGTCTGGAGCAGCTCTGGAGCAGGAGGTGGCGCAGGCTCTGGAGGCTGCTGGACCTGCAGGAGGGTGATGTGAGCTGCTGCATCACCAGCTGGGAGCAGATCAACCCTGAGACAGGGAGAGGCCAAACATTTTCAGCGTAGGTGTCTCAGACCTCTGTGAGCTCAGCTGTCTCTCACCTTTCCCCTTCCCTCCAGTGGGTGCAGAAACAGGAGCTGGCCAAGCCTGGTGCCATCAGCAGCAGGAAAACACTGCATAAGTGCAGGAAGGCAAAGCAGGAAAAACAGTGGAAACCCCCACAGCTTAACTGAAAAGGATAGCCAAGGCAGAACTGAGAGACTGGAGAAATGGCTCAACCTTAAAAATAGGCCTCTGAAGAGACAGATGTTCTTCCCCTGAAACTGCTCTTTCCACTGCTGATGAGTAGCCAGCAGGAAAAATCCCTTCTGTTCCGTAGCCACTGGCTAATTGGCTTAACATAGTGAGACAAATTATTGGATTGCTCTCTTTCTAGTGGTGGGTTTGTGAGGAGGTTATGGCTTAGAAATTGTTCTCATCAGAATTCTAATTGAGGAATGAAATATGGTTGTGATTATGTTATTGGAATGGATTGTCTGGTAATTATATTAATACAAAAGAATTACTGTAGATCCCATGTAAACTGCAGTTGGGAGCATTCCTGTCTCAGAGGAGTAGTCCCTCCTGTCTCTGAGTTAATCACTGCTTTGTTAGAATGAGGAATGGCTCTCCCAGTCCCCTGAGTCAGAGACAAGCATCCTTTTCCCTTGGCCTGAAATCCATTTTACCTTTTGATTCCTTGTCGGCTGACCCACACCAATCCTTGAAACAAAAGCAACAAGAGCCCTGCCCTTTTCCCCTGCCCGGGTCATTCCATGGCTGATCTCAGGCCCCTCCTGATCCACAGGGAGGTGCAGTGGACTCCCTGAAGCTGCCAGTTCGGGAGTACTCCTGCAGCAGGTTTGCTGCTGTAATTACAGAAGCTGTTTGGCTAATTAGGCATTCAGAGCATGGCACGGACACCTCAGGCTCAGATCTCCAGCCCACACTTGGCTGCCTGTGCTGTGGTGGAGACAGAGCAGGGCTGAGGCTGGCAGAGGAGCACTGCTGCTCACACAAACTTCCCCCATCTCCAGAGCAGACAGTTTATCCTAAAACCACATTTTTAGTGGAAGAACAGGGTGTGCAGCAGGGAGCTAAATGAAGGCAATTAGATGGCTGCAGTGAAAGTCGGTATAAGTGTCAGATCATCAGGATGCTGGGCACCCACTGATGGCTCCACACAACTCTGTTGACCCACCTGAGTGTGAGGCCCTGGCACAGGTGCCCAGAGCAGCTGTGGCTGCCCCTGGAGCCCCAGAAGTTTCCAGGGCCAGGCTGGACAGGGCTTGGAGCAACCTGGGATAGAGGAAGGTGTCCCTGCCCGTACTAGGGGAGCTGGAAGGAGATGAGCCTTAAGGTTGTTTCCAACCCAAACTGTTCTGGGATTCTGTGATGATTTGGCAAGGTGGATGTCCTTGTCCAGCCTGCACCTGCCAGTGTGAGCACATTTAAAAGACATCTCAGTCTGACAGGTTCCACTTTTGCATTCATTTAGAAAAGTGCTGCAAGTAGTAATTGTGCCTAACCCCCTTTGCAAACCTTATGCCAGATTTTTGTAATTAATTATTAGCTTGAAGAAGCTGGCTGGGCCTCCTGGCAGGAGCACATGGACCAATACCTTATTGCTTTAGCTGCCAGTTAAAATGAGACAAATCAATGTAAATTTCATTGTATTACAACAATATTGATTCCCTATTAAACAGCAGACAAAGCAGGTTATGGCTTTAGGAAAGCTATTAGGGGTTAAAGAATGTTTTTTTCTTGAGAATAAATGGGAAACTAGTGTTTAATACTGGAGAGTCAAAGAAGGAGGAAGGTGTATGGCAGGTTAAGGGGAGTGAAGGGGCACAGTCAAGCCAAGAAATGGCATGCACAGATGAGAAACCAGAGCAGTAATGGACACCCCTGGATGGGGATGAGGGAATACCAGGTTTGGCACAGGGGTGCTCCAGTCCCTTCCAGCCCCACTGAGTGGGATCAATCCTCACATCCCAGGAGGTACCAGTCACTCTGCCCCTCATCTCAGCTCCAATTATCAGGGGAGAGCGCCTGGCTCAGCACAGCAGAAAATCCCTAAGAAATTTCATCATGGAGAAAACCTCCCACAGGCTGGAAGCCAGGCAGATGCCTCCATAACAAAGGGTTAAACCAACAGCAGCTGCAGGCTTGGGATTAAGATAAATAAGTTTTAACTGAATCAATACTGATAACACAACTGAAGCTGGGAGCTTATTGACTCCTGGAGTCACTTTTAATGGCTCTTTACACAGTGAACTCCACACCCTCTCTCACCCATGTGAGTGCTTGGCACAGACAGCAAATTCCCTGAGACCACAAAAACTTGTCTGCACCAGAGGACAATAAAATGAGGAATTAGAAGCAGTAATTTCCACTCTTAACTACCAATGACAAACTAAAAATCAACTCAACCTCCTGTAAAGAAACATGCAAAGGAAAGACATTTTGATTCCCTCAATCAAATACTTGAGTCTATTTACTGTGTACAGTAAATACAGTATATGCCAACAAAATAACCTTTTGGATACTATCAGCTGAGTGACACAGTGGCAGGATGTTTGTTTTCTTCTGTTGTGTCACAGCACAAAGTACAGCACAAGCTGTGAATATCTTCTCCACTGAGTGTCAGAACACTTGGTTTATACCTTTGCATTCTCAGGATATTGTCTACTCTATCACAGGCAAAGGGGATCCTGATTGCATTATTATTTATATGGCTATTGATTATAAAATATTAAAAGTGGAGCTGACAGAACCAAAACTTTTGCAACACTAATTATAATGAAACTAGTGCTCAGCATCCTCTGCAGAAGCATTCAGGCTAACACATTAAAATCTGAACAGTTACAAATAGAGCTGAAATTACAGTTGTCCTGGGTTTAAATTAAGAAGCATTGAGTCAGTGTAAACAGAGCTGAGGTTCCCCTAAATCAGAAGAAATTAATGCAGTTTGTTTTCATCTGGAAAGAGAAAAAGCTTAAAAAGCCACCATACCTGACAGCAATTATCTGTTATTCATGTGCTCTGCTCTGTGCTGGGTGGGTAGCAGGTGGCAGAGACAGATTCCCACATGCTTGGGGCACTGGAGGTCTTTGAAGGATGATTTTGTGTGTGTATGTCCCTTTGAAATGCAGCAAAACACTTTGCTAAACACCTCCATTTGCACTTCTTAATTATATGCAGTTCTGGCTTTCATGGGATAAAGTGTTTTTATTGGAAACTCCAAGTGTCATATTGAAAGGAACTTGGCTTTGGTTTAGACTCTGGAATAACTTCCCATAAATCTCTCCCCATCTTTTGTACTACTTTTCCTGTCCTGCCTGCACCATCCCAGCTTCTGTAGCAGAGAAGGCTTTGGATGGTTCATCACTGCATGATAGGAGCTTCAATGATACAAAGCCAGGAAAAAGTACTTGCTATTGCAGAGTCTCAGATGAAGTGGGATGACTTTCCTGCCCAGAGAGGTCCCTTCTGATGCCAGAAGAGCTGAGCATTGGCACACAGAACAAGAGGGGTCTCAGCAACGAGGTGGCAGCCAAAGAGCCCTGATGGGGCTCGGCTCTGCCCATCATCCAGCAAGTTCTGAACATCTCTTTACACCTTTTTACAAGGGCAGGGAGTGACAGGAATGGATTTAAACTGAAAGAGAGGAGTTTTAGATTGGACATTAAGGAAAAATTCTTCCCTCTGAAGGTGGTGAAGCCCTGGCACAGGCTGCCCAGAGAAGCTGTGGCTGCCCCATTCCTGGAAATGTTCAAGGCCAGGTTGGACAGGGCTTGGAGAAACCTGGCCTAGTGAAGGTGTCCCTGCCCTTGGCAGGTCGTGGAATGAGATGAGCTTTAAGGTCCTTCCAAACTATTCCATGAGTGTGTGACCTCCAGTGCATTGCCAGGTGTGGCAGAGCTGTTGCAGGCACCTGCTGGTACAGACCAAGACATTGCAAAGCCCTTGAAATGTCTGTTCCCAAAAGCAGTACCAATGGAAGCACAGGTTACAATGCAAAGTGTTCCAGTAAAGGTGGGATACTGCTGGGTGACAGCAGCACTTCTCTGCCTCACTGCTTGTTGCCAAGCCAAAATTACTTTTGGTCACACCTCACCAGTCTCTGCTGCTGCATGTCACACTCAGACACCCCTGTATATGTACTACTGGGGAACTTGAGTTCACAGATCACCTTTTTCCACAGTTTTACAAAGTTCTGCACAGCTTCATCCAGCTCCTCAGAAGAGCATGCAGGAGTCCAGAGCCTCCAGCTCCGGGAAGCAGCACTGAGCTTCCTCCTTTCCATCAGATGCTCTAGATCTGGCCTTTGGCAAGCCATTTCCTGGGTACAGCATTTCTCATTCTGTTTCCATCTCCTGCTGTAATTTGTTACCAGATTCTTACCCCTCCCTCAGCCTCAGTCAGTTGTTTTACATACGGTGCCTGGTCCTGCACACAGGTTCTGTCAATGAACACGGTGACACTCCAGTGCAGATGAAAGTGAAAAATTGATGTTGCATTCCTGGCTTCATTTCACTGTGGCACAATTCATTGGTGCCATCTGTCTTAGTCCTTTTTAAATGGCAGCTCTTCTTGAGATGATTGACAAGTGAATAGATTTTCTGCCACAAAGTTTTGAGGTCAATCAATCACTTATGTGTATTAATTACAAAGATCTTGAGGCTGCAGTGGGCAATTTTTTACTTCAATGAGCTACACATACAGAGTTGCTTAAACTTATTTTTAAACAGCTTATTTTTCACTGTTGGTCAAAACTCTGGGCTGACAGGTTCAAAAAA
This sequence comes from Peucedramus taeniatus, assembly GCA_013400575.1. Taxonomy (NCBI): domain Eukaryota; kingdom Metazoa; phylum Chordata; class Aves; order Passeriformes; family Fringillidae; genus Peucedramus; species Peucedramus taeniatus. The sequence goes on along the minus strand of WBNO01026203.1, from coordinate 149,420 downwards.
AAAAAAAAAAGGATTGGCAGGTCCTGAAAGCAAACTTTATGATTTCAGCAGACAGCACTGCTGAGCTATATCAGTGATGGCACAGCAGGAGTCTGAGGGCACAGAAAGCCACATCTTCCTCCAGGTAAGGAAAAAACACAGTTGCTTAGGCAATTAAAGGTTTTATAACCCTTTCTGCAAGAGGAGGGATATATAGAATCCTGGAATGGTTTGGGTGGGAAGGGTCCTCAAAACTCATCTCATTCCAACCCCTGCCACTGGATCAGGTTGCTCCAAGCCCCCTCCAGCCTGGCCTTGAACAATTCCAGGAGCACTGGGGAAGAAATTAAAGCCTCTCCAATCCCTGCCCAAATTCTGCCATTTCATACAGAAAATTGGTAGTATCCTGGCTGACAGGATGCTGCCCAAACTCCATGGGAAATAGCAGTGTAATAATATTGCCTCGTGTGGTATGGATTTGTAGTGCTGCTCTGCACAGTTAAACAGATAATGTTTCTCACCCAGAGACACCTGCAGTTTTACAGCCAGAGCAAAGATTCTTTATACACATAATATTTTTTCTATACAGAGTTGCTGACACATGAAATAGAAAATGCAGGAGATAAGGTAGGCTATGTATGTATATCTATACATATATAAATTCTAGTTTGTATATCAGTTTAACTTCTTAAAGGGTTTGAACTTCTGAGCACATAAAGGGAAACTTAAGCAGGCATAAGTTCCATGAATGTTGAATTTTTCCTGGATTTCGTATAGCAAAATTCAGTCAGTATTTCAGGCTACTTCAAATGCAGGTGGCTGGAGGAAAGGAAGTTCTTTTTGTGAGAACAGGCTTAAAAAGAAACTGGTTTTATGTCCTCTATTATGTGAATTGAATCTAACTGCAATCTGATGGTGAGAAAGCGTCTAACAACCTGTGTGTGTTATAACAAGCACCAGAAAAGAAAGGAGCTGGTTATTTTGGGAGGTTCTGCACTGGCTTAGCTAATTGCAACCCCTGCAAATGCTGAATTGTGTGAAATTTTTACACACATTTTGGGGAAGGTTGAGAATGCTCGATTTTCTCCAGAATGGGGTATTAACAATTTTGTAAAATCCCCCAGCTGCAGCAGGGAAAGCATTGTAATACCCAGCTTGGAAATGAGCACAGTGTAATTAACACCCGCCCTGAGCCTCAGGTACAATGGAGCTTCCAGATAAACAGCTCAGAGAAGAGAGGGAAAGGCTTTGGCAGAGCAGTTCCAGGGCACTGTGCAGCCCCCAGCCAGCATTTGGGTGGGGGAGTCTCTGCAGCCCCTGGCTGGGGACACCCCCTCCCCAGGACACACACACCCCGGGAGGGTGGCCCTGCCCAAAGGCTGGCGCTGATGCTCTTGGAGGTCTCTTCCAGCCTTGCTGACGGCGATTCTGTGCTCCTCTCCTGGGAACTGGAGAGTGGGTCTGGCCTTGCTGGCCCCAGGCAGCCCTGGATGATGCACTGGAGAGCATCTCCTCCAAGCTCACCAGAAGTGTCTCAGCTCCTCCACCTCTGATCAGGTACTGGCAGCACTTCTGCAGCTCCTGCTCCAACACTCAGAGACACAAAGGGAAGTCTCCATTCCCTGGGGGCTGTGAGGGGCTGGATGCTGTTTCCCACCTCTGAGAACCATTTTAACCCACATGCAAAGGGAAATCTTGAGGCTTGATCCCTATGCTGGTGGACATGTGAAGGCTTTAGTGCATGAGAGGGATTTGTAAATGACATAATTGTAATAATTTGTATGTAAAACAAAAAGTTTGTCCTTCACCTACCAATTTAATGCAGCCCATTGCAATTCCCAATTTCTTTTTTGGGGGAATAGCTTGAAGGAAAACCCAAGGCTGCAGCCCATCTGTGCTTGTAAGTTTCTATTTCTTGCAAAATAATTTCCCATTGCTGTTTTCTAAACTGCTTTGACAGAAACAAAGCAGTGCATTGGAATGCTGGCTTCCCTCGGCAGGAGCCGTGTGGAATTTCAGGTTTGACCTCATTTCATCCTCTGAGTATTTGGAGATTGCTTTCATGCCCAGGAACCATAGGAGAAGAATATAGATTCCTTCCAGAGTGCATTGAACTTGGAAACAGTAAGTGACCTCTGAAGCTGAATTCTATAGCCACAAAAATAAAAAAAAAAATTCTTTCTTTAGGAATGAAAGAAACAGGTTTAAGATCAACATCAGAAGAACAGCTGCTCAACTAAAAATACCCAATAAAGTGGAAATAGAAAAGCTGTTTCCAAATTATATCTTTTGAAAAAAAAAAACCCACATTATTTCTGTGATTCCCTCATGCTTTCCATATCTGTGTTGCTATCCAACAGCAGAGGCTGCAGAAGTGAAAGGATGTGAGTCTATCCTGGTGTCCCTTTGCAAACACAGCACAGGGAAGCTATGCCAGGACTGTCACTAGATTCTATCCCAGGAAAAATGGGCAAATTTCCACTTAGATAATGTGATGCCCAAAGGGCATTTTCACAGAATGGGAGGGAAGGAACAGAGTAACTTCCAGCTGCTGGAACAGCTTTTTTAGAGGCCCATGCAGAGATTGCTTCCCCTTAAGGGTGTCGTCAGGAATGGGAAACAGCCACAGCAAGGGAAGTGCAACCAACACTTCACCACTTCTGTGGCACTCTGTGCCATCTTCAGCCCACTCAGGGGGTTTCAAAGGGCTTTTCAAACACTTTACATCAGGCCATGAATGTGTATCCATTAGTTACCCACCCACAGCATCCAGGGGAGTGGAAGCAATTCCTGAGGCTAACAGGGGAAAAAAAAAAATCTCACCATTTGGAAGGTGATAGCATAGAAGTAACAACTGCACATGTCTAGATAAAAATAGATGAATACTGCAGAGGCCAAATTGTCTTTTTGACAGATGATATGAAGATAGGGTCATAAAAACGTTCTCTTCATAACTGCAACCCCTTGATTTATAATAGGAACAGTGCCAGGAGTCATTATGGATTTAAACACAGCATTTTGCTGCCATGTGCTGTGATGTTTCCAGCCAGATTAGGAGACAGCAAATGGAAATGGCTCATTATGCTGCCATTTCCCAGGATAGCTGTGAGGAGTTTTCACACCTTGGCATCATAACCCTGTGGGAGTGATGGCCTCAGGAACTGTCACAGGTCAGGGACCACTCTGCTCCTCTGGCAAGGGGGGAAGGGGATGAGTTTAATGTACCTCACAGCCCAAACCATCCCAGGCTTCTAGGACAGCTTCCCAGTCCCAGCCAGTGGACAGTGAGCCTGGCCCTGCCACTGCTGGGATCCCCTCGCCCCAGTCACTCTGCTTTGGTGATGGAGTGTGCAAAAGCATTCCCTGTACAGAGAGGGAATGGTGCTTAGCTCCCTTTCTCTGTCAGGAACTTTAATCAGTTGTCCTCAGACATGCTAATTAATTTGTTCTGGGGGGAAGTAAATGTCTCTAGACTTCCTTTGTCATTTTCAATCTCCCTTTAACTTCCATCTGTTTCCTTCATGGCTTGTGAACTAAAAAAGAAGGGGAAAAATGGAAAGGAGTTGATTTGAATTTTCCTTATCGAATGCTGTTACCGTAGTGGGGCCCTGGGGATCCTACAGAAAGGTTGCACATGCCTCTGCTGAAATCTAAACAGCTGTGGGAAATGCCCTTTTACTGTAAATGTTGCATGGAAGCCAGTAATGAGCTGCAGTTTCAGTAGGTATTGCCAGATGTTGGCTCTGAGAGCAGCAGAGGTCAGCAGGCAGTGGGACACAGGCAGTGCCAGGGAGGGGGATGCTCAGGGGGGCTGCTGGGTGCTCCCACCTGGCCCTGTGCCCCTGCCAAGAGAGCTGTTCCCAGCCAGGGAAGGTGAAAAAATCCCACCGAGGATGGCTGATGGATGGTGGGTACCAGGGAGCAGCAAAAGCTGCTGCCCTGTCCCACCTCTGCTCAAAGCCCCCCCCGAGGCACTGAGGCTGTGGGAGATGCTCCTTCCTGCAGATGGGATCCAGTGAAAGGAAGCCAGGACTTGGAAAGCCAATGACAGGCTTTTCCCCAGCAGCCTCTGTTAATACCCATGAAAAATTGAATCTGCTTGGGTTCTGGAAGCTCAAGGTCACCTCTGATGCCACCAGCACCAGCATTGCCCACGAGAGGTCACACGTTCAAGGAGCACAGTGGTGAGTGCTCCAGCCACCTTCACTCCCCAGCCCATATCTGGGGATTGTCCAGGGTCACCCCAACTGCAGGGGGGGCCTGGAGGTGGGAGCAGGGCATGAGGCAGGATGGGCACAACATCCCAGCTCTGCAGAACAAGGCTCCTTTCCCCACTCTGCAGAGATGAAGTCAGTTATAAAGCAGCCAAGACAATTCAGCTGGAAGTGAGCAGGTTGTTATACCTGGCAGTTGATTTTCATAGCTTTTTTTTATATGGTGCATTAACAGAGTAACAAACCCTGTTACAGTTTAATAAATGTGATTTCAGACTGAACACCCTCATTCCAGGGCTGGCTCCTGTTCAAGGAGCAGGACAGCCAGCTAAGCGCTGACTCAAGAAGCTGGGAAGTGGTCTGAGAGTAAAAAGAGAACCATAAATGAAGCAAAAAGCTCTTGCCTGGGTTTGGGCTTTCTCACAGCTCAATGTTCTAGCTAAATGGACCAGCTGAACACCTTGATTTTGGGGCACAGGGGAGGATGGCTGCAGTGACCACCTGCTCACCATGACCCTCTGTGTACTTTTATTGGAAAATGAATTTACCCTCCGTGTCATTACAGAAAGGAAATAGTTCTGACCCCAGCTTCATACTTCTCATCTTAATGTGTATAATTGCTTTGCCAGCCATTAATTCCTGTCAGCACTTCCAGTCGGGGCAGGGGGGGAGCAGCCATGGGAGGCTGGGCGTGTGCAATAATAAAAAGCTGTTTACAATTGCATTTTAATCACAGACACAGACCTGGGGTGTAGAAAATCCCACTGTCCTCAGTCACCAAAGTTCACAGGGGTGTTGGAGGGGAAAACATTGCTGCTTCCCCTGCCTTGCCCTTGGTCTGCCTGCTGCAAGCTTCTCTCCTTCCAGAGGGGCTCCAAGGCAGGTACATCCAAGACTAATGAATTATTGATCAGCAGATAATAGGAGCAGCTTTATTTCTAATGGCTGAATTGCTTATTGATCTGCTTCACATGCAGAGAGTGGGAGGACTGAACAGTCACCATGTGTTATTGCCACTGCACCCTTGTCTAATTAACACCCCCCTTGTCTAATTAACACCCCTCTGGGGTGCGTGCTGGAGAGGAGCCTGTGCCCAGCACCACGACTGGGAGTCTGTAAATCCATCTGGGTTTAAGTAACATTAACAATGAAAGAAAACCCAGCAGCTTCAGGTAATCATGGAGAGAAGGGAGGAAAAGAGGAACTCCCTGTGATGGAGAGGCAAAGCCTGGTAATGCCCTGATACCACAGCATCTGGCATTCACTGTGAGCCCCTACAGGATGAAGGGAGAACCAGCCACTGCTGGGAACTCCCTGCTATTTGCAAAGCACAAAGGAGTTCTCGCTCTTGGATATATGGAAATCAGCCAGGTAGAAGAAACAAGGGCTAAATGCTGCCTGACAATACAAAGTGCTACGTGGAAATGGATTTTTTTTCAAGTTCTTAACTGGCCTTTGTCCTTTAACCCTGTGAGACTGAACGGGTTTCTAAGCTGGCATTAGAATTTGCATTTCAAAGTAATATGTGCAAAAATAATCCTCGTTTTCAGCCTTTGCAATTTTAGCTGAATAAAACAGATTGACTCTGGGTCCTCAAATTCATCCCACATTTCACCTCCTCCACACCCCCAGGGGTACAGAGAGAAATCAGTTTCTGAGGCCGCAGGAAGAGAGAGAGAACAAGAATATGGAGATGCAGCTAATTAAAGTGAGATTTGTGCAGAGACTAAAAAAGGTGCCTTACCTGGTGGGAAGGGCAGAGCAGAGGAACTGGGGACACCTGGTTTCTAATCTCCAGCCTTCCCTGGCTGTGTTGTGTAGCCTGGGGCAAGTCACCTAATTCCCTTTTGTGTGCCATTGAAGCTTGCACCGAGACAAGCCGGGCCCCGCTCTCCAGATTTCTGAGCTCGGGGACACTTTGAGATGCCAGCTCACCCTGCTGGCACTGCACAGCCACGATCCCCAAGCCCGTCCGTGGGCACGTCCCGGTGTGTCCCCAGAGCTGGAGCCTCTGCCTCCCCCTGCACCGGCTCCCTGCGCTGGGAAGCTCTGGATTCGCTGACACATCTGGCATTTCGGCACCTGCTCTTGCCTTTTGTCACCGGCAGCTGAGTTTTGACCCCAGGCTGTAAAGCTGGGGACGGGCAGAGTGGAGCAAACCCAGGTGATGCTCAGTGCAGGCTCTTCAGTAGGATTTTAGGGAGATGTGCAATAATATTTATGGTTTTACCAAACCTGAGACTCACAGCTAGCAGTGAAGGCAGCAAGAAGAAGATCAATATAGTGGCTAATGGATACAGAAGGGCAGTTTAATTGCGTGCTGTGTTTGATAAATCATTTGGGAAGTTAAACACACACTGAAAGTATTCCAGACCTGCTGGCTCAGGAGGTGAGGAGCCAAGTGGAGCCCGCATGATTAATGGTTTTGAACGCCAATGTTGCCAAACTGACAAGTCATCGAGAGTGAAAACAAAGCGGGAATATTCGTAATTGAGTTTTATGTATGTCTCCTGTTTGCAAATTGTTTGCAAGCAGGTCTTTATTTGAGACAGGGAGTGAGCATGCCACGGAGCTGCCCCACCCAAGAGATGGGACAGAGCTCAAAGCTCAGCAGGGACGTGGTGGGACAGGCTGAGAGAGTAGGGGCTGCTCACCCTGGAGAAGGAAGGGCTCTTCCCATGCCTAAAGGGAGGCTCATAAATAACAGAGTGACTTTTTACAGAGGCAGATAAGACAAGGGGAACAATTTTAAACTAGATAAAGACAGATTTACATTAAATATGTGGAAGAAATTCTTCCCTGCGACAGTGGTGAGGCCCTGGCACAGGGTGCTCAGAGCAGCTGTGGCTGCCCAGTGTCCCCAGGATCCCTGGCAGTGCCCAAGGCCAGGTTGGACAGGGCTGGGAGCAGCCTGGGACAGTGGGAGGTGTCCCTGCCATGGCAGGGGGTGGGACGAGATGAGTTTAATGTCCTTTCCCACCCAAACTATTCTGGGATTCTATGATGATTTAGCACATTATTTTTAAAAATGCATATATTCATTCTCAGTAAGGACTAGGCACAAGAGTATGAGCTGGCAGCTTTCTCTACCCTGCTTTGCTTATGTCTTGAGCCAGGACAGGAGACACTGGGTATGTTCAGGTTGGTTATCCAAGCCTCATCTATGCAAACCCATCATGAGAAGCTGTGTGATGATGGTGGAGCAGTTGTTGGCAGAAGCACTGCAGCCACCTTTCCTTTCCTGCTCGGTTTCCTGCAGCAGCTGTGCCTCTTCAGCACCACCCAGAGCTGTCCCTGTCCCTGTCTCTGTCTCTGTCTCTGTCTGTCCTTGTCCTTGTCTTTGTCTCTGTCTCTGTCTCTGTCTCTGTCTATCCCTGTCCCTGTCCCTGTCTCTGTCCCTGTCCCTGTCTCTGTCCCTGTCTCTGTCCCTGTCCCTGTCCCTGTCCCTGTCTCTGTCTCTGTCTGTCCCTGTCCCTGTCTCTGTCCCTGTCTCTGTCCCTGTCCCTGTCCCTGTCTCTGTCTCTGTCTCTGCTCTTTCTTCTCCATTCCCCCCTGTCCCTCCCCACGCCCCTCTGGTGCTCACAGTGACCATCCAGGCCTTCCTCAGGTGTCACTGTGCCTCTCCACGTCCCCTGCCACAGGATCCAGGCTGTTGTGCTCCTGAGCAAGTCTGTTGGGGGCAGAAAGGCCATAAAGGCCATTGTGCAGCCCCTGCCAGGAGGTCAGCCCCTGTCCCCTGGCTGAGATCCCCTCAGTACAGCCAAGGAGGTTGGGGCTAATGAAAGGAGCAATGGACACTCACAATGACCAAGTCCCAGTGGAGTGGCTTCTGGCACCTTTTCAAACTGATTAAGAATAGGAACTCCCTTTAATCCTCCTCCCTTATCTCATTCCCCACCTCACTGATTCCTCATCAAACAGTTTAAATTAATTTGAGCCTGCTGTTCTCTGCCCTGTTATCTTTCCCCCCCTCATTTATGAATTTTAAATCAACTTGTTAACAACCTATTTAGTTGCATAGTTTCCCTCTAATAATCCCTGCCCCTGGCCAATTGAGCATTAATTCTGGAGCTAGCACACTGAGCAGCCAATAGCACAGCTGTGCTCACACTGCCAGCAGTGGCTGCAGTGACAGGAAAATGGCTTTATACAGAGCAGTAGCCCAGTGACCACTGGAATTTAGGCTACTGGTGCTTTTCTTCCAGCTGGTGCCCAGTGTACAGTAGAAAGGTGATCCCTGACCAGTGAGGAGTGATGTGTTTTGACTCTATGATTTAGAAGGTTGAAGAATTGTTTGATTAAACTATATTATATTACTTATATTATATTATATTATATTAAAGACATATTAAAAGGATATTAAAGAAAAACTTGTGACTCTCAGTCGATACAGTTTGGCTCTAATTGGCTAATTACTTAAAACAACCTTCGTTTATGTCTAATTAATAAATTACTTTCAGGTAAATAATTTTCATAACACATTCTACATGTGTAAAACAGCAGGAGTAGTGAATAGAGATAAGAATTGCTTTTTCTTTCTTTGAGTATTCTCACTGCGCTTCAGCTTCCCAAGGAAAATCCTGGGAGAGAGAATCCCATTTGGAGGATGTGAAGAGCACACCCAGAGCTCTCCAGAGCATGCCCCAGCATTCTGCTGCAGGCAGGACCAGGCATCTGTGCCTTGGGGCCACGAGGGACACGGGGGCACAGGACAACTTGCTTGCCAGGCAGGCAGCCCTGTTATCCCCTCTGGCCCTTCCCCACCATCTTTATCCAGCCCAGAGACTCTGGAGCCATTTGTGATGCTGACAGGTACCATTTCCAAGATGGAAACCAAATAAAAAAATCTATAAATCATTTCCAGTTATAATACTGGGTTATGGATTAATAGAGAGGGTAGAGAAAACATAGGAAGCACTGGAGGCCATAAATCCTGTAAATTAAGTAACTCTGTGTGTCAGATGATGGTGGCTGTGTGCTCAGGTCCTTTTGTGGCTGCAGATGGATTTTCTGCCTTGAGGAAGTTTTAATTCTTACCAGTATCAGGGCCAGGCACTTGCCCTCAGCTTCCCAGGAAAAGTTGAGGGAGAGCAATGCTGAATCCTATGGGTTTCCTCTAGGCCTCACAGCTGAAGGTCATTTCAGTGAGATGCTCAGAGTTCCATCTTTATGAAGTTTAATTCCCCTCCCATGCTTTGCTTCCATTCCTTCTTTCTTGTTTCTCTGGAGCCACGGAGAGCAGCACTTCTTTATTCAACCTGCTGTGCATTCATCCTACTTTTCTACTTGCACAGACACATTCTGACAGGGCTGGTACTTATTTTTCCCACTTTTTCTTGTTTTGGTTAGTTTGGTTTTTAAAGTTCAAGGCTAAAGAAAGCTGTAGTAGAATAGAATTATAGAATCCTAGAATCATCAGTGTTGGAAGAGAACTTTATGATCATCCAGCCCAACCATCAACCCAGCACTGCCACTCGAACCCCTAAGCCCTAAACCGCATCACCCAGTGCCACATCCAGACACCTTTCAACTTCCAGAGAGGATGACTCCATGCCCTCCCAGGGCAACCTATTTCTATGCCTGACCACTCTTACCAGTGAAAAAAAAATAATGTCTAATCTGAATCTCCCCTCTCTCAGTTTAAGGCCGTTTCCTCTGGACCTCTTACTCTACTCTTACAGTAGAAGAGTAGAAGAGACCAGCTGCCATGTCACTCCAACCTCCTGGGAGAGGGATGAGGGTTAGGGTTAGGGTTAGGGTTAGGGTTAGGGTTAGGGTTAGGGTTAGGGTTAGGGTTAGGTTCCCCGAGCCTCCTCTTCTCTAGACAAAGTCCATTTCCTCTACCAACCAACTAGCCAGAGGACCAGCATGGCACACGTGTCAGCAGCAAGTGTTTTACTTGACAAGTTTGCAGAATGTGCCCTCTCCTGCTATCCTGAGAAAAGATGGCTCCAGGGAGAGCTGGGAGCCTCTTCCAGTGCCTAAAGGGGCGCAAAGAGAGCTGGAGCGGGGCTGGGGACAAAAGCGTGGAGTCGTAGGACAGGGGGGAGTAACAAGGGGGCAGGACAGGGGGGAATGACAAGGGGGCAGGACAAGGGGGAATGACAAGGGGGCAGGACAGGGGGGAATGACAAGGGGGCAGGACAAGGGGGAATGACAAGGGGGCAGGACAGGGGGGAAT
>WBNO01026203.1:118964-138745 GCA_013400575.1 Peucedramus taeniatus | reverse complement strand
GATCCCGGGATTCTCCCGGAATTCTCATCCCGGGCATTCCGATCCCGGACTCATCCGAGGCCGCAGGGCGCCCTCTGGCGGCCGCGCCGCGAACGGCCGCAGGGCGAGCGCAGCGCTTCGGCCTCGGCGCCTCCTCCGGAGCCCCGCGCAGCGAGCGGGACCCTCGTGCGGATCCCTCACGCTGATGCATGGATGCTCTTTTTGGCATCATTGTGGCCATGGCATCAAACACCTATTTGGGGGAATCGTGTGTCCCCGTTTCCCCTCTGACCTCCAGCATCGTGGAGTTCCTTCTTTGCCCGCCGGCCCAGAGTCCTCCCTGTTGGGGCAAGCAGGTCAGAGACCCCCTCTAGGATTAGCATTCCTCAGGGTCCCGAGGTCTGGGGTGACAGGCAGGAGATGCACTGGTGACTACATGGACACGGCAATGTGGGCAGCAGTGGAGTGGTGAGGAGGGTCAATGGCCACAACGGGCTCCGTGCCAGCCCCATATGTCCACGGCAGTGGCAGGAACACCCACAGGATGGAGGTTGGGGTGGATGGCAGGCTTGCCCAAAACTGCTGCAGTTCTCCCATGAACACACACGCTTCCCATAAACCAAGAGCTCCACAGACCCTGGCACATGTGTCCAGAGGGGACAGGATTGTCCCGTTCCACTTACCCTGTCCCGCCCTTCCCCTGGCCCTGGGAGTGGGGAACACCCCACCATACCCTTTGGGAAGCTGTGGGTACCAGCCAACACCCTGCTGTATCACAAGGAGCCAAAGCAATTACTGCCAGGATGGTGCTCTGGCAGAGCAGGAACATTTCTCCATGGGGACATGGTGGGGACATGGCGGGGACATGCCAGCCTTGCCTGGGCATCACCACAGAGCCCAGACTGCAGGGCTGCTCCCTAAGGCTGCACCTGAGCAACACAGGGATGCCAAAATCTCTGCCTGAAGCAGAGCAAAAGTCCTGGGTCTGCCCAGGGGAAAAGCCTGAGCAAAGTGCAGGGTTTGTCCTTGGCAGTGTTTGCAGTGAACACAGCCTGTGCCTCACAGTGCCACCCTGGGCATGTGCTGTGCCCCATCTCCACCCTCTAGACTAGCTCCATGGCAGTGGGGTATCCCTCACTGCCCCCTGCCAGAGTGGCTCTATGACAGAGGGGCACTGCTCAACCCCCCACCCTAATACAGCAAAAGGGCTCTCACTGACAGAATACAAGGTGCACTGAAAATAACTGATGATCATGCTGCAGCATTGATGCTCTGTCTCCTGCCATTCAGCTTTGCTCCTGTTCAGGGGCTGTCGTTTATCCCTAGAGCCCAGCCCAGGCAGCAAAGGCTGAGCCGTGGCCCTCTCCATGTCCTGTACTTACACCCCTGTGCCATGTCGTGCCAGGCCACAGACAGGACTCTCCAACAGCAGGGCTCAATCAGGCTGCTCATTGCACAAGGGTGTTTGGTCTGTGCCAAGGCACAAACCTGGACACACCCCTGTCCCACAGGCAGCCCAAGGTGGAAGAAGAGAAAGGGGAAAGCTTCCCCGCAGGCCAGGAGCTCTTACCACAGATTCTTCCTGCAGAGTGGTTTGAGTGATGCTGGAGGAAGTGTCTCCACAGCCATGGCTCATCTCAAAGCCTTTGTGGGAGTCAGGATGGGCACAGCATGGCTGTGGTCATCCCCATATACTCACCTGCACCAGGAAGGTGGCAGCTAGCTGCAGCAACGTGGGTGGCACTGATCACCCTGCCATTTCTTGGGAGTGTTCAAGGCCAGGCTGATGGGGCTCGGAGCAACCTGGTCCAGTGGAAAGTGTCCCTGCCCATGTCATGGAGTGGAATGAGATGAGCTTTAAGGTCATCTATTCCACTCCTTCCAAGCCAAACCATTCTGTGATTCTGTAATTCTCTCTGCCCCCGTCTTGGGCAGGGCAGACAGGCACAGCCAGAGGCAGTGCTGGCCATGGCACTGACAGACCTTTGCCAGCAGCTGCCCACCCTGCCGGGCCCCACCAGCACCTTGGCAGCGGCTGGGAACAGCAGCGTTTGTTTGCAGAGCAGCAGCCGAGTGCTTGGACAGAGCTGCACACTCAGCATAACCCAAATCTCCCAAAAGAACTGAATAAAGTCCCTGGGCAGAGCAGGGGCAGGCAGGGACCCAGATCCCCTCCTCATGCCTGTCACATGAATGAGCTCTGCAGCCAGGCTCCCCTCTCCCCAGGAAGGGGATTGTGCTGCGTGGCAGGGAGGATTAGGCTGTTTTGGGAGGCTGGGAATGCCTGTGGGTGCAGGGCTGTAGGGCTGCCTGGCCTCTTACAGTACCACAGGCACCACGGCCCCACAGACCAGGGAAAATGGGCTCAAGGCAGCATTTGGGCACCCCTCAGGGAGGTGATGGAGGATGGCCCAAAACCACAGCAGAGGCAGCAGCAGCTCCCAGCCCATAACCACCGTACCCAAAGGGCTCTCCGGGACCTGCCCTGACATTCCCTGACAGAGGGAAGAAAGGAAAGGAGGGAGGACAGCTGGGGTCTGCCTGCCTCATCCCAGCTCCCACCATCAACCGGCCTGCCTGCCACCAGCAGTGAGCAGCTGGAGCACACCCTGCTCCTTCAGGAGCCCCCAAACCCCCCCAGCTGCTGCTGAGCATTCCTGGCCGCCAACTTCAGATGTTTGGGAAAACAAACTCCAGAATTAGCTCCCAAGTATTTCCTCAATTCTGCTTGCTATGAAGAGAATTTTATTTTGCTTTCCCTGGAGGAAGGAAGGCAACGTGGCCAGGTGCATAGAGGAAACCTGTGGAAGAATGGCAGGAATATGGCCAGCAATACTCTCACTTCTCCCAGCTCCTGGCCTGGGGAGCAGGGAAGCACACATGTCCCCATGGATGGACTGTGGTCCTTTGCAAAGGGAACACATCCAGCAGATCTCCATTTCTTCCAGTTATGCAGTGCAGTGGGTTCAGCCTGCAGCACATCCCTGGAGCACAGGGGCTGGTTTGAGCATCCACTGCCCACTCACCCATCACCATGGGTAAAGCCAAGGCTCCCATTTGCCTTTTGGAGCCCTGTGCCCAATTTTAGCTCCTGTTTTACAGGTATGTAACACAGAGAGGCTCTGGGAGCCCTGGTCATGTACTTCCCAGCACTGCAGATAGCTTTGCTTGCAGAAATAACGTGACTAAATATAGCTCTGCTGCTCCTGAGAGCTGAGCCAGGAGCAGGCACAGGGACAGCCCCTGCCTGGTGGGAGAGGCTGGCCCTGGGCAGAGTCTGTGCCCTGAAGGGGTGCCACACCTGCCATAGCAGGGAGTTTCTCCTCCCAGTCCAAGACACCTTCCTCTCTCACCTGCATTTCCACAGCATTGGACCAGAGGAACAAGTCCCACAGGAGATCCTGGAACAAGGACAGGGCTGACACCCAGCTCCAGATGGGGCATGGGGATAACAGGGGACGTTTCCCAGAGGTTGGTTATTGTGATGTGAGCCCAGCCCTGTGGTCCACCAGACACCTCAGCTATGAAAATACAATTACCCAGCTTTACAATATCACAGCTCAGTAACTGTACAACATCCTCTTTTTCAAGATATTCCCCTGGCTTTATAATCTACAGTATAAACCACCCCCCCCAACAATCCAGGCTGCTTTATGAGATATTTAGACCAAAAAAAGGCAAAAGGGGCCTTGCAGACAAGGGAGAGCAAGGAGACCAGTTGCAATGCAGGGCTTGAACCTGCCACAAATTCAGGGACCCCAGAACTCCCTCAAGACCACCTTCATTAACCTCTCATTTAGTTCAGCCCCATACAGGTGTGGCTCCACTCAGCTCAGAAGGAAACAGACAGCAAGAGCATCTGCACACCACTCAGGGCATATCACTCCCCCTCACAATCAAGGGAGTTCCTTAAGGGTTTTTATAGGTTTCTGAAACCAGAGTGCATGAGGACACTATGCTGTGGCCATCCTAACTGCTGACCAAAGCCTCCTCTTCCAGCTGAAAAGGGGCATCTCACTCTCTCAGGATCTGTCCAACTTCCACAGGGTGCTGGAGCAGCAAGTGGAGAGCCAGGCCCTGCCACAGCCCCACTCACCCTATCCCCAAAACTGACTCTAAATCTATGTGATCTGAAATCTCACTTCTAAGAAAGAAGTTCAAGATTTGATGGGTAAATTGTAAAAAAACAAGTTTATTTGAAAAAACTCAAGCCTCTTAACATGAATTCTGATCAACATTTACTAGAACTTGAGAGCCATTAACCTGCTCCACGTACGTTGAGATAGTTTCCAACACTAAAAAATAAAAAATAAATACATACAAATTCTTTCCTCCCCCTTACGTGTCCTAGATGTGAGAGGTTCAGCATCCATCGCCTTAAGATCTCAGTTGAACAGAAGCAAGTAAAAGAGGTTTCTCTAACAGATAAAAGAGCAAAAGCAGAAGAAGTCTCAGGGATGTACCATCTCCACGCACCTCACCACTCTGCCCAAGGTCAGGCATCCAAAACACTTGGCTGAATGGGATGCTCTGGTGGAAGCCCACCCCAGGGCAGGACGGGGCAGCACAGCCGACAGCAGCGTGAACGCCAGCACCACAACCTGAGCCCGTTTCACATCACCCAGCACTGGGTTGAGAAGAGGCACTATTGAGGCAGAGTGGGGAGGCAGGGGGGACCCCAACACTCCCCAAGGAAGGCTTGGGCAAGCAGGGCTGCCACAGCCCTGGAGTGGGTGATGCTGCCCAACAAGAACCACAGCTATCTTTCTTCAACCTGAATATCCCATGAGAGAACAGCTACAAAAACAGGGATTTTAAAGAACTACAGTAGCTAAAATGTTTTCAAAACATACCTAAAGACCACCTAAAGAGCCAGGAGGCACTGGGCATGGGGGTTAAGGAGCACCTTGCCCCATGCCTGCATCTCCCCTGCAGAGGACCTGCAGTAAGAAGCGTGTGAAGCAGTATTCATCCAGGGCCGGCCCTGAAGCCCATTGTGCTTCAACAAATCCAGTATCCTGCTTTTTATGGCTTTTTAACAACAAAACTCCCCAAAACACACACATATACCCCACCCCCCAACCCCAAGCAGAATACAGAGCTAAAGCACAGTTTAGAGTTAAGGCTCGTTCAGATTCAGCTAGATATGGAGACTGTAAGGCACATATTAGTACATTCATGTTACTGTTAAAAAGCCAGACTATAAAAGCCCCCCTGCCCCTGGACCCACGAGGATACTGCATGTGTAGTCCTGTTACTTTTGTTTAACACAGATGGAAAGACAATTCAGAGCCTGTTTAAAAATGAACACCCGGTTTAAACACTTCTTACGGCCACCCAGCGCCAGCGGAGCCCCGCCCCGGCCGCCGCACGGGGCAGCAGCGCTTCCCCGACACTCCGGGATCAAGACCGGTCCCTCACATGCGGCTCTCCTCCTCTTTGACACCACCCTCCACATTCTTCTTAGGTGAGGGGGCCACATCATTTTTTGCTGCTTTCTGCTTATCGGCCTCATCAATGTTGGTCTCTTCCCCTTTCCCTTCCTTCTTCGCTTTCTCCTCCTTTGCCACCAGGCGATAGTTGATGCCCATCCCAATGAAGAGGTAGATCCCAGAGATGATCAGGACAACCCCGCAGGCCCAGTATGTGTACTTGTAGTCACCATACATGTCATTGAGTTTCCCTAAAACACAAGAGAGGGTACAGTTTAGCAAGAAGCGCCCAGAGCAGCTCCAGGTCACGGAGATATTCCCAAGAGCAGCCCAAGCCCATAACCCTCACGTTCAGACAAGGACCTGTCCCACATTCCTTTATTCCTTGCTCTCCTACCCTGTGCCAGGGTTTCTGATCCCACTTCTTGGCCATTCCTCAGATGCTGGGGTGGTCTCCTGACTGCTGCCCCAGTGCCAAGGGCTGCCCATGGTTCAAGGGAACCCACCACTACTCAGCAAGTCCAGGCAGGACAGCCAGAGCCAAAGAATCATAGAATCGTTAAGGTTGGGAAAGACCTTTAAGATCATCAAGTTCAATCACCTACCCAGCACCATCCCATTAAAACCATGTCCCCAAGTGAGTTCTCCAGGCACAGCACACCCTACCTAGCATAGGGGGTCCCAGAAGAACAGGGCAGCACTCCACAATGGTCACCAGGCCAACAGCGCTGGAGAACCGCTGAGCTCCCACCAGGTCCATCAGGGTCTCAAACAGGATCGAGCTCAGCCAGCCAAAGGCAAAGCCAAAGAAGCCAGCATAAATGCAGAAGCCAGCATAGCTGGTGGACATGGGGAGCAAGAGGTGGCAAACCCCATTGTAAATAATAGAGATGGCAAAGAAATACTGAATGCGGGGTCTGACCCACTTGGTGTTTGCCACCAGTCCCATGGAAGGTCTGGCCACCATGTCCACGAAGGCCAGTATGGAGAGCAGGAAGGCTGCAGAGTCACTAGGAATCTTCTTGCTCTTTGCGTAATTGCTGAGGAAGACCAAGGGGGCGAACAACCCAAAGAACATGATTACATTGCCTGACAGATAGAGCAGGAAGCCCCTGTGTGTGAATAGAGTCAGGTCCAAGAATTTGTTGATTCTCTGGAAGAATGAGATCTTCTCTTTCTTGGCCTTTCCGTCAATGAGGTCTGTGCTGGTGTCACCATCATCCTTTTTCCCCGCTTTCCCAGCCTCCTGCTGCGCTTCCTTACTGGCCTCTTTCTTCAGCTGATCCGGCTTGGGACCTATGGGCCGCATCAGGGATCCAGCCACGCAGCAGTTCAGCAGGAGGCCACCCAGGATGAGGAAGCTGCCACGCCAGCCAAATATGCCAAAGAACATCTGGTTGACGGGTGCCAGGGTTGAGAGGAAGACAGGGCTGCCTGCCATTGCCAGCCCATTGGCCAGTGGACGCTTCTTAAAGAAGTACTTGCCAATCATGGTCAAGGCAGGGTTCAGGTTGAAGGCAAGTCCAAGGCCTGCAGGAGAGAGATAAGGAGCTCAAGACTTGGATACCTCCAGCAGCACTGGCAGAAGGGTAGAACAAGTGCGGTTTCAGTTCTGGGGAGTTCACAGCTCCATTTCCAACTTAGAATTATGGAATCATTTAGGTTGGAAAAGCCCTCTAAGATCATGGAGTCCAACCATTGCCCCAGCACTGCCAGGTCCCTATTAACCCATGTCCCCAAGTGTGACATCCACATGCTTTTTGAACACTTCCAGGGATGGTGATTCCACCAGTGCCCCAGACAGTCCATTCCAACACCTGACTCACCCACTTCCCAGCTGCATGAGCAGGGGTCAGCCTCTGCTGCCAGCTAAAGAGGCACCCAGGCAGTGACAAGAACCAGAATTTATGCAAATTCAGACATCGACTAATAATTACTGGGTTGAAGTTGCTCCTTTCACTGCCCCACTAGGGCAGAGCTATCACTTACCCCCTATGACCCCAACACAGAAGTAGAGCTCCTCCACAGTGTTGCAGAAGGAGGCTGCGATCAGCCCACAGCCGGAGAGGCAGCCGCCCGCGATCATGATGGGCCGGCTGCCATACTTGTTCACCAGGATGCTGCTGATGGGACCTGGGCAAAGAAAGGAGATGCATCCGGAGAGGAGTTATCTTAACACGAGAGACCAAACACACACACACGCAAGCACACTGCAGCTTTACTGCCAGAGGATTCCAGCTTTCACACAGTGTTGCTTCTCCCAGTGAGGGAATTGGGGTAAGGGGAAAGGACAGGAGGTTCAGAGGCAGCTGGAGATAAGTGAATCACAAAATGGTTTGGGTTGGTAGGGACCTTAAAGATCATCTTGTTCCAGCTCCCTGCCATGGGCAGGGACACCTTCTACTAGAACAGGTTGCTGCAAGCCTCATCCAACCCAGTCTTGAACATTTCCAGGAATGGGGCAGTCACAGCTTCTCTAGGCTTCTCTGTGCCACGGCCTCATCACCCTTACAGAAGAATTTCTTCCTAAATATCTAATCTAAACCAACCATAAGAGAGAAAGAATTGTTGAAGCACAGAAAGCTTTGACTTCTCTGAGCAAGTTGCCTTCTGTGGGCTGAAATAGGAACTGCCCAGCCACCAGCTGCTGCCAGAGACAGGGCTTTGGGACAAGCTGAAGCCACCTGCCTCATGCTGTGCAGTGGGCTCTGCCCTACTTGCGGCCACCCACCCACCATGGGCCGGAGTCTCAGCCACAAAGCAACTGCACATCTCCTGACAGAGGTTTCTGATCAAGACCTGATCAAGAAGCTGTGAGGAAACACCTTCTCAGGGTGCAGCTGAGCTCCCCAGGGCTTGGGGAGAAGCAGCAATGCCCCAGGAGAAGGAGTGCTACTGTTTTCTCTGCTACCCCTAATGCAGACAGGGCCCAATTGCCCTTTTAAGTGCTTCAGTATCAGGAGTTTTAATCCAAAGCAAACAGTGTTTAGAGACTGCCAAGCATGCTCTACAGACACTAAAATGTATTTAAATACACTGAATGAACATCCATTGAATATTAACAGACCTTGCTTTGCCATTAACAGACAGAGAGGTTGTCAACATGTTATTCATGGGTCCTCAGATGGTACTTGACCTTTTTGCCCAGTTTAAACAAAGCCTGGAGCAGGTTACAGAAGCCTTGGTGCTGCAGAGGCTGCTGCCAGCCCCACAGCATTCTGCTCTCTGCTACCAGAGGCTCCAACACAATGGCACCAGGCCATGGCTCTGGTCCTGTGAGAGGCAGCAGCACCTGAGCTGCCACATCACAAGTCCTACAGAGAACTCAGCACTTTGCAAAACCTGGACCTTGAACTCAGCAAATGTGATGCCTCTGAACAGAGTCTAAAGGCAGCACAGCCTTTCTTCCGGGAAATCCACCTGGAAATAGCAGGCTCCAAAGGGCAATCAGCAGGAAGCCACCCAGCTGGGCAGTGCCAGGTACTCTAGGGGCAATTCTCCCCATCCCTCCACTTTTTTTAAGGGAAAATAATTCACACCTATGCCTATTTTCTAGATTCACAGGAAGCATTTTTGACTAAACATTACCTGATCTAACTTGGTTGCTCAAGCTGCCAAAAACATATAAGTAATGGAATCTAACCCCATCATGGGGCTGACAAAGGGGCATTTAACACTATGACCTCCATGCATCCTGATGGTGACTGCACAGGGCAGCTGTATGGAAATGTGCTGCTTCCTCACACCTAGCCCTACCCAGGACAGAAGCTGCCCCAGCTCTGTGAGATTCCATTCCTCCAGAAGATGAACTACATTTTCAGCCTCCAAACAAGCAGGCATCCTCGGAGACAGGGAAAATGGGATGCACACTGGGACTGCTCCAGTGCAATTCAGACTCTGCAAAGGGTCTGATTTCAGGCAGGAATGAGTGGGGCAGCAGCAATTCTTGTGCTTCAGCAGCTGGGAGACAAATCATAGAAAGTCCTGAGATGGAAGTGATCCTCAATAATTGAGTCCAGCTCCTGGCTCTGCACAGGACAACCCCAACATTCCCACCTTCTGCCTGAGAGCATTGTCTAAAATGCTCCTTGAGCTCTGGCAGCCTTGGGGCTATGACCACTGCTCTGGGAAGCCTGTTCAGTACCTGACCACCTTCTGGGGGAAAAAAGCACCCAGGCAGACCTGTGGTACTTTCAGCATCCCTGCCACCAGCGTATGGACAAGCAGCTGCTGGAATTTAATGGCAACAGTTCAGTGGAAGCAGGAGACACAGTATCACCATGGAGGGAGGGGGACATAGGGACAACCACAACTCCAGTACTGGAGAAGGGAGCTCTTACTCCTGGGCCAGACAGCTCCAGACAGTGCCCCCAGAATAACCAGCTTTGAGCTACTGGGAGAGGAGGAATGGCCCAGATTGGGTCTCATTAAGGCAGTTACACGGTTTACAAGCTTGTTACAACACTGGAGCAGGGAAATGTGCCGGTCGCTTCGCTAGCTGAGCGAGGACAAAGCAGAGCCTGTTCCCTGCAAAGGAAAAGCCTCGTGCTCAGCCGGGAGCTGACGTCAGCTCCTTTGGATGCACAAATCCAACAAGGCTGCAGGCAACTCGCCAGCTGGGGACTGGCAGCAGGGACAAGCTCCCATTTGCCTCTGAAGTGGCCACAACAGCAGGCTCACAGTGTTTCTTTCAGCCCAGCACAACACTGTGTTTGCAGGGACATTACAAGACCCCAGGGTCTGGAGACCAGGAACACTCTGCATGCTCCTCACCCATTAAAAACATGCATAAAGTACCCAGCTTGAGAGTTAAAAGCCTTCAAAAGGCAGCTTCTGAAGGACAGGGGAGGCAGAGGAGCTGTTTTAGTTTAGGTGGGTTTGCTTTATTCTGCTCATGTCTCTGTACTTCCAGTGCACACTACCATCCTCAAACAGCACAAGCTGCCTATGGCACCACTTGGCACCAGCAAGCAGTAACATGTGGCATGAGGCTTCAGGGCACGCCAAGCACAACTGAGCTGACGAGAAACTGAGGACACATCCCTAGATACACCCACTATTCCCTGGAAAAAAAAAAAAAAAAAATCAATGTCTTATCTGAAAGTGCCCTTGAGAGCAGGGCTGCCACATGTGGCACAGCAGCTCCCTGGCCTTCAGGAGGATGCTGGGAGTAGACACAGCATCTGCAACCCACTGTAACAAGGACAAGGGCAGAATTACACAAGTCATAATTCCCCGGAAAGATTTTACAGCTTTACAGAGGAGGACAGATTAACCTGGTTTTTGCATTCTGGGCATTAAACGGAACTTTCTGAGCAACCTCCTTTAAGAAAACTCATTAAGGGAGGTTTTGCTCTCAGATAAGGAGAGAATTCAAAGTGTTAGCAAAATTTCGGCTGTTGTCACTACAGCCAGGTCAGAATGACCAGCCCCAGCAGGAGAGCAGCATCTTGTGCTGTGATGCAGGAGCATAAGTACCACTGCCTCCACCCCACTTACCTCCTGCATACATAACAGCCAGCATGATGGAGGAGATCCAGGAGACTTTGCTGCTGGAGGCATTGAAGATGACCTCAATCTCTTTGAAGAACACTGTGATAGATTTGGGGAAGGCATAGGAAAAACCAATGGAAATGAAGGCTCCGACGACCACAGCCCATCCCCATCCTCCTTCAGGAGGAGTGTATCCTGCGGGGCCTCCGATGGGCGGTGGCATCTCGAATCAAGTCGGCGATGACTCAGTTGGGTATCAAAGATCTGCAAAGGACAAAGCATTGCCTCAGCTGAAAGCAGAATCTCTGCTCCTGGCATACAACTGCACGGCTCAAGCTCTGTTTGCAAGGTTGGCACTGCACCAGTGCCCCCACCACCATGAGGAAAGTTGATCCGCGAGGTGAGAGCACCCCAGGATCACCAGCACAGTGGGCTACTCCAAAGCACACGCTCAGATTGCAGCTGGCCTTTAAGAGACCAGTCAGCACACATTTTTAAGTGACAAATTTAAGACATGACACTCTGACTTAAGCTGGAAAGGGCAGGCAGTGTCTGTGACAGGAGCCAGGGCTCATCTGCATGGGCAGAGCTCCCACAGCACCTTTCAGGAGTGCAACCCCAGCACTGCAAAATCCCAGGAAGCCCCAGGCCACCTAGAGCAGGAGCTGCACACCAAGGTTATTAAACGCAGACACACTGAGGGGAAGTAAGTCCCCATGCATGAACTGAACAGGACACCCCTGTTTCTGCTGAAAAAGGGCAGTTGGGTGTTACAGCATACCCACCATCCCCAAAGGTCAGGGCCTACGGCTAAACTTAGCCTGACCTGTGACTAAGGAAAGCTCCCATATACCACCAGAGAAGGGGGAGGTGGATTCACACAGAGCAGTCCCAGCAGAGCCTGGTTTCTCCTGCAGTTTGGCCCTGACACGGCACCTCCTGACCCAACTGCATCCAAACCCTCCTCCTTGATCAAAAAGGCTATGGCAGCTTTCACAAAGCACCCAAGTATAAAAACAATTCACCTAAAAAGCTCAAAACTAGAAGTGACTAGAAAACAAAATAAACAGGAAAATGTCATTCAGGGTTGCTGAAGTGTGGAATCCCCTCAGAGAGGCTGATTGGGAGCAATCCAGGGGCCATCGGGGTCAGGCTGTTCATGCATGGGCCCACACAGCAGCAGAACCAGATCACACTCCAGAGCCGCTGTTACTCCAAATGAAGGCTGGTCCAGGCAGACGAGAGCGGCACAAGGCATCACAGCAAGGAACCGTAGCAAGGGCAGCTGCTCACAAACAAGGATCACAACATGCAAAGCAACAGAAATCACTACCAGCCCCAGAACTCCTGCACACCCCCAGGGATTTCAGAAGGCATCTTCTGATGGACTGCAGCCCTCCCCAGCCTCACAGCCAGAAATACCCCCACCTCACCCACCAATATTAAGCACCACCAGCCAAGGGGACAGCATTAGGCTCCTTCACCAGAGCCCACCCCTCGCTCCACAGCTCTCTGCTGCTCAGGTTTGCACGAGGAAAAAGCCACCTTCGAGCAGAAGAGTCTTTTCCAGAGCTCCTGAGGTCATACCAGGTAGAGTGACAACTTCAAAGCAGTGTGGTGCTGGCTCAGAGAGGTGCAGCCTCCTATTTATAGCCTGTATCCGCCCCAGCTCACAGCGATTACCATCTCATCCATGGCTGCGGACATGCCAGCATCTACCTGGCACGTCCCTATAGCACACACTACAGGACTACGGGCTCCTGCCTTTTCACTCACTCTGTGTCATTTGGTGCACATCCAAGGCTGGGATCCCCGTGTCCTGGTCGAAGCACAGCTGGTGATCCAAAGTCATGGGGAGATCCTGCTCCTTCCTACCTGGCTCTGGAGGTACTGGCAGCAGTTATCTGATACAGCACCGGGTTTGCCAGAGCCACCTGACACCTGGCTGCGGTGATGCCCCGGACCCACACGGGACGAGACGAAGAAAAGCACAAGGAAGTCGGATTCTGTAAGCTGCTAAGACTAGTTTGGTGTGACCCAGACAATGATTTTTCACTGGCAGGGTATTTTCCTGCATCCTGGCCAGTGCAACACATGACCATCATGAGCAGCTCCAAGCCACCCGCCACTCCAACAAAGGAATCATTGACAAGACGCTGCCCCTGGCACGTCCACAGCTGAACTATGCCCAGGAATCAGAGCCTATTTCTTCTGATTTCCTCTCTGGGACTCAACAGGATGAGCCCATATCTCTGGTGTCTGGCTGCAGGCAGATGCCTGGGCCAACACACACCTGTGGGCACCCACGCGGGACCAGCAGCCACCGAGGGAACGGCCAGGCTCCAGAGAGACTCCTGATGCAGTCTGGCTGCTTGGAACACAGAGCAGCCCACCCACCCACCATGAGCACTGGGAATTGCTGAACACGCCCTTCCCACACAAGCTGCACACCGGAGCTTCCGCCACCTCTTGCTTTCAGTCACACTGAGCTTTCACAGCCTTCAGAGAACCCTAAAGCATCATCCAACCACACTGATTTAGCCAAAACATTTGTGAAAGCTGAAACTACCAGGTATTGGCTATAAAAGCTCCCAGCAAGGAATATAATATACTTGTGAGCCCTAATTAAAACTACAGGCAATAAAAGCCATCCAAGGCAAAGGCTGAGGAGGTTTTGATGAGGTGTTAGGGATTTTTCTCTTTTGTTCCTGAGACATATACACTGGTTTAATTTTTTCACTGCTCCCAAGGAGCTCAGCTGCTCCAAAATGACTATGGCTTGGTTCCTTTATTTTTTCTTCCCCTACAAGCAGCATTTCTCCTCCTGCGGGTGCTGAGGTGGCATCTCTCTGTAAAATAAAAGGTTTCTGGCAGGTTAGACATGACCTCTCTTGCATTGCTGAGGCACAATGAAAAACCTTGAGATGAACAAGGTTTTGAGACCAAAGATTCCCAAAGTCTGATGCCAGAGAGTTTACACAAGGAGTTCTGCATGCCGCAACACTCTTCCCTGACTCACTGAAAATCCTTATTAAAAAAGACCAGTTTTAGAAAGCTCATCTTTCAAGTGCATTAGGCTTCCTGACAATTTACTTCTTGCCCTACACAAGTAGTTTCAAACAAGTGAGGAAAAAAAATAAAGCACATGTAAAGCAGCCAGCCCAACTGGAAAGATTCCCTCCCTTTTGCAAAAAGGGAAATTAAAAAAAAAAACAAACAAAACAACTAGAACACAATGTTATGACATTTTCACCTCTGTTTTGAAGAGCTGCAACATGTAAAATGTGATTAGAAATCAAATTCACAGCTGCCAGGCAGCCAGCTACAGTTTGCCCTATTAGGAAATAAAATAACCATATTTGCAGTAATTAAGACTGATGAGACCAAGTAATGACTGTATCACAACTCCCTATAAAAGTCCTGACTAATCTGCAGGAATGGGTAGCCTACAGCTACCCTCCTCTGCACAGCAATAGTGAGAGCAGGAATTGAGACAATGAGGTATCACCTCAAAAAAAGATCCTCCAGGAGACTAAAGCCCTGCCATCTCCTAGGTCCCATCCACAAGCAGTTATCCTTTCTCCAAAGGGGCCTGGAACAGTATGATTTCAAGACTTTTAGTTACATAATGCAGTAAATTGCTGTGCTTTTGAAAGCTCAGACTGGCAGGACTCCAGCACAGAAAGACAGAGGCTCACATTTATAAAGCACTGCAAATGCCCTGAAGTATTTCTGGGGCAAAGCCTTTATTGAAGTGGTTCACATCGCTTCTTTTTGGGGTCAAAGGAAGAGGGACACTCCCCCATCCAAGCAGAGGCCCTGCCCAGGCACAACACACCTCTGCCTTTACTGACACATCCCTCCAGCTCAAGGCTCCCCTACACTGGGTATGCACTCAGTGGCATCTGCTGCCCTTTGAGCTCACAAACCTTTCCCCTGGACCAGGGCTCTCAGAGTGCCTGGGAACTGGAGAAGGTCAGGCAGGGAGCCTCAACTCTTGCTCCCATGGAGCTGGACAGGCTCAGAGACCCATATCTTTCTCCCACAACCCATCATCAGCCTAGTGCCCACAAAGGTTTGTGCTGCTGCCAGCAGAGGTTCATCTTAGCATGTATGAAATCCACAGTGGCTCATCCCAGCCCTGCTGTCTTTGCTTCCTGCTTTCTGTTCCTCCTGTGTCCCCCAGCTTCTGAGATGGACATAACATTGTCCAGAGAAGGATCTCCACAGGAAAAAGATGTCCAGGGATGTCCCAGCTATACAATGGCCATTTGGGCCCCTTGTGCCCTCATAAGCTGGACCCACCCTTTGGTCTGGGAATGCCATCAGTGAAACACCTAGGCCAGGCAGGATGGGCACAAAGCTGCCCCTTGGTAGCAGCAGAGATCGCACTCCCTGAGGGAGCTCTTCCCTCAAGCCTCCAGCAGAAAGGGGGATGCTGTTCTCCAGGAGCTTGCTCCCACCAGCCCAGCCCAAAGAATTAGCCACATCCACCCCTCCCAAGCCCAGCTCACCACAAGAGGCTCTTCCAGTGCTCAGCACAGGGCCATAAACATCCACGGGAATTCGCACAACATGGGGAGCTGGCAGGCCCCCATCATCCCTCCTTCTGATCCCTGAAACTAAACTGAGATCTCTTGCTGGGAAAATTAAGGGGCTGGCAATCACCAGCTGTTCACAGCCAATAACACTTTATAGCTTCAAATTTGGCTTTTTTCTGGCCTGAAGTGAGATGAAATGGAGATTGTCGGGAGTTGAGATACCACTTTCACCAGTTTTAAGCGGGTTTAGAGCATTATGCACAGAGGTCTAATTCCAGCAGGCACCTACAGCCGGGGTTTAACCTGGCAGCACATGGCCTACGTGACTTCCCCAGCACTTCCAAGGGCTCTGCACCAGGACAATAGTCAATTGAGGCCCTGCTCAGCCCCAGCCTTTGCTGCCGGGGTGAGCCAAGGTCAGCAGCACAGGCAGGGCTCACTCAAGGCCGGCAGCCCGCACAGGCAAGTTCAAGGTTTTGGCCAGAAGCAGCTCAGCCCACTCAGTGCCTCTTCCCACTAGGAATGGCCAACACACTCCCAGACATGCCCCGGTCTGCCAGCCAGGTGAGCCAACACCAGCACGCAGACAGACAGACGCCATGGGGCACAGCATTGGCAGCTACCCTCCTTCAGCTCCCCCCTGGCAGCACAAGCCTCAGCCCGCAGAGGCACAGATCATCCTGCTCACCCCACCAGGCACAACCACAGTCTTTCCCTGGACACTCACAATTGGTCTCTCTGGTGGACACAGCCTTTCAGCCCCCAAAACGCACCCAGAGTGGCACAGGGCAAGAAAGGCTGAAAGTGAGATGTTGGGATAGTTTGTTGGCAGCTTTGAGGGAAGCCAACCAACCAGAGAGATGAGCAGCTATTTGTGTCCATGAGAGAAGAACCCATCTGGGGCTGCTGTGCCTGGTTGTTAGCATCACCAATGCTTAGTAAGGATCAGCCATCTTACTGATGTGTTTTGAGAAAGCATGAAGTCAAGTTTAAGCAAGCTATCAACAAGCCCAAGGGAAAAAGCCTGGCTTATTTCTACACCAGAGCCTGGCTGTGGTCATGGCTCTTCTAGAGCTCTCTAACCCAAAACCCTGCAGCCAGAGGGGTTTGCAGACCAGTTACAAGAATATTATGTGAAGCAAGCAGGTCTTGCACGCAGTCTGGGCTCACAGCAGCTTCAGCCCCCGGCACAGCACTTTGAGTCCCCTCTCTGTCCTCCCATTCCTAGGGAAAGGGATTCTCACAGCACCAGCTGCCAGCCAAGCCTCTGTCTCAGGAGGGGACAGGGGGTGCTCAAGTCCCTGCAGAGGGTTTCCCAGTCACACCCTGAGCACAAGTCGTGCTCTGCCAGAACACAGAGTTGATCCTCCCCACACTAGCAGTGCTCAGGAACGCTCCCAGGACACCCTGTGCCCGCCCAGAAATCCTCAGAATGAGAAAAATGTAGTATGGAATAGTATCGGCATTCTTTCCTTAGAGACCCACAATGCCAGCCAGAGACAGCTCCAGGTGTCTTGGCAAAGCAGGGGGCTGCAAAATCACAGAAAGTCACAGCAGTTACCATCAAACTGAACTGGCTGTCCCTTCCCTAACAGCAGGAGTCTGAATTTTGATCCCAGCCACTGCCACATTATTGCTACCTTCGAGCCCACAGATGAGTAAGCACCAGGATGGAGGTGGAATACGCACACCAAGGACTCAAAAGCACAAGGGTGGAGGTGGGAGAGGAGGTCACACCAAGGACCCAGGAGTACATGGATGGAAGTGGGACACTCACACCGAGAACCCAGCCCTCAAACGAGGACCAAGCCAGCACTGGGATGGAGACAGGAGAGGAGGTCACACCGAGGGCCCAGTAGCACTGCGGTGATTGTGGTTTCAGTAATTAACAACAGCCCCACGTGGATTTTCCTTAGTTACAGAACTACTCTGTAGCGGCTCTAAGGACACACTGAGTCATACAGATACCTCTAGGGAGAGGATCCCACTTTCTTAAGAGTCTGTAGTAGGCTGATTCCAGAGGAGGAAATAGGAAAAACCATAAAAGTGCAACAGTAGATTTGCACTACACGGCTTAATGAGATGCACCTCCCAAGCCTACGTGCAGCTTTTCAATTCCTCATAAAGGATATATAAAATGACAGCATGAAAGTCACTGGGTATTTTCCACCTTAGCTGCCAGATAAATCCGGCCAACTGTGCCAAATAGGAGCCAAGAGAAAGCATGCGCGACCATTCACACCTTTTCCAGGTAACACCTCCTGAAAAGGAACAATGTTTCACACCTTCCCAAGGTGCTTGGACAGCCACAGGCACCCCCACAGAGAGATGTGCCATACACTAGCAGAACTTGTTTGTAATTAGGAGGTCCTTCACCCCAGAGGTTCATCTAAAACTAAGGAAGTTCCTTCCCAACAAAGGCACTATCAGGAGCGTGGGGGAGTTTCTTTACACCCAGCATACCCCAACTGTTCCCTGCCCTGGCCCATTTCTCAGCACTACTCCTTTCCTTCCCAACACAGCCCAGAAAACCTCAGTGCAAAGACACCCAGGAGCACCAACAGCACGAAATTACTTCACTTAGCATGAAAATGGGATGCCTCCGCACCACAAAAAGACTTAAGGCTCACAGAAAGGCACAAAACCAGAATCATTATACCTGCTTCCTTGTGATGCAACTAAGAAAACCCACCTTTTTCCTCAGAAAAAACTTGAAGGTGGAGAACTCGAGTAACCATTGTGCAAAAGATCCCTACTTAAGGGGCAGGGTGTGAGCACTCAGGCCATTTACTGTTTCAGGACACAAATCCCACCTCTCCTGCCACAGATACAATTCACTATTTCCTTATGATCTTCCTGTTCACACTCATCCCCTTTGCCTGAGTCAACTTTCAAACCCTCTGGCGTTGTTCACGTTCATGATGCATTTGTGCAGCCTTCAGCTGCAGGACTCCGGCCCGACCTGCAACACCCACCCTGGGTGAAGCATTCCAAGAGCATGTCTACAGCCCAGCCCCGCTAAGCTCCCCGAGCATCTCACCCTGGGGCCAGCAAACACCTGCCAGAGGCCACCAGGCTTCAACCAGAACAGACCCCAGGACCAGAGCCGGTAGGTGCTGGCTCTAGGAGTGTTCTGATAGCCCCTTGCTGCCCAATGAGTGTAAGCGACCACTGGCCACCACTGAGTTCCAGCAGCCCCAGTGCTCTTCTGCTGGTCATCACAACGGCTGATTCGCACACCGCAGGGTGAACGCACGCCCCAAACACGTATGGGGCCATGAAGACTTTACTATCACCTCCTCCCTGAGCAAGGCAGAAACAAGCGCTAAAGGCACCTTTCCTGGAGCCGGAGCCACGGTTCCGCAGTCTAACCTGCACAGCCAGCAGGGGATCACGGTGCTGAAGGACTCGGGTGACTCACCCGAGCTAAGCAGCCTCGAATGCCCGAGGTCCAGCTCTGAGCACCTGCCAAGAGGAATCACCTGAAGGCCGGGACGAACAGCATCGCGATGTAGTGCTCACCCAGATGCTGAAGGCTGCAGGAGTGCTCCCCATGGGGACGGGGGTGCCCCCGTGCACCCCAATACCGCAGACCCACTCCCAGGACATGGCTCCCACGCAGCTTCCAGGCCCTCCCTGCCTTTATCAAGAGCCAAACACACACAGTGATCACCTCCTCCCTGCGCCCGAGTTTATCGAGTACCCTCAAATGGTACGGAGATTCCCCCGCGCGGCCCCACAAACAAACACGCTGGGGGAGCGGCCTGAGGGGCCGGGCAGGGGAAACGAGGAGCTCCCCAGGACAGGGAACCCCCACCTCGGGGCAACTGGGTTACCCGGGCCCCCCGAGGCCACCACCATCCATCCTCACCATTCGCCGGGAGAGGGAGGCCGGGGAAACCCCCAGCCCAGAACGCTAGTGCCAGTGAGAGAGGGATCCTCACCACGCGGCCATACCAGAGCGGGAACAAAACATGGCTCCCCCCTCAGTCCGGGGGCGGGGGAGACCGAAGCGGCGGTTCCAACACACCCAGAAAGGCCGGTGCGGAACCAACCGGCCACCGAACAGATGGGCTGCGCGACCGGCCACGGGGGCGGCACCCCGACCCAAGAACGGGCCAGGACCATCACCGGCTCCAGAAACTCACAGCCGGGCCGGGAGCGGCAGTCCCGGGGAGCGCGGAGCCGCCGGAGTGCGTGAGAGTCCCAGAGCCAGGGGCCTGCCCCCCCACCCCCCGCCCGCCCGCTCGCTCGCTCCCTCCCTCTCTCGCTCGCTCGTCCCGTCGCGCCACGTGGGCCGCCCAGCGCCCTACCTGCGGGTACCGCCGCCACCGCC
>WBNO01026203.1:100676-118857 GCA_013400575.1 Peucedramus taeniatus | reverse complement strand
GACCGCCCGGCTCCGACCGCCCCGGCCCTCACGGACCGCGGCGGGACGGGCTGTGGGGCCGAGTGTGCTTGGGAGGCCGGCCCGGATGACACTGCCCGGCGCAGTGGCAGCGCGGGACTTCCTTGAACTTGTCCCACGGAGGGACTCGGCGCAGGAGTTGCACTCGCTGGGCAGGAAGAGGGAGCCCCCTTGCCCCTCACTGCAGGGCCCTCAGCCCTCCCGGGGGTCCTGGGCGTGTTCCCGGGAGTCCTGACCCCATTCGTGGGGTTCCTGGCCCTGTTCTTGGGGATCCTGGCACTGCTCCTGGGGGGCCCTGACCCCACTCCCCAGAGTGGCCCCATTCCTAGCATACCTGGCCCTGCTCCCGGTGGTCCTGGACCCCTTCAGGTGCAGAATGTTGCACAGTGTCTGTATTAAAGCACATTAGCACCTAAAAATCCATTAAAATTAAAATACATTGCCTGATGATTGCGCTTTTGTGTTCACCACATCATTTCTTAATGTTGTCAGCCCTCACTGGCAGCTGTGCTCCTGTGAAGGTAAGGACACACTGCTAGGAGGGACATTTGTGGTGGATCACAGTTATTTCAGCTAGGCCTTTTTACC
Source organism: Peucedramus taeniatus (assembly GCA_013400575.1). NCBI lineage: Eukaryota > Metazoa > Chordata > Aves > Passeriformes > Fringillidae > Peucedramus > Peucedramus taeniatus. Next base: position 118,251 of record WBNO01026203.1, on the reverse strand, counting down.
CAGAGATGTGAAGGAGCTGGGTGCCCTCAACATTTCACTCACAGTTTGGTTCTGCAGGATAAAACAGTCCCGTGCCAAACACCTCGGTGTGTGGGAGAGGCCCTTGCTGGCAGCATGTTCCCATCCCAAGCAGAGCTCCTCATCTCTGGATGCAAACCAGCCTGTGGCAGCCCTGCAGCCCGTGTTCTTTACTCCCTGCATGTCCCGAGTCCTGCACAAAGGGAGTGGGCATGTTACCTGCACATGTTTTTCTCTGGCTGCTGTCTCCCAAAGCCTAATGATGCTAACTTGACTTCTGGGTTGCATGTGTAATGCTCTAATTTGTTTCACAGCCGAAAGAAGAGTGGTTTAGTTCAACTGTGAGTCAAGGAAGGGAAAGAAGGGAATAAACAGTGACGTTCCACAGATGGAGACAGAGCAGCTGCGAGGAGGTGCCAGCTCTTCCATATCAAAGGAACCACTGCTCCTCCATCACAGCAAGCATGGTCACGGGTGTACTCTGAGCGTGTTGAGGCACTGATTGGACCAGGTGCACTCAATGAAAGGCCAGGGACTACAACTCTTTCACCCACTTCTGAGGTGAGACACTGTAACCCAAAGAGTGAGTGGGTGGCAGGATCTCTTGATGCATCTGTTCCCGAGTGTGACTGAGCAGGGAGAGGCCTGTGCTCTGTTTTGCTTAAACAACAAGATAAATAACAATTCAAAGGGGCAATTTTGGATCAAACTCGAAGTGCCACTTGGCTTTGCTGTTAAGATCCTACCTAGGCTCAAGTGCTCTGCTCCACTGGGGATGAGCAGTGGGAAGTGCTGTGGTAAATCCCAGGTGGGACATGGTCTTCCAGTTTCCTTTGAGAAGGCCCAGTGCTGCTGGGATGAATGAAGCCAGAGAGCATGTCCTTCACCTGGCACTGATGTGCAATGCCCCAGTGTGTGAGTTTTAGAACAATGTGCAGAAGAAGAGGCCAGGGATGGCAGAGCTCAAGTGAGCAGAGAGCTGCCAGAGCAGTGATGGACTGGAAGGGCAGGTGAGAAGCTGCAGGACATCTCTACTGTTCCTGTTGCTCCTGCTGCTTCTCCATCTTAGTGAAAATGGGAAGGAGTCCTTCCTGCTCTGTGCTGCTGCATTTTTGTTTCCTTTAAAAGACGGATTTAATAATAATCCTATTAGGAATTTTTTTCTTGTGAGGAAAACAGGATATTGTTTCAGGATATTGGGCAACAAAGCTGTCCTTGAAAAGCAATGCTAAGCAGCCTTGCAGTCCTGTTTCTGACTGCATTTGTGGTGGATACTAATCAAGTTCAACATCCGGGAGAGCCAAACCATTTAATTTCCAGAATGTGAGAGAGGCCTCAGCAGAGCAGTACAAATTCAGGTTTTCTGTGTTCCACTGTAAACACTAAGGACCTCTAGTAATCTCAAAACATAATCATTAGTTCTGATTTCTCTTTAATTAATGTCTGTAGCAGATGTAGGTCTAGTCCTCATCTGTCATGAATACGCATGTCCTGCTTGATAAGAGAAGTAACAACATGAGTCCAAATCCAGGAATTCTTGGAAATCTCTTCGGAAAGTCTGTTCTATTGAGATATCCATCCTAGTTTCCTGACTAGGCTTTGGAAAAGGGTTTTCTGAGCTTTTGGATTGACATTTCATTTCAACTGTGCTTGCAGGCTCTGAGTTTACCCCATGACGATGGAAGCAGAAGAGAAGGCATCAGATCACTGTCCTTACAGAATGTGCAAGTTCTCCTGCATGGATGATACAGGTACGACATTGTTCAGGATTGTATTGGTGTAACAGCCACTGTCATTGTTTAGAAAATAATCTGCCTTAGAAAGAAAGGGCCTGCTAAGATGTTCAAAAGGGCCACTATCACCATGGAAGACCTCTGTGGTTGTGGTCATTTTTATGCTCATTTAGATCAACACTTTTTATGTGTCTGGGCTCCCATTGCTGCTCTGTTGCCACCTGGGTCAGGTTCACACACACATCTCCCAGCGATGCAGACCAGCACTTAACAAGGTTGTGTCTCCTCAAAGATCCCCCTTGGATCCTGACACTTGTGGCCATGTCAGAGAGACCTGCATTTGCCAGCATGAAGAACCCCATATTTGTTACCTGCTGGCAGTGGAGACAATTCCTTATCAAAATTTGCATTGGGGCACCATTTGACCAGTGAGTGGTGAGACAGTGATTTGGCTCATGAGATGATGTGAGGCCAGCAGAAAGAGGTTAATCTCCTGTAGTCTTTCTCAGAAGCCCTGACCAAAAGGGACTGCCACCTCCCTGTGAGCTCCAGGGGAAAGGGAGTGAGGAGGATGGTGTGGCATGGTGGCAGTCAGAGGCAAGGGGCAGCAAGTCAGCTGGTCCTGCTGCTCCAGATGGGAAGAGGGTAACTGTGCCCTATAGAGAGCTTTGTCTGCTGCATTTGCTTTGACCTCGCTTTGCTGCATCCTGCCTAAGAAAGAGAAGGCTGTGCTGGCTCCAGCTGAATCCTGGCAGCTGCCACTCCTGCTCTTTGCTGCCAGGAGAAGCATCCTTTCCTTGAAGAGCTTGCCTAGACATAATGGAATCTTGACCACATGGCAAAAGCTGAGATGTCACCATTGCTGTAGTCATCCCTTGCACTGTGCCTCTTCCTCATGCTCTTGGGTAAGAGCTCCCTGGTTCTGTGCAATGAGCCCCTCATGCTTCAGCCTGCACAAGCATGTCACCTTTTGCCAAGGAACTTATTTGGCACAAGAAACAGTATCTCTGTTCCTCCTGCCCCTCCATTCCTGGACCAGAGGAAAGTGAGGCTGTTCAATGTCCGATACTAATTCAATGATCTGCGAGGACTCACTTTTGAGAGTCTCTGCTCTCTCTTCAAGAAGCATGTGGGCTGCTGTCCTTCCCTAATTGCTATCCCATATGTTCCCAGTGCAGTGACTTGTTCTTTCCACATTCTTCTTCCTTGTTTCCCAAGTGCTGGATGCCTGACTAGCATGTCTTGGCAGCACCAGTCCTCACTCAAGAAGGTAACTCATCCTTTAGGGTCTATAGCTAGTGCTGCCAGTGCTTCCAGGCAGGCAGGGGAAGTGGCTGGTGTTTCCTCTGGCATGAGGGGCTTGGTGGGTGAGTATCACCCCAGGAAGTGAGAGCCCACTGGGATGGAGCATCATCACAGAGGAGACACAGAGGTGATGTTGCTGGATGAACACCCAGCTGCATCCCAGCCACACTCTTGTTGTCTTCAAGCTGGGGTCACCCAAACCAGTCTGACCAGCACAAGATCCTGTTCTGCTACATACACCAGATGCTGGGATCATCTTTCTCCAAAACCTTTCTGGCAGAGCTGGGGACCCCTGAGGCAAGAGGCAAGGGTACTCAGTCAGGCCACAGCAGTGGGTGTACTTCTTGCTGTGTCCAGCTCTCCCATGGGATCTCCACTGTCCCAGAACATGCTGTTTTAATGACTCTATTCCTGTTCTTGGGGTGGGGAGGAAAAGGTGGGGGCTCAGCAAATAATTTAACCATATCCTGCATCAAATATCTTCACATGTCAATAACACTGGCTCACCTGCATTTCATTCTCTGTTGTATCCCTGCCCAGAGAGGCTGTTTCCTCCCGGTTTCAGCCTGCCCTGCACGATCCCTGGCTGTCAAGAGGCTGGTGGCATTCCTAGCCATGTCTCTTGATCTTCAAACAGGCTTCAGCACCTCTCCCTCTCCACACAATGCATCTTTAGGATCAGTTTCCACTGCTGATGGGTTTGTTGACTGGGCTGCTTCTGGGAGGATGCTTCCTTCAGTTAGCTCAGAGTAGTATCACCATGGGGATGAGCTGGAGCTCCAGGCTGTGCTCCAGTTCTGTTTCTCCTTTGCAGCATCTATAGCAGCTGTTTTCTTGGAATATTGCACAAATCCTGCACAAAATCCTGCACAAAGCCAGGCTTCTCTCCGTCGTACTTGACATTTTTGGTCCTGCATCATCTCAGGAGAGCTTGGGGCACTCTTGTAGGTCTGAAGCAGAAGGGAAAGGAGTGCAGGCAGCCTGAGAGCCAAGAGGTTTGACCAGCTGACCCTGATACCTGTGAAGATGTCTCTCAGTCCCTGGCCATGCTGGTCCCACCATCCAGTCACACAGGGTTGCCCACAGCACTGAAACATCTATTCCTGCTGCTTCTGGTGTCTGCTAGCCTCAGTGCTCCCAGCTTGGGCATAATAATTGGAAAGACCCACTTGGTGCTTTGAGACATGAATGTGTGAAATCTAGAGATGCACAGAACAGGATGGCACTGGTTATGGAGAAGGAGGAGGCTGAAACAGAGTGTGAGCACTGGCCAGGGCGAGTGCCACAGGTCTGGGCATGAAACACCTCACTCCCAAACATGCTATGGCCTCAGTTGCTCTCAGGCCACACCTGCTTCTAAACAGGGCCACACACTCCTGCCCTACGTCACGCTGTGGTTGTCTGGCCTGACACTCCCCTTCCAAGTCACAACATGGTTGGCATGGCCATTGGGATGTCCCGACCCCACAGGTCCCTGAGGAGGCAGTGAGTGCTGGGACAATGCATGCTGAGTACAGACAAAAACGCAAAGCCCAGTATTTGTCCAGAAATCTGCTCAGAATTGCTTTGGCCTTGATGAGCCTGGAGGATTATTTTCCTTAGGTATTTTTAGATGGGAGCCTGGCAAGTACCAGATGACTGGAATTTCCTGGCTTGAGCACCCAGCTGATGGACTGCATGGAGCCTGCTTCTACCACTCCACCTGGGAGCCCTGACTGTCAGTGAGTGCATAAGTGCACTGGGATGGCCAAGATGACAAGCACTTAGGAAGGAAGGCACTTGTGGAATGGGCCATGAGGATACCCCTGGGCCATGTGTACAGCTCCTCGGGGCTGAGCACTTCTCCATCCTTGGGGAAGGCACTGAGCCCTCTCCCTCTGCCAGGCCAGCACCAGTGCAGATCCTCATGCTGCTCTGTATCCTGGGCTGCTCAGTATCTGGAAGAGTGTCAGGGAATAAAGGCAGAAGCTGCAGTGAGGAAGGCAGGGACATGCTCCCATTCTCCTGCATCAGTAAGGGGAGTGCATAGCCCTCAGGTGAGCCCTCCTGGTGGTTCAGATTGGGTTTCTGAGGAGGACCACTTCTTGAGCCACACTTGTGCCTGTGAACATGACCCCACTTGTGGGGCCAAGGGGAGGCAGAGGGGAAAATAGCCTGTGTGACTCTCCCGTGGCATCCCTACTCAGGTGCCCCGAATTCTCTTGCCCCCATGGATGGCAGCAGCAGGAGGACACTTCAGCCCCATTCTCCCTCTCTGGGCTGGCTCAATACCTGAATGTTCCCCCAAAATAGCCCCCCAGAGGCCATCAGTAATGAAAAGAGAGAGAAAGGTGGTACCTGCACCACACTGCCAGCAAGGCCCCAGCTAGTGCAGCTGTCTCTTTAAATGCCCAGCCCCCAGCCCATCGGGCTGCATGGAGGTGAGCAGGGGAGACAGGAGAGCCAACACTGGCAGCTTCTTCGTGGCTGAGTGTGTCACTGTTTCCATCTTCCCCTTGCTGGCAGGACGGCCACGGTGTGCTCACATCCCACACTGTGAGCACACAACCTATTGTGTGCATGTGTAAATACGTATTTGTGCTGCTTGTTTCCAAAACCCCTCTTGTTCTGTTCCCAAAGAGCCTGGACTGACAATGTCAGGAAAGCCTCTGTCCCCCTGGCTTTGTTTGACCGTGCTTGTTTGGAGGAAAGATCCCCGGAGAGGAGCTCACTGCTGCTGCGTGCCCTGACACAGGTTTGCTCCTGACAGGGAGTGGGCCCCAGTTCTGAGGAGGGAGGACACCCTGTAGGCAGCTCTGCTCCCTCCCAGGGCCCAACCCAGCATTGCTTCTGACCCTGGACAAAAGGGAGCAAGGAGCAGTGCCCGTGGCTGGCTCGCTTGGAGATGGCTCTTTCTGAAGTGGGTCAGGTGCCCTCTCTGCACAAATACAGGCCTAAGTCCAGCACCAACAAAGTACACTAACAATTGGAGGCAGCCCTTGCCCCAGAACAGGTTTTGGGGACTTTGCCTTTTGCTACCATGGAGATGAGATTTCATGCCCTGCCAGCAGCGAAGCTCAAGTCAGGATGCAGGTGGCTTGTCCTTGGGAAGCTGCCGCTTCACTGCCACATGCATTCTCCTCCCACCCCATCCCACTAGGATGGTCTCCCCACTCTGCCCACTTGCTCTACTTGCTCTGCCCATTCTGCAGGTCATCAAAGAATCATAGAAACATTCAGGTTGGAAGAGACCTTACAAATCATTTCATTCCACCTCCCCACAACAGGCAGAGATGCCACACACTTTCTTCTCTCTCTGAGATAGTGTTGTCCATAGTGGTGACCAGAATGAAGGTTGTTTTGGGGAAGAAAATATATTTACAGAGCCCAAGTCCTATCTTCCAAGTTAACGTTACTGGAGATAAGGTTTGGAGTGAAGTGTCCATCAAAACTAGCTCTCACTGGCAAATTCAGTCCCACCTTCTCTACGTGCTGTTTTGTGTTGGGTTTACACACACTCTGGTGACTGAGCTCTATAGGCAGGAGGAGTTACATAAAGCAATTTAATTAGTCTTTTTTGGAAGCCAGAACTACTTCTTCAACTGGGCAGGTGCACCATGAACTGACTTTTGACCCATCGTGGCGGCACAACCACACATGGCTCAACAGTTACATAGGCACAGGGTGGGTGCACCATGCTGGCTCCAAAAACTCTCAGCGAAAAATAGTTACAACAGCCCCAGTTACAAATCCCTGATCTTCCATAATCAGAGAATGGGGTTAAATGTGCCTAATAAGCTCATTCTGAATTGCCATTACTGCTCTAATAATAGCTGATAAACCAGTCTTTTGTGGGACAACAAACATTTCTGTTATTCCCCAAGCCCAGCTTGGGGATAGGATAAATAAAGCCAGCTCTTGTTTTAAAGCAGGAGGTCATGCTTCCTCTTAGGATAAAGGCACTGCTACCCTTTCCCTGGTTTACAGGCTTAAAGGAACAAGATTGAATGATACAAAATGTCAAAGAAAATTAGATTTTAGAGCAGCTAAAGACAAGTCAGACAGACTGGCACTGAGCTCCCCCCCCCCGTGTGTGTTTAGCAGATAATTTGTTATCATCCCAGTTCAAAGTTAACCTGCTGGAAAGCAGGGAGACTGGGAGAGTTGGCTGATCTGCAGTGCTTCAGATTTCCATGTTTCAGTTGGGTGCAAACAAAAAAAAAAAAAAAAACTCAAAAAGCTTGTTTTTGATTAAGCCTGTTGCTGCCGGGTACAAATACTTACTTTCTGGGTGGAAGTTCATTAGGGCACAAGCACCAAACATGATTAATCACACAGTGCCCAGTGCCGTGGCTTGAGTGGTGGCAACTCTCAATGCTGCCCTGTGATTTTCAATTCCCTGTCCCGAGCTGAAGGGACGAGGAAGGAGGAGGAGGATGAGAAGGAGGAGGAGTTTCCTTATACCCTCTTGTCTTTGGGATTCAGGCATTAGCCTGGGTGGGCCAAAGTCTCAGAGCCCTGCACCGGCCGCCCTTCTCTCGTCGTGAGTCCCCCTGAGTCCCCATTTGGCTCCACATGCCCCAGTGCAGGGATACAGGGACTCCTTGAGCTCCATCTTGTTGGGCCTGTGGCAGGAAGCTGTGGTCAAAGGCTGTTTGGCTCATCTGCTATTCTTACACACCTTGTGGGGGTGAGCTGTGTTTTCACTGTCTCAGAGATGGGATTTGCCTGTTATGCTTTGGAAAAGCAGCCAACTGTGGTGCAGGGAGCAGGAGGGGAGGCACGTGGTCTGGGCTTACAGCAGATATTTGTCGTAGGGCTAGCAGCAGCTGCAGACTCCACTTCCAGGTCTCCTGCAGCATCCCAGCCCTCTTTGCCTTGTGGGATGCCCTGACCATGCTCCCCTAGGATGCCCAGGGCTCAGGTCTCCCAGGATGGAGAATTTCCCTCCAAGTCTCTGAGCTCTGTCAGAACCAGCCCAGTACCTCTGCTGCATTACAAGCTGCATGGCCACCTCTTGCCTCTTCCCCAAGAGCCCATGCTGGGGGCAAGAACCTCAGCCCCAGTACCACCAGGGCAGGAATGACCACGCTGCCACCTGCCAGCGTTCCTCCTGCACCCAGGGGCTCAGCTGTCTGCCACAAAGCCATGGCACCCTGTCCCAGCCTCTTGTGTGTCTTGGAAAATCCCAGGTCCCAGCTGTCACCAGCCACCCTTGACTAAATGACCCCTCCTCTGCTGTCTGGTCTCAGATCAAGCCTCAGCAAAAGTACATGCTGGGCAGGTCCTCATGTGTCACCAGCCATGGGCCCAAGAGGGCTGCACGTGCACGTGGCTGTGTAATGCCATAACGAGATTACACTGCGACACCACTGTTGTGAAATAATCCACAGTATCATTCAGTAAATCCCAGGATCCAATTACTTTTCCACATGACACCCCTTCCTGGGCATGAGGAGGCCAAGGGGCTGCAGCCTACTGCCCTACCCTTCCAACAGCCTCCTGCTCTGCTCCTCCACTCCCCTGCACCTCTCTGCCTCCTTGTCATTAAAGATTATCTACATTTGTGTTTCTCTGCAGGAGCCCTGACCCTCTGCCAGGCTCTGCTGTGTTTTCAGAGTGCCTGTTCGCTCCCCAGCACTGCACTGACCCCCCTGCCCAGCCAGCCCTGGCTCCCTCAGTGCCCCAGCAGCACCGGTTCCAGCAGCTGGCTCAGGCAGTGATGCCAGCCTGCCCAGGGTGGGGCGAAGGGCCAGTCTGGCTGCTCACAGGCCCACAGTCTGCGGGAGTGCTGAGCACGCTGCGGTGTTGAACCCAGAGAGCTTCAGCCTGCACCCTGCCTCCCACAGCAGCAGCGTTGTTTGCAAACATTGTTTTTCCAGGTCATTTTCCTTGTCCTGGCAGAGCTGCTCCCGGGAGCCAGAAAATCCCTTTCTGTGAGAATAAAGCCCGGGGCACAGGTACAGCCACACTCGGCGGCCCAGCAGCAGCGCCAGGGCACGCACGGTGCCCCGCGGCCGGCTCGGCGCGCTCCGCTGCGGGCGCCACGGTCGCTCCTGGCCCTGGCAGGTGTTCAGACACCAGCGCTGCTGCCAAGTCAGGCAGGGAGTGTGGCCAGCTGCAAATTTCAGCTTCGTTTTTGGAGCCTTTGAATCACTGGCCAGCCGCCAGGGTTGTTATTTGTTAGTCTAAGTATTTTTTTCCCAAGTGAATTTCAAGCTGGTCAGAGGAGCCAAGCCGAGGAACTTGGCAGAGGGGCCTTCAGTATCCTCAGTGCGGGGGGAGTGGGAGTGAGGGCAGGATACTGTGGAGTGGTCTGCCCTGCCCAAGAGACCTCAGGCAACAGGGTAGCGGGCTCCATCAGTGCTGGCAGAGCCTTCATACCAGGAAATCTTTAGTTTCACTTCCCTTGTGGGGAACTCAGACGAAACTCACACTTACTGGGTGGAATCCATGGACCAGCCCGCTTGGAACAGAGTCTGCACCTGTGTACATCCTTAATGCTGCATGGGTCTCGGTGAGGTTTCAGAAGCTGTGACCCCAGGCATGGATCTCTGGGGTGAACAGGGGATTAATATCACCCATTTCTGTCTGAAGAAAACCAGAATCCCACCTCAGCCAGAGCTGAGGCCATATGAGGCTGGGGCTGTGTACCATCTGGATACCAGAGCCCAGGAACTCTAACTCTGGCCCTGCTGTCTACTGCTGTGCTGTCCACCCACTCTCTGGCATGGGGGCTGCACTGAGCTGCAGCTTTGTGCTTGGCCAGCTTGCACTTGCTGAGCCCAGGGTGCAGGCAGTTTGCTGGGAAAGGCACCTGGCTCCCACACCCATTCATGCAAAGGTTTGGCCAGAGTTCACAGGGGGCTCATACTTACTGGGGTGGCCCTGGGTTCCAGGGAGAGCCACCACAGCACCTGTGAGCTGCTCCAGTGGCAGCAGCCCTGGCTTTCAAGGCTGTGTGAGGAGAGACAGGAAACAAAACAAAACAGGGGCAATTTGCAGGGGAAGAAATTGCTTTTCTACCTTGGAAACCTGAGCCTCTGGCTTCCAGAGATCCACTAGCTTCCAGAGATGGGAAACAAAGACTTTGGGAGGGAAGGGCTGGCAGGTCCTTGGGAGAGCAGAGAGCCATGGGCAGGAAGCTGTGGGGCAGGGAGCCATGGGGCCAGGGATAAGACTGCAGCCTGAGGGAAGTGCCAGCAGGAGGGAGCCTGCCGGGATCTGGCAGGGGCGGTGCACGGGCAACTGGAGCGTGTCCTGTTATTCCCCCCACACTTCCCATCTCCCCATCACCTTTCCAGACATTGTTTGGCAGCCCCGGGGCTGAGACACAGCATGGAGAGAGTCTGTCTTTTCTCCCTTCCTGCCCCTCCACCTCTTCTTCCACCCCATCACCTTGCAGGTGATGTCTGAGCCCCTTCCATGAGGCCTCATGCCACCAGCTCTTCAGGAATGGGGTCTGGAGCACCCTGTGCTCTTGCCTGCCCCAACACCCCATCACTGTGGGGGGCAGCAGCTGGCTTATCCCAGGACAGTGTGGCAGCAACCAGCAGCTCCCCAGGAGCCAGTCCATGGCCGGGAGCAGGGCCAGGATCCAGCTCCACACAGCCAGAGGCACCCCCAGCAGTTAGAGGGGCTCCATGGGCCTCTCTGTTTAGATGGATAAATCTTCCATGATCGCATCTCCAGGCAAAGCCATTTCTGTCATGTTGCCTCATTCTCCTGACATGACCATGATGGATTTTGTAAGGGACCTTTCTGCCAAATTGTCTGAGTGTCTTTTCTGTGCCTCAGCAGTGGCCACTCGCTGGCCACCGCAGCCACATCAACCTGTCCCTTCCAAAGGCAAGCCCAGCCCACCTGATGGCAGATTAAAAGACTGTTCCTGCCAATAGAGTGGGAAAATGTCAGTGCCCACCCAGTACATGGCACAGTGGCCTGCAGCTCTGTGCTGGGGGACACTCCAGACCCCTGGAGATCCCTCTGTGTGCAGGGACCCTGCTGACATTTCCCAGCACAGAGCTGGCAGCCCATGAAGCCTCAGAGACAGCACAGGGGGCACGTGGGAGCCCCCAGTGCCACAGCTGCAAGTCCCACACGAGCCTGAAAGATTAATGACCTTTTTCCAGTGTTTGCTTTAGGCAGACGCTCGTGCTCCAGGGCTTTGCTCAGATAACAGTCTGGTATGAGAATAAGCTCCCCTGGTGAGGTGCAATTTGGAGAACTTGAATGGGGCTACAGAACTAGTTGCAAATAAAGAGATTAAGATCAGTATTTGTCCTTTTCTTTTCCTTTTTCCTTCCTAGTGAAGCAAAAATATTCCTGTTTATTGCTATAAACCCTTGGGGGCTGTGTGGTAAACTCCCAGTGGGAATTACTGTCTCCAGAGATCAGAGATCCCAAGAATATCCCCTTGCCAAATTTACAGTTATCGTTAGTTTTAATTAGCCTTGTTTATCTCTCCCTGCAGTGGTATTTGGGGAACTGGCTCAGGTCAAACACGGGGCAGTTTCCTTATTGTTACCAGATATCCAAAATCTCCCTTCAGGCCACACCAAACTGTCACAGTGTGGAAACCTTCTCAGGCCTCTCCTGTAGCCTGGCTCTGGGCTCCTGCATGTTTGTGAGGAGGAGTAAATGGCTGCTGGGAAAAGGCCAGGAGAGGAGACCCCGTTATCCCACTCCCAGCATAGCTCCCGCAGCCTCCAGCCACCCCAGCCACTCAGCCTGTGCACTCACAGCCTCCCTGCTCTATATTCTTCCTAAGAAAATAAAGCATCACTGTCCTATTAATTATGTGAGTTCTGGAGCAATATTTTTCCCAGAGTCACCTACTGGTTCACGTATTCGTTTTCCAGGCAGCTTAGCCAGTAGCCTGGCAACACGGTGACCTTATGCTCTGCTCAGCTTTGAGCATTTTATTAGCCACACTGGACTCTCTCCACTGCTCCATATTGCTGAGCCCCTCATTAGTACAATTAATAAGCTGCTGCTGTCAATTCAATCAAATGCCAGGCTCGACAGCAGGAGAAAGCTTTGGCAGATCAAGTAGGGGAGATTCTGGGCAGCACTGGGAAATTGTAGGAAACCTTTCATCTCCCCCAAGGAGCCGAACAAGAATGGAATTGTGGGATTGGGATTCTCTCAGGTCATGTTTGTTTATCGCTGGCTCGTTAGTATAATAAATCAGGTCCCCTGTCACTTTGAATGAACTCATAGGTTTGCTGGAAGGAACTTGGCAGAACACCTTGATATTATTAGTGATGGTGTGGACAAAGCCCCCTGAAAGGCAATGCCCTGGCTGGGGTGTGTGGGTACCTCACACGCACCCACTCAACCCCGCACCCCACCAGGGACTGGCGCGGTCGTGCCAGGGGACCGGGATTGTCTTGGGACACAGCACGCAGCAGGTCCCAGGTACTCAATGGCCACAGGAATGGATGATTCTCCCTGCTCCTGTGCTTGCATGGTGGGAGACCTCCCCATCTTGGCCTGAGGTGTGTTGCCAGTGCAGAGCACTGGGCAGACAGTGTGGGCGACGTCCTGCGCTGGCGGTCTCGTGGATCAGGCACATGTGACAGCACTTTGCCTTTCACACCTCTCTGTGTCCTGCCAGACTTTGTCCTGGCTCTGACGTCGGTGTGCTCTTTGGATCCCATGGCCGCAGGAGCTCCTGCCACAGCAGAGCTGGGAGGTGCAGCTGCAGGGCAGACGGGCGGCAGGCGAAGGCCTCCTGCTCACAGTGGTGCTCACTGGCTGCACCAGTGGGGCTGTGGCTCCTGAGCCCGATCCCTGTGTCCTCTGAGTGAGACCTACCAGCAGCAAGGGACCAGCAGCAGGAGGTGGCTTTCGCATTTCACCTCCCCTGAGTGGGCACACCCAGTGGTCTGCCAGAGATGCTGGAGAGGTCACAGTCTCCTTGCCTTGATCCAGCACTTTTCCACACCAGAGAACAGATGAGCAGGTTGGTTCCTGCATTGGAAATAATGCTGAGTGATAACAAGGAAGAGTTGTGATTGGTGTCATAGTCTGAGTGCCCCAATAGAGCAGCATCACAAAACCTTCCTCAAATTAATTCCCCAGGAAATCCTTTGATCTAGTCTGATGGTGAGAACATAAATTTGAATGTAGCTTAAAGGTTACAAAATACACATTCTGTTTTATTGTTAAATATAAAACGGAGTTTAGTCTCCCTGATGTGATAAATATTAAACTGTTCCTAATTTTCTTTTCATAGACCTTCTCTATGAAGACCTTCACCTTTCACTTTCACCGCAAGTCTGTTCTATCATCTTTGAACTGGACCTGCACCACCCTTGAAATGCAGGGATTCCCAAATCAGCTGTGTGCTGTTGAAGCATGCCCCATCTCCATCCCACCCTGTTCCTAGTCCATAAGAGCCTGGGAAGTTCCCGGGGCCATGCTCCTGCTCATTAGCTCTCTTGACTCCAGCTGACCTATAAATGTTGAAGGAAACAAAACAAACTGCTGGGAGGGAGAGGAAGGGCTGTAGGTGTTGGCCACATGTCAGTGGAGCCAAGCCAGGCTCCAGCTGAAGATGCTATTGTGTTGCAGCAATTTCCCTGGAAAAACAGGCCTGGAGATCTCCTTACAGTTCCTGGGAAGCACTTGATGACTGGGAGGGCGTGGAGTCGGGGCACCTGGAAGGCTGTGGGGGTGTTGGGGGCTTTTGACAACGTTGTGAATGTGACCCTGAGCAGACACGACTGCAAACCTGCAGGACTGGACAAGGCACCAATGCCCAGCTCCAGCACACATGGCTGGAAGTGCCAAGGCTCAGCTCTAGTTCCCAGACAGACAGTGGGTGTCTGCAAAGACATGCAGGTGTAGCACTTGGAGAGGTCCAGGACACAGGCACAGCAGCTCCTCGGCTGCTGCCCATCAGCAGCTGAAGACTGGTGGTCCAGTGGCCACCAAACCCATAGACTGGGAGCCAGGAGATTGCCGTAGTGGGGGTGTCTCCCATGTGTGCTCCAAGCAAGACCTGTGGGCCCTGGCCAGGCCCATGGCTACTGCTCTTTGGGCTTTGTCACCCCTTTCAAAGGCAAACTTCAAAGTTCCTTCCTGGTTTGTTGGCAGAGTGGATGTGGGGAGGTTAGTGTCCTGCTCCTGGAGCAAATGCACAGCAGACTGCTGCATCCCGGGGGTGTCCAGGGGAGGCAGCAGTGCCACCAGTCCCCTGGCACTCATCCCTTCCTCCCAGGAAGTGCAGTGGCCTGGATACTGGGGCCATGGGCAGACACAGCCAGGATCACAAATTTGCATCCCATCCCTCAGGGCTCTGGGATGGTGCAGACACCCTGGGAATGGACTGGAGGAGACAGGAACATTCCGAGAACTCCAGCCAGAGCTCAGCCATCTCTGTGCTGTGAGAAGGGTCTGTGGGTGATGGAGTCCTTCCCACAGTGCCAGCCCTTTCCAAAGCTTCACAGGCAAATCACTTCAATCTTTTTAAATGCCTGGCTTAAACCACTGCCTGAGCATCCCATGCATCCCCAGTCACTGCCCACACTCAGCATGGTACATGGAAAGCTCTCTGGGGACACAATGTTATCCCTCTCCTGCACCACAGGGGAACCTCCTGCATCCGCTACCCCTGGACAGTCCATAAATGCCCCCTCCCTCCTTATCTTTCCCTGAGCAACAGGGGTCTTGGCATCTCCTTAGCCCCTGTTTCCTCTTCCAGCTCCTGTTGATACAATTGCTGTGGGAGAACAATGGGGCCAAGGGCAGCAGAGAGACAACCCGTCTGTTCCTCTGGCTGTTCGCTCGCTTTCCTGGGCACAGCCGGCCCACAGGGACCTGCAGCACAGCTGAGGAGGTGGCAGCACCAGGGAGAAGCTGGGGCAGGGTGACCCCACAGGGCAGCCACAGCCTGAGCAGCCTGGCACTGCCCCATCCCAGCACTGCAGCACTGGGCATCCCACAGCATAAGGCCACCCTGCACTGCCTGGATGCTGGTGGAGACGTCCCAGTGAGGAAAGGGAAACTGAGGTACCTCTGTGCTGATGAGTACAGGGCTGAGAGGGCAACAGGGGCAGATAGAAAAGTGACTAGTCATGGATTTGGGGGAGAGAAAAGATTTTATTGTGAGTTATTGGCCAGGCTGGCACCCTCTGTCCTGCAGAAGTGTCACTGGCACAAAGAACGATATTAAACAAGGGGCTCGTTTCAGGCCGGGCTCGTCAAGGCCAGCAGGTTTGAAAACCTCCCTGAATTTCCAGCCTGCGAGGAGCAGGGAGGTAAGCTCAGCCTTATCTGGAGGGAGTACTGGTCAGGAAGAAAATGGAGAGCTCCTGAGGAGCGTCTGGACGCGCAGGCGGAGGTGCGGCAGATACTGCTCAGCCAAGGTCAGAGTCCCGCTCCAGCCCGGCCACCGACAGTGCCGAGGGCGAGCGCAGGGAGCAGACGTGAGGGGCTGGGAGCCCAGCACAGGGCAGCGCCTGTCACCCCCCGGCACCCCCTCCCCGCAGCCAGCAGCGCTCGGCGCGGCACCCCAAGGCTCCTCGTCTGGGGCTCGTGTGCCATCCAGCGGCCAAGGCTCAACCCCGGCACGGCCTGAGCCTTCCCACGCTTCGCTCAGCGCCGCGAAGGAGAGAACCATGCTGGGCTGGAGCCTGGAAAGCATCTCGCCGTGGAGGACCCGCTGTGGAAGCTGCAGCCAGCAGAGGGATGCGCTGAGTCTCCGCTGCCACCCAGCCGGGGAGGCTGCCCGGGCCAACGATCCTGGCAGGGGCAGGATCTCAGGCTTCCCCTCGAAATGCTCAGGGAAGCAGTCCAGGTGCTGGGAGAGGAGTGGCCCGAGGGGCATGAGCAGGGCTGGGCTGCAGCAAAGCCTCCTGCACCTACCTCAGGGATCAAGGATCGACCTGTGCTGGGGAGCGGGGACTCCTCACCTCAGGGAGACGTTCAAGTCCTCCCATGGCAAGTCCCTGACCGCTCCATCTGTCTCGTCCCAGCCAGGGACAGGAAAGGGATCGAGTGCCTCCTCCATTGTAAACCACACTGACACTGATGGCTGGGCTGGAATTTCCTCCAGCAGGGTCATTTCAACTGTTCCCCCGGGCGTGCCACTGCTGCCTGCTCGGCACGGCTCGTGCCCGCTTTGGCACGGTCAGCAGGACTGGGCTCTGAAACAGCTGTGGGCAATCCTGGGCACACAGGAGGTGTTCTGTGTATAGCACTAGCCCTGCGTGGGCAAATGGATTCCAGAGGCATCATCCCAGAGGACCTCAGAGGGATGTCACGTCTAAAGGAATACTGCGGGCAGCTGCACAGATCTTGGAGCTGTGCTGGACTGGGACTGGCAGAGGGAGCAGGAGACAGAGTTTTAAGGAAATTGGCTGAGAAGGCAAGGCCCCCAGCAGTGGCAGTTGTAGCTTGGTGAATCACAGCAGGCTGCTTTCTGCTCCAAGATGTTAAGAGCAGCTCAGCAATTAAGACTGGCTTCTATTAATATGCAAATTTCTGCTGCCATGGCAATAATCTTATAAATGCAAATTGCACTGAGAACTATTGCTGGAGAGACCTGTGCTGGGCCCTGGACTTTGCCTAAGCAGATTCTCGTAATTGAGCTGCCCTGAGCCTGTGGCCCTGGACCAGTGGGGACAGCTCTGCCGGTGGCCACCCCGAGGCAGGCAGCAGATTCCCACCTGGCACCTTCCCTATCCTTGCACAGATCAGCAAGAATATCCTGAGTTGGAAGGGACTCACAAGGATCATCGAGTCCAACTCCTAGCCCTGAACAGGACATCCCAAAATCCCACCCTGTGCCTGAGAGCATTGTCCAAAGGCTCCTGGAGCCCTGGCAGCGCTGGGGCCGTGACCATTCCCTGGAGAGCCTGTTCAGTGCCTGACCACCCTCTGAAAGAGCCTTTTCCTGATATCCATTTTAACTGTTCCCTGGCAAAGCTCCAGACATTCCCTTGGGTCCATCACTGGTCAGAGAGCAGAGATGGGAGCTGCATCTCTGCTGGCCTCGGGAGGAAGCTGCAGCAGATGCTGATGAGGTCTGACCTCAGACTCCTCTCCTCTGGGCTGAACAAACCAAGTGATCTCAGCAATTCCTCATGGCCCCTCCAGACCTTGCACCATCTTCATACCCCTCCTTTGGACACTCTAACAGCTTTATATCCTTGCCTATGTGCCAGCAGCAACAGGCAGAGCAGTTCAACCTCGCTGCTCTGTGGGAATCTCCTCCCACCTGCCACCAGCATCCAGTTCGAGCTTCTGGAGCCATCAGAAGCCGTGTCCTGAGCCACTCTGGGGAGCAGGGATGTGTGCAGCTCCCTCCTCCGCCTTCTCCTCACAGCCAGAGCGAACAGCAGCGAGCCTGGCTGCGTCCAGCCATGCTGCACCACGCAGGAGGCTGCGACTGGCCCAGGACCGCGGGCCTGCGAACTCCAGCATTAGCCTGCCCTGCTCTGGGGCAGCACGGAGCTGCAGATCCTGACTCGAGGGCCCGCCGGGGCCGGCTCGGGCCCGCCGGAGTTGCCGGGGCCGGCTCGGGGCCCGCT
>WBNO01026203.1:54549-100330 GCA_013400575.1 Peucedramus taeniatus | reverse complement strand
TCTCGGCCTGGCGGGGGTGCGGGCCCGGCGGCGGGGGCGGTGCGAGGCCCGGGCCGGACGGGCAGCGCTCGGGGCTCGTGTCCTTATCTCCCTCTGTAATTCCTGACGGGAGGGTGCAGCCAGGCGGGGGTCGGGCTCTCTTCCCAGGTAACAAGCAGTAAGACAAGCGGACGTACTCTTAAGCTGTGGCAGGGGAGGTTGGGGTTCGACATGGAGGAGTTTCTTCACAGAAGGAACGATGGGCGTTGGAAGGGGCTGCCCAGGGAGGTGCTGCAGTCCCAGCCCCTGGCCGTGTTTAAGGGGCGACTGGCCGTGGCACTCAGTGCCATGCTGTGATTGACGAGGTCATGTTTGGTCATAGGTTGAAGTCAGTAATCTTGGAGGTCTTCTCCAACTAATTGATTCTGTGGTTTTGTCCGCGGGATATTCGCACGGAGCCCGGAGCAGTGGTGCCCCAGGGTGGGAGGCAGCTCTGCAGGTGGGCTCTCACTGAGCGGGGCAGAGGGGCAGAATCGCCCCCTCCCTTGCTGCTCATGCTGGGAAATAACCCTAGGGCTCAAGGGGGATGTTCTGGGCTGCAGATGCACGTTTCTGTTGAGCTTCTCATCCACCAACATCCCCAAATCCTCCCCAGAGCTGTTCTCAATCCATTCTCTGTCTATCCTCTGTTGTGGCTTTCTGGATTTTGGTGTATGAAGCATGGGTGATGTTTTTTCTTCACTAGAACTCTAGCAGTTCTGAATCTCAATGAGCTCTAATGTATACAAGCTGTTTAAAATTAATCAAAGCTTATTTTTTCTCACATGGCCAAGTCCTTGATGTGCTTTTCTCTATTAGTTCTGTGATACCATTTCAGCTGGCACTTAGGACTAAAAATTCTTCTTTTTCCTAATTCTCAAATTATTTGCAGGTGGTGCTTCCAGTGTGTGTGTGTGCAGGTTGGTTTTATTTTCACTTTTTGTTTTTAATAAAGCTAGCAGAGCAGAACTTGGTTTTCATGATGGAAGTACTCCGTCAACTCACTTTATTTTTCCTCTGAAGTTATATAAGTTTTATGGCTAACCTGGTGGGCGATGAAAAGCATTGTGAAGTTAGGGAGTTAGGAAATATTTTTTTCTATCTCTGCCTCCTAACATGAGTTTCTTTAGAGCAAGGAATGGCAGCCCTGTGTGTAGGGGCAGGGAGAAGCACAATGCTGGTGGTTGCTGCCTCTAGTCCCATAGTGGTAGGTGTGTTTATATATCCTGGTAACCAGACAGACAATGAGTAGGAGTAGTTCAGGTATCAGTTAATTGGTTCAGCGAGTTCTGTTCACAGTAGATTTTTTTGGGTGAGCTCAGATGGCTGCCTGCATTCAGTATCAACACCTCTGCAGTGCCACAGTATGCTCAGCTTGGCTGATGAAGATCATTCTTCATCATCCATAATCAGTTTGGTATGTGTGTTCTGTTTTGTTTACTTAAGAGATGAGTACCACTTAAGCTCAAAATGAATGTTTAGATGATGTTATATACAATAGCAGATGAATCTCTAAAGTGCAAATTTTGCACGTTTGCTCTGTATTCTGCACAGCTTGGGCCTCCCAGTTACAAAGGCTGCTTAAAGGATGGGTTCTTTGGTTTTGGCTTTTCCAGAACAAGGGAATTGCATCTGGTTCTCGAGAATAGCAGGAATCTTAGCTGTGTGATTGAATGATGTCTAAACACAGAAAATCAGCCAGTGTATTTCATTCTGTATTTTGTGATGAGTTGGTCTGTTTGAAAAAGAAAAGCATCAGTAACAGAATGTAGATATAAATAATGTCAGAATCACTTTAAGTATCAACTCTACCCAACTTTTTGAAAGAGGACTTGTTGTAATGAAAACTTTGTTGTAGTCCAAATCTGAGTAATAATAGAAAAATACTTTCCTGTGATTTCTGAATTAAATCTTAATTTCTAACTCAGTAATTAGACAGTAGGCTTCCGGAGGGGATAGCTGGATCTTAGCACATCCTCATCACCCAGGCCCCATGGCTGTCGGTGTTTAGGAGGAATTTGGAGGAATTCAGTGTCTGGAATAATTTTAACTTTTGGTCTGTCCTGAAGCAGTCAGGCAGGTGGACTAGAACGTTGTTGTAGGCTCCCTACCCAGCTAACATATTCTATTATAGTCCTCTTGAAAGCCTTAGAAAAATCAACTTTCAGTTTTCTATGTGTATTAATCTTGCTTCCAAGATCTGTGTCAGTGCCCGCTGGCTGTGCCTGACACACGGGTTGGTCTGGCTCAGAACCCATGGCCTGGTTTTGCTCATTAGTGGGGTATCTGCACACCTTGAGGGGTGCATTGTTATCTTCCATGGTCTCCTTCCTCCGTCTGTTGCGCCAGTTCTTTGGAAACAGCATGGCTTAGTACTTCCCACTCTGGTTAAACACACTGCTCCAGGGTTAGTCTGCTCAGCACTGGCTGGGTGCCTGCCTGTTTGAAAAATTCAGGAAAGTCTAGTCCTGGGATCTGGGATCCTATCTCCCTCCACCTGTCTGTGCCAGGCTCCTGTGGATGCCCAGAGGCTGGGGCTGAGCTGGGTTCAGGGGAATGTGGGCAGCTGGAGAGAGTGTCTCGAGCGTTCAGCCCCCTGAGGTGGGAAGCCAGCTGAGGAGCAGCTCACGCTTGGTTGTTTTTGTGTTTTTCCTAGTGTTTAGGGCTGGCTTAATTACCACGTGGACTGAGGAAGCAGAGCTGCAGAATAGTTCTGCAACTGGCTGCAGTTCTTCTCCTCTCCAGGTTCTCTTAATTTTTTTTTTTTAATTGTTTTCAAACCCACACTGCTCTACCTGTATAATTTGCATCTTGGTGTAATTAAAAGAATGCATTAGCAACTGCCTGGTTTGTCGTGACACCCAGGATTTTAATAATTCATTGCTAGAACAGAATCTTTACACTGAACCTGAGTGAACAACAATAGCTGTACTGTAGTCTGCCAATTGTCAATCCATGTTGTCTTTTAGTAGGTTGTGGTCTTACAGATAAAAAATAGTCTGCCAGAGCTCAAGGATTGTTCAGACAATGCTCTCAGGCACGTGGTGGAATTTTGGGGTTGACCTGTTCTGGGCCAGGAATTGGACTTAATGATCTTTGTAGGATCAAGTTTGGCCCTCAGTGTATTTGGAGTCAAGCACAAGCCCAAAACTATTGGGAACAGAGGAGTGTGTGGATGCTGTGGCTTCTCCAAACCTGGTTGTCAATGGAAATATTTTGAATTATATTAATTTACATTTTAATATTAATTTTAACAGATATAGTTTTGGTTGCAAAGTGTGATTCTGTCTCCTGTGTCAACATAGCTGCTGCCTGCCTGATAATCTTAAAACTAACTGTCATAAATACATTCAATGCTACTGCAGCAGTGGTGAGAAGATCAGTGATACAGGACCTTACCAGAGGAGCTCACAGGGAAGGGAACAGCTGTGCTGAAAATAGCTTGTTACAGCTCTCTCCTTGACATCAGAATTGGAAACGGGGAGGGAAGCATGATGCCTTGCTGCTAGGCTAGAGCAACTAGCTGGCATAGAATATCCTGAGCTAGAGGAGACCCAAAAGAATCATTGAGTCCAGCTCCTGCCCCTGCATAGGACACCCCAGAATCCCACCCTGTGCCCAAGAGCATTGTCCAAATGCTCCTTGCACTCTGGCAGCCTTGGGGCCCTGACCACTCCCCTGGGGAGCCTGTTCAGTGCTCCACCAGTCTCTGGGGGAAGAACCTTTCTCTGATATCAACCTAACCCTCCTCTGACACAGCTCCAGCTGTTCCCTTGGGTCTTGTCGCTGCTCAGAGAGAGCAGAGATCAGAGCTGCCCTTTGGGAGGAAGCTGCAGACCCTGGTGAGTCCTGACCTTAGCCTGTTCTTCTCCAGGCTAAACAAGCTGAGTAACTTCAGCCACTCCTTGTATGGCCCCTTTAGACCCTTCACCATCTTCACAGCTCAGAGACATAAGCTGTGTCCAGTTATTCCTGCACTCACCAACAGATTTCTGACTGTGGTGAGGTCAGCAGTCCCATTCTGCAAGCATAGTGGCAGTGTCAGGTCTGTTCAGACACAATGACTCAGGTTCTTGGCATGAGCTTTGGGAGATTCACCTCTGTGCTGAACTTGTACCAGCAAAATGTCACACAGATGAGTTGGTTTCACCTTTTGGACTGACATCTGCCTGTCCTTTCTGTTGTGGCTGGGACCATGTTTCCATCACAAACCTGAATTTTGGTCCATCTTTGACTCATGTCATGACTAGAGGCAGCCTGTGCTCAGAAATGGATGCATCTGTTGCATTTATGCACCAAGTCCAAGGCAAAAGTAAAATACTGTGTAAAGTTACAGCAATGGGAATAGCACCAACACCCAGTGTGAGCATTAAAGCTGGATTTAATGACTCTTCCCCATTGAAAGAGTCCAATTCCTGCATTTGATTCCTATAAGTAAATCCAACTGGTGCTAAAGCATCTGTCTGTAAGATTCTCAGCCTCAGGCTTCTCTCCGCTCCAGCTTGTTTGGGAATTTTGTGTATATTGTTCCTTTAAAATAAACCTGCCTTGGCTAGTCAGCATCTTCAGAAAGCTGAGAAAATGGGGATCATGCTGCAGGAAGCAGTTCAATAATGGGTGTTTTGTAAGAAATTACTCTCATGTCCCTGCAAAGTTTTTCCTTCTTGCAGTGGACAAGTGTTGTTAATAAAGCTCTGGATTAAAGCCAAAATTCTCTGGTCAGGTACAGTCTTCCTATCAAGAAGCTTTAACAAAAGCTTTTTGATTCAAACGGAGAAACAGAACTGTTTAGACTTTTAATTGTGAATGACCACTAAAGCAAGCTCTTTTCTTTAGTGAAGGAGCAATTGTATGAAATACATAAATGCAGTTTCAAACTTGAGATAGTATAAAGTATACATGTTTTGGGTTTGTTGAGGTTTTTTTATTATTTCAGGAACTAAATAACTTTTTTCTCTGTCCTCTAGGGATTTAAGTCATAATCATTTATTATCATCCAACTGGAGCATTGATTTGTCTGTCCATACTCTCCAAGAAGTGTAAGTTGTTTTTTATGAGGACAAAGTCTAAAGATATCCTACCTAATTCTAACTAGAATGTTTTATTGCACATCAAGATACCTGGTCTGTCTTGCAGAAATATTCAGTGCAAGTTAATTAAAAATTGATGCTCCATGTTGGCAGCACATTTTATGTATAAAACTGTTGTGTTGTGAGCAGAAATCTTTCCCATGAAAGATCAGAAGACCAGTATTTTTAAAGAGAAATGAGGAGTATTTGTTTTGGCTATAGCTGATTTTAAATGAAAGAGAAGTAATAGTATCCATGAAAATGAAAAAAAGCTGGCATGTTTCACTATTCAAATTGTTCAAATTATTAGTATTTAAGCTCTTGGGGAATCTTTTTTGTCAACTACTAAGTATTGTTAATACAGTAAAATTTTTAAATGCATTGATATGAATTATTTCTGCTGTGTACAGAAGGATTTTTCTCCTCTTTGAAGTGTCAGTAATTTTTTTTGCCCTCTATTTAAGGAAAATGAATTACAATGAGCTAAGTGAAATTCCATATTTTGGAGAGACAACTTCCAATATAACTCTTCTCTCATTGTAAGTAATAGCTCATCTGCCTTTTTCTTGTTTAACAATTGGGAGAACCATATTGGAGTTCTGCTATCAAATTGTAGGAAAACATCTTCTTTTTTCTTGAAATACTGCTCATGTAAAGAGCATCAGGGAATATTTAAGCGCTCTTTGAAGAAATACAAATCAGTTAGACAATCAAGTCACCCTAAATTACCAATAAAATGCAGTCAACCAAGGCAGGCAGCTTAAGGGGCGGGATTCAGTCCAGGAATGTCACTTCCCACAAGGACCAGCACAGCTAGAGGCCTCAGAATTGGGATCTATTCATGTGTCACGGTGGCAAATAGCTCTTGGATTTGCAGTATTGCTTTAGGAATTAGCACTTTCAGAAGCATGTTGTGCATGTCCCATTCATGAAGCTCACTAGTACTGTTGATATACAGAATCCTGTTGCTGTTTCAGCTGTGCAACCAGAAGGATGAGATGTTGTGATAATCATATTTATTGCTGATCTTTTTCAGGGTGCACAATACCATTCCAGAAATAAATGCTGAGCAACTCCAGGTCTACCTTTCATTGGAAAATCTAGATCTTAGTTCTAATCTTATCTCAGAAATTAAAGCCTCTTCCTTTCCACGAATGCAACTGAAGTACCTGTAAGTATGAGTAATCTGCTGTCTCTGAGATTCCTGGCTCTACAGTGATAATGTTGGAGACCTCATTTACTCTTAAATTAGTGTCTTAAAGTCAGCATCCTTACACAGCTTTGAACACAGCATCCTTATAGTAGCAGTGCTTAATGGAGCTACAGATGTCCTTGAAATAAAATAGTTTTCATACCAGTTTGTATTGTATTTTCCCAAATAACATGAAAACAGCAGTTGCTGTTGTCAGAATGCAGGTACATAAGCCATCAAGGACAGGGAATAATTTCTGCCCTGTTTGAGTAGATCACTGTGGACATTGTGTTAACCACTTCTAACGGAAACATGGACATGCAGTAAAAATCAGGTCTTCACACTGATTCCTTTGGGGAAAAGGATTTAGCTTGGTATCCCAGAATTCATATTTCTCATGTGACTTCACAAGGGTCTTGGGTTCTGTTAATCAGTGGTTGCTCTGAGGTGCTTGTGCCACTGTGTTCATCAAATTCTCTGTGTTTTGAAAGGCCTCTTTCCTTCTTCCTTCCTTCCTTAGGAATCTGAGTAACAACAGAATAACTACTCTAGAAGCAGGTTGCCTTGATAACTTATCTAGCTCACTAATGGTGATAAAACTGAACAGAAATAGGATTAGTATGATTCCACCAAAGATCTTCAGATTGCCTCATGTGCAGTTTCTGTAAGTAACAGTCTTGAAAACATCAAAACGTTTACAGCTGAGCTGTTAATCTCAGCATGTTCTTGACTTTCACACAGTGGTGCTTGTTGCAAGATGTCTTAATATTTAACTGTCATCTTTATGAAAGGGAATTGAAAAGGAACCGGATTAAAATAGTGGAAAGTCTTACATTCCAAGGATTGGAATCCCTAAAATCCTTGAAAATGCAGCGCAATGGGATTAGCAGACTGATGGATGGAGCATTCTTTGGCCTGGGTAATATAGAGGAATTGTGAGTATGCCTGGTTGTGGAACTTTTTTAGCAAAAAGAAAATGGCTCTGGGGAGTTGTGTCCTGTATGGTTTCCCTTATATCAAGGCTGTGCTGAGATATTGACAAAGTCATAGGAAAAGAGTATTTTCCCATTATTTTTATGCCATGTCTGGTCACTTCAGAAGCAGAAAGATACACTTCCCTATTCCTGGAAGTGTTCAAGGCCAGGTAGAATAGGGCTGAATAGGTTGAATGGAGCAACCTGGTCTAGTGGAAGGTGTCCCTGCCCATGGCAGGGAGTTGGAATTGGAAGATCTTTGAGGTCTTCCAACACAAACCAGTCTTGTGATTCCATTATATTGGTCCTCTTTCCAGGTTCTTCCCACATGGTGATCAAGAATATTTGCCTCTGTAGTTGCTTTTTGCTGGTTTTCATTTGCAGTCCCTATAGCATGGGGTTGTTCTTTCCTCTGTGACTTGGGCAGTGTGAACACAAGGATGTATGATCCAATGTTAGCAAAAGACTTCTTTTTTTAAAAGTTACTTTTGAGAATAGAAATTACGGTTTTGTTTCTGCCACCCGATCCCTGAAGCTAGCGTTGAGTTACTCAGTTCTTCGTATACTTTTGTTCATTTTTTTAAGTTCAATGGGATTGAAAGAATCATACGTTTTATGTTGCCTAAGGCTTAAAATTAATAAATGATTTTGAGATCTTCAAGGTGAGATTTTGTAAGTAGATGTTTCATTGATTATCTATTTGGCAAATGTTTTTTCCTTCTAATTCATTAGAGAACTGGAACATAATAACTTAACAGAAGTAAACAAGGGCTGGCTGTATGGGCTGCGGACATTGCAACAACTCTATGTTAGCCAGAATGCCATCACCAGGATCAGCCCAGATGCATGGGAATTCTGCCAAAGACTTGCTGAGCTGTAAGTCCTGGGATGCTATTCATTGGGGATTTTTGAAATGTTGCAATTATTGATTGGCAAGAATGAATACCAAAGGAAGTACTCAATTTCCTTGCTAGGCCCATGGTAATTACATATTTTAATTAAAAGTATTCTGTTAGAGAAATTAGAACGCAATAGTTAATCAAGTCAGATAATATCTTAATAATTAATCCCCCTGCTTGCCTTTAAAGTGTGTGTTGAATGTTTTCAGAGACTTGTCATACAATCAGCTCACTCGCCTCAAGGAATCTGCCTTTGTGGGACTTGGTTTATTGGAGAAGCTAAACCTGGGTGACAATCGCATTAATCACGTTGCTGATGGTGTCTTTAGAGGCCTGACAAATCTTCAAACCTTGTAAGTACAGAAAACTTCAAACAGAAATTTCAGTTTAATGCAATTTTAGTTTAAGTGGAGCTTTTGGAAGTAGAGACAATGGATATTGCATTGTGGGAGCCTGAGATCGTTGTTGGTGCTGGTAGGGCTGATAATCTTTTGGCTTGCCAAGATGACAGAATTCCAGCCCAGCTAAAACAAACCGAGCACTCAATTGTAGAGGTAGTAAGAAACTATGATTGGGTGACCTAGAGTGCTCAGATGTGTGTCCTGCCACTTCTGAGGGGGTGTAGAGTTGCTTCTATCTGTTGAAGGCACAGCTTTGCACTTACCAGGACTTTTTCTGGCAGATCTTGGATATTTCTGAGGAGGCCCAGTCCTGTCCCATGTAGATCCAAACAGTTGTAATTATCCTAAACAACAGTACTTGAGAAAGGAGTGAAAATGTATAACCCCTCAGTCACTTCATTAAATAAATGCTTAAATAAGCAAACTCACCAGAGAGATTTATGTAAGCAGTCATACTCTGTTAACCTTAATACAACCTTTTAATGAAATAATTAAACCTAATTTCTTAGATTTAGAGTTGCATGAAAAAGAACAAGAGCAGATTAATTAGTAGGTTGTCCTGGGCTCTCAGGGGTGTCAACAGTGAGGGTCTGGCCCTTTGCTTTGGGACTGGAATGTGCAGGGTGGAGAGCAGTGGTGATTAACAAGGCTCCAAGCATTAGTGCCCAGCCAGGCATGAGGAGCCAACTCCTCTCTCAAACAATGAGGGGCTTTTCTTTTGGGCTGCTCATTCATTTTGCTGAGTGGTCTGAGTAGTGGAGTGTAAAAATACATCAAAAAACAAGAGATACTGTGTGGTTTTAGTTCCGTTGTTGGTTGTGTGCTGGTTGTTTGGTGCTACAGCTGCTGTACATATTTCTGTATGTTCAGCACCTGCCACTCTACACTGTAGGAGAATAAACTGTAAAACTGTACATTAACTGCAGGTTAGGGTTACAGCTATATCTAAGAACAGCACTGAAGTTGTGAAGTTTTATGTATGATCACATTATTTACTTCATAATACTGTGAGCAGTTTGGCATTTGTATTCTCCAGCACTCACAATCTAGCATTCTGAAGCAGACCTTGAGATAATTCTAGAAATGTTTTAAATCACAAGAATTAGCAACTTGGAAATAAATTTGGCGTATTATTCATATAGTCATTATTAGCTCAGCTCCATGTTGGGTACCTTAGCTTGAATAATTTTCAATGAGGAAAAGATTTAATGTGAGCAAGTTTCAAGGCCATATTTGTTCAGACCTTGTGATGCATGAAATATTAAATTATTGTCTTTTTGCCCTAAACTTGGAAGTGTATAAATACAAATTGTGAAAGTGACTGCTGTGTGTGGTTTTAACAAGACTTCTGTATTTCAAAGTAAGAAAAATAAGAAAATTGTGTGTTATGACTGATGGTGTCCTGGAGGTTGATCCCAGTCTCTTCCACAATGGTGTTCTACACAGTTTACAGTCTCACATAATGGGAAAGTAGATACTTCATTTCCCCCTCGTTAGCACAGGGGAAGAGGTGTTTATATGAGTGATATATTCAGTTGCCTGTGTATGCAGCTAGTTTTGTGTCAGTTGACTTGTTTGGAAGCTTCATCTACCTGCTGCATAGAATATCAGGTAAAACACAGCGTGGACTATTTTTTATTAGTGTGATTTCCTTTAAATACACTTCTCTCTGTGCATGGTGGTATCAAAACAGATGCTCTTGGTTCAGTTATGCCATTCAGGCTAAAAATGCAAGTGAACTTATTTCATCTTCTTTCTGAAGAGCATTTAATCCTCTCCAAATTGTATTGCTGTATTGCTTTTGCTGTTCAGACCTCTCTTCTCCATGAGGGGCTGAAGTGCTGTGCTGAGGTCAGTCAGAAATACCATTAATTGGTAACGAGATTTGTGAGCAGAATATCAACTTCATTTTGAAAAGCCACCAAGGTGTGCCTGGCAGGCCTACACTCTAGCCTGGGTGTAATCCCTTAATATGCTAATGCTGATATAAGCCTCTTATTAATGCTGCTGGTGTATTGGTTGATTCCCTTACATGAACTAGCTTGCTTCAGGAGCCTCTCCCAGCTCCTGGCAAATAGTCCATCACATGAAAAGTGCTGGTCAGACTGGGACTTTCCTTAAATGCCACATCAAGAAGTTCTGCTGCAGAATTAGTTTGTGGTGCTGACTGCAGCACTTACCATGAAGTTTTCCCTTTTTCCCCTCTGAAGTGAGAAATTAATCTCCTGACAAGTTTAGTTTTGTAAAAGATTTGAGACCTTCCAGGTGTGCCAGAGCCCCCATACCTGGCCTGTCTTCCCCTGCTCACTACTAGCCCTGGTCACGATGATGTTCCAAGTCTTCTTTCTGAGAAATGTCTTCTCCTGCAGGGACTTACGGAACAATGAGATCTCCTGGGCCATAGAAGATGCAAATGAAGCTTTTGTGGGACTCAGCAGGCTGGATAAACTGTATGTATTACAAATTAGGGGAACCACAGCACTTCCCAGGCATGCAGAGAGGGAGAGTGCAAAATATTAAGTAATTGCCAGTCAGTGATACAAGGCAGAAAGCCTTTCTCACAGTGTTTCCACTTGTGTGTAACAACCACTTGATGTAGTCCTGGCTTCCCTGTTCAGGACCATCGGATCCATGTAGCACTGCATTTCCTTATAGCACCAATTTGATGAGATTAGGCATAAGTATTTGACTGCATTTATTATTGAATGCCTCACTCCCTCTGTGTGTTGATTGTCATTTTTTGTGCTTCTTTGTTTGGGTAAAAGTTACCACTTATCAAAAAAAAAAAAAATACAAAGTATTTTTGAGCAAATTTGAAACACTATTGCATTAACAAACTTCTTGATACTTAGACTGTGCACTTTTCATCCAGTGCCACGTGTTTTGTAGGAAGCTCCATCCTGTGTAGTTACAAATGTTGTTTATAACCAATAGTCTGGTGTGAGGGTGCAGTCCAGGAAGTTGTGTGGTGGTAGCAGGTTGGCATTAGGAAGTTACTGCTTTGTTCCCAAGTTCTGCTTATTGCTGTTTCATCCTCCTGACTTAAATTATCTTCTGACACATTTTTAACCCAAATCTCTAAGTTGAAAATAGAAAAGAAGCCCTGTTCTTGGGAAAATTAGTTGAGCCTTTCAGCTAAAAAGAATAGTATTTAGTCCTATATCTCAGCTAGAATTAGCAAAAAAAAATGTAGTTAAGCATGATAGGGTACTTCTTTTGGGTCTTGTTTGTGAACTCATATTGACATTCAGACTGATTTCTGGGCCTTTATTTTCAGAATCTTACAAGGAAACCAAATTAAGTCAATTACCAAAAAAGCATTCTCTGGTCTTGAAGGACTTGAACATCTGTAAGTATTTTAATTTGTAGAACTCCTAATTATTTGTCAACTTCAGTCTTGTGTTCTCTGTGAGATTTTCAAGTATTTAACTGAAGGCAGGATATGAAATCACACTGACTCCTCATTGCGTTCTTTGCTTAACTTACAGAGATTTAAGCAACAATGCAATAATGTCCATCCAAGAAAATGCCTTTGCCCAGGCTCAGCTGAAGGAGCTGTAAGTTCATAACAATTATTTAGAGATTCTTTACAAGCTCTACTTTGGAAATAATTCTTCAGCCATTTTAGGGTTGTTTGAATTTGTCTGAAGTATGCCTGCTTTCATCATGAAATATTTGCAGCAATGCTGGTAAATTATCAACTCAAAGTTGGTAGCAGAATATTTAGATTTAAGGTTTGATAAAATCTTCAACTGCATTTCCTTAGTTGCAATTAGGAGGGGTTAACTTTTTCTTGCAGTACTGAACCACTAAGGTTTTCCTATCCTATGATTTTGCAGCAAGCTCAGTGCTGCATGTAGGCAGTGAGCAAAACAAATAATTCATCAGGAATCTCTCAGGAGGATTAGCAAATCCTGTATTTTTCTTCCTATTTTTGGGGGCTAGGGAAAGGCTTTAAAATTCACAGCTAGACAAGATTTTGTATATGCTCAGCAGATGTTTAAGCTGATAGGGTCTCTTGTGGTCTTCAGACATCTGAAGTAATATAATGTGAAATGACCTTCACACCCAAGACTAATCCTACTGTAGTGCAGTACTTTCTGTGAGGTAAAGTCTCTGACTGTTGTAATCTGGTCTAAAACTGTTACTCCATTAGTTAACCTTGGCCAGGTGGACTTACTCTGCAAGATCTGCCACTGTGAGGAGACAATTTCAGGTGTTAAAGTTGCCTTCTCTGATGTACTTTAAAAGTGATGAGTCATTGATATGTACAGGCTAAGAGCAGGATGGAATCCTGGCTTGTTTAGTGCCTCTTTTCTCCCATGACTGCCTGCATCTTAAGACAGATCACTTCTTGTTAAATGCTGGACTGTCTCAAGTCAGTCAAACTCATACTTGGAGTGTGGCAAACAAAACTCAGCCCCCCGGTGTCTTGAAGTCAGTTCAGAGGTGGCATCTGGCACTCCAGCAAATGAGTAATAATACTTAGGAAACTTTGAAAGCAGATGGTAGGAAAGAAGAGACCCATCATTGTTTTCTGTTGGTAGGTTTTCTGTGGAGCAGAGAAAACAAGCTGCAGTTGATATCTGTATGAAACAAATCACTTCTGACCTTAAATATTTAATCAGCTGGCATTAAAATGAGAATTGAGGTTTCTGCTTATTTCATAATGGCAGTTGTATTTAATTTGAAACATGAAGCTGCACTGCAGTGTTATGTTCTTTTACCTGCTTTAAAGAGGGATGAGATAGTTGTAAAGACAGGCTTAGTGGTTTTGGGATTGTTTTTTTAGAAGTTGAAACTCTGAGTTTATATTCTCCAGGATTAAAATGAAATGTTAGGTTTTAATGCTGACATAGAGGGACTGATTCTAGCATAAATAGCTAAGATTTTATAATAAATACCCATAGGTATAAAATAATACTGTAAATCTGACGTGCCTGTATGTGTATGCTTTAAGTTGCTTTGCTATGTGAAATAAACTTCACTCACCCTTTTGTTTTGCCCTGTTTCTGCAGAGTGTTGAACACAAGCAGTTTGCTCTGTGATTGCCAGTTGAAATGGCTGCCCCAGTGGCTCAGTGAGAGCCACTTGCTGCAGGCTGTCAGTGTCAGCTGTGCTCACCCTGAGTGGTTGGCAGGACAAAGCCTTCTCAGTGTGGACCCTGATGACTTTGTTTGTGGTTTGTATTTTTAGTGACTTGGTACAAAAGCACAGTAACACAAGTCTTGCAGCTGAAATCAAGCTGTAGTGCTGGGGAGGTACTTGATCCTGGCTGTGGTGCCCATGTACATCCCTGAATCTGCTGTGAGTTTGGGGTTTAATTCTGCATCTCTTGGCTCTGTTTTGTGGTGTTTGAGCACTGAAGTTAACCCGAAGGAGTAGTGCTGTGGGGCACTGTTTCTTATTTAGCTTTAGTAAGAACAGATTATGCTTCCATCCCTGCTTATGACTACTTTAGCTTTGTAAGGTCTGTTTGATGCTTTCTTCCTGCTTCTTGCCCATACCAGCAGAATATCACAGAATCATAAAATAGTTTGGGTTGGAAGGGACCTTAAAGATCATCCAGTTCCAACGCCTGCCATAGACGGGGACACCTTCCACGAGAACAGGTTGCTCCAAGCCCTGGCCACCCTGACCATGAGCTCTTCCAAAATGGGACAGCCATAGCTCTGGGCAAAAATTAGAGGAGCTCAAACTCTGGCACGTTTTCTGGTGCTCCATAATTGTGATATTTATGGTGGTCTCAAACTCTTTGCCCAGAGTCTGGGTGAAGCCTGTGACAGGCCTGTTTCCTTTTCCTGGTGACTAATTTTATTACAGTTATTTGTGTATATGCAATTCTTCCATTGCTTTGGTGGCAAAGGCTACAATAATAATCATGTAGGTGCACACACCCACTTCTCCACTCCAGTACCACCACGATGGCATCTGACAGAGCTCTGCATGAGTCTGTGAGAGTGTCTTTGCGGAATTTATGGATATGGAAATCAGTTTCATCTAGTGGGATGAGTTAGTGAAGTTCCAGCTTGTTATGCTTTGTGCTTGTAGAACTTCAAGGCTCTTCAGGATATTTAAACTATCTGAAAGTAAGTCTCAGTCCTTCATAAAATGCCCTGGCTCTTCAGCTGAGCAGGATTTTTGAGTGTGATCTAAATATAGCAAGTTTCAGACAGCTGGACAAAAGGCAGGGCTGCTCAGCACCACACTTCCACACTGATTGTTTTCAATGCTGATTCTTCTGCCTCCTTCACAGCTTGATTTCCAGATCAAAACAGCTGAATTTGTGCCCCTGAAGCAGGACATCTGTTCCCAAAGTTTTGGTTTTGCTTACCTTGTCTTTTGAGCGAGTTTTCTTGCAATATTAATTCAAGCTTAAGAGGAAAGTAGCTAATCTTGGTGCTTTTCTTTTCAGATAATTTCCCTAAACCACAGATCAGAGTCCACCCAGAGACCACGGTGGCCCTGCGAGGCACAAATGTGACCCTGATGTGCACTGCTGTGAGCAGCAGTGATTCACCCATGGCCACGGCCTGGCGCAAAGACAGCGAGGTCCTCTACGATGCTGACATTGAGAATTTTGCCAGGTACCAGCAACAAAGTGGGGAGGTGCTGGAATACACCACTGTCCTGCACCTCTTCAATGTGAATTTCACTGATGAAGGGAAATACCAGTGCATTGTCACCAATCACTTTGGCTCCAATTACTCCAACAAAGCCAAGCTGACTGTCAATGGTAAGTGATAATGGTAAAAAGGAGAAACACTCTGAACCTAAAACTCCATTTAAGTAGCTACAAGTCTATTTTTCACTAAAGCTGGCCCAAAATACTCTTGCAAATATCAATGGGATTTAGACATATCACACATAATTTTATAAAGCTGGAAAGAAGTGATTTTTCTTTTTTGTGGATGAAAAACCTCTATTCACTTTTTGAAAGTGGCAGTTATCTCCCGTGCTTTATTAGAACACAATTAGTTGTTCATCTCATTAATTGGAGGGGGAATTCCTTAAACTAAAGGCTCCCTCTACTGTCTCCTCAGAACTCAGCACCTTTCCCACATGCTTGTAAAACTGGGGAAGACTCATCAGAAAATAAGTGGTAAAAACTCTGAAATCAAAAGCTAAGTCTTTTTTATATTTTTACCCATCATGATTCTGTTTATTTTGAGGGAAGGGGAGGTAAGAAGACAATGTTCACATCAGTCAGCAGACCACTGATCCCCACAGTACCCCAGAGCAGAGGTGATGAGATGGAAGCTTACCTTCCCCTGTTAGCAGAGAAGAAAAATGTGGCAAAGACTTTTCCCTGGATTCTTCCCATGAGAAATCATCATCTTCACATCATCTTAGAGGAACTTAATGGCTTTAAACTGAAATAGAGTATCATTGCATTGGATATTAGGAAGAAATTTCTCCCTGTGAGGTTGGCAAAACTGTGGTGCAGGTTGCCCAGAGAAGCTGTTCGAGGCCAGGCTGGGCAGGGCTTGGAGCAAGCTGGGAGAGTGGAAGGTGTCCTTGATCTCGGGCATGTATTGTCTTAAGGGTCCCTTTCAACCCAAAGCGTTCTGTGATTCTATGAACACTGTAGATACTGTATTTAAATGTTGGGAGAAAGGCTCTTAGAAATAACCACTAAAAATTTGTGCAGTTCTTCAGAAGAATCTTTTCCTCTCTCTTATGGAGCGTTTCAGATATGTTTTCAGATTTTTCTCTGCTGTGGAGCTTTTGCTGCATTTTACCTGATAATGAAAATGCTGAATCAATGTCCCCTTTGTTGCAGAGCTCCCTTCTTTCCTGAAAACTCCCATGGATCTCACTATCCGCACCGGGGCGATGGCCCGGCTAGAGTGTGCTGCTGAGGGCCACCCCCCACCACAGATCTCCTGGCAGAAAGATGGTGGCACAGACTTCCCTGCTGCCAGAGAGAGGAGGATGCATGTCATGCCTGAGGACGATGTGTTCTTCATTGCAAATGTGAAGATGGAAGACATGGGGATCTACAGCTGCATGGCCCAGAACATCGCAGGGGGACTCTCAGCCAATGCTACCCTGACTGTGCTGGGTAAGTGTGACTGGCCTGTGCTGGCAGATAGATCCCTGCACATCTGCAGTGGAACTGTAGCTTAGCTATAGAGTAGCAAGTTGAAATGGTGGAGAATGAAGTTAAAATACAAAGAGCAGCACTTGGTGCGATGTTTACACAGTGAAGCTTTAGAAGCTGAGTTGCAGACCTGCCTGGTGAAGTTTGAGTTAGTGTGATCTTTGCAGGGAGCTGAGGGTTATATCTTAGTCCAGCAGTGTAGATCAGGCAAGTAACTTGTGTTGCCTTATAGCAAATTTTGTCATAGGTAACAAACTTGCCATGAAGAAGACCAGTGGGATGTTGGGATGCATAAGAAAGAGCATTGCCAGTAGGTCAGGGAGGTGATCCTGCCCCACTGAGGCACATCTGGAGTGCTGTGTCCAGTTCTGAGCTCCTCAGGACAAGAGGGATGCAGAGTCCCTGGAGCAGGTCCAGCAGAAGCTACAGAGATAATGAAGGGACTGAAGCATCACTCTTACAAGGAAATGGTGAATGGTTGGACTTGATAATCTTAGAGGCCTTTTCCAACCTAAATGATTTCATGCTTCTGTCAAAGGCTTAGGGAACTGGGCTTGTTCAACCTTGAGAAAAGATGGCTGAGAGGAGCCCTCATCAATCTGTGTCCATGTCTGCAGTCAGAGGATGGACCTGGCTGTGCTTAGTGGTGCTCAGCAATGGGACAAGAGGCCATGGGCAGAAACTGATGCACAGCAAGCTCCGCATGAATGTGAGGAAGAATTTCTTTACTGTGCAGGAACAGGCTGCCCAGAGTGGAGTCTCCCTCACTGGAGATCTTCCAGAACCGTCTGGGTGCAATGCTGTCCCATGTACTCTGGGATAACCCTGCTTGAGCAGGGAGGTAGGACCAGATGACCCACTATGGTCCCTTCCAAGCTGACCCATCCTGTGAGCTACACTGAGTAATAATGGAAGGTCAGTTCCTTCCTGAGTGCAGCATTTTTTGAAGACACTGACTCTTAACATTACAGCCAAATTTAGAATTGGACTGGCACAGGTTTCCCAAAGCAACTGCGGCTGCCCCATCCCTGGACGTGCTCGAGATGCTTGGATGGGGCTTGGAGCAACTTGGTCTAGTGGAAGGTGTCCCTGTCTATGGCAGGGGATAGGACAGGATGGTCTTTGAGGTCTCTTCCTACCCAAACCATTATAGGATTCCATGATTCTTTGAAGTTGTCTTACAATTTCACTTTTTATCCCAGAAACTCCTTCCTTCATGAGGCCCCTGGAGGACAGGACAGTGACCCGAGGTGAAACTGCTGTCCTGCAGTGCATAGCTGGTGGCAGTCCTGCCCCTCGCCTCAACTGGACCAAGGATGATGGTCCCTTGGCAGTCACCGAGCGGCATTTCTTCGCTGCAGCAAACCAGCTGCTAATCATAGTGGATGCGGGGCTGGAGGATGCTGGGAAGTACACATGCATCATGTCCAACACACTAGGCACTGAGCGTGGCCATATTTACCTAAATGTCCTGGCTTCCCCCAACTGTGATTCTTCCCAGAGCGCCATTGTCCATGAAGAGGACGGCTGGACAACAGTAGGGATCGTGATTATCGTCGTTGTGTGTTGTGTGGTGGGAACCTCCTTGGTGTGGGTTATCGTCATCTACCACATGAGGAGAAAGAATGAAGACTACAGCATCACTAACACAGGTTAAGTGTAAAATCAACAGTCTCTGGTCCTGTTCTTAATCCAAAACACTTGAAATTTCTGGATTCGTTGCAAATGGATAATAAGATTAAAGAACTGAAGATTTCCTTCTAAAATCCCTTCAGGGTTTTGCTCAAATTCCTCCATTTTAGAAGTTCTTCTAAATACCAGAAGTGTGCTAATTCTATTCCTTATACACTGGGTTTGCCCTACATTGAGGGAAAACAATAAAGTTTGGAAGTAGATATTTGAATAAACTTAGAAATGTTTTCAGGGCCTGGAATAATAGGTGTAAAGTTTCTTTCTGGCCCTGCCAGCTTTGAACTGGCTGTCTGGATTTGTAATTACTGAGGCAGAAAAAAGATACCTACATGCAAGTTGAAATTCTGGATATTCTTGTTAATGTGGGGAATAGTGCTGGTAATACCTTGAAATCTTCACACTGTTTAATGTTGCCAATGTTAATTCTGCCTTGCAGAGGAGATGAACCTACCTGCTGACATTCCCAGCTACCTGTCCTCCCAGGGAACACTGTCTGAGCCTCAGGAAGGCTACAGTAACTTGGAGGCAGGGAGCCACCAGCAGCTGATGCCTCCAGCTGGCGGCTACATGCACAAAGGCACAGATGGTAAGCAAAGGCCTCAGGTGTGTTGCCAGTGCCTCATCAGGATGCCAATGCACAGTCTCATCCTCACAGCTTAAGTGTCAAGTAGATCTTTGTCCTGTTTCTTTCCTTTGGCATCTCAAGAGTCCAGGCAGAATAGGTGGAAATAGATTTTGCTTGGAAGATGACTACCTGTGCCTCCTGTCCTTGGTATAAGGTTGGCTGGTTGGTTTGTTTTAAGGTTGGTTGGCTTGTTGCAATCATAACTAAGGGAGCTGGGGTTCCCCTGGTCAGCTTCAGAAGGGCACTGCTGTGGGGAATTTGGGTGGGGGGAACCTGGGGAGTTTCTCATGTGACCTCTCAAGCCAAGTACTATGTTACTCCCTTAACTGTAGAAAGGCCCTGCAATCTGCTGTAATAAATGATCATACCACAACACAAAGCCTATGGAAATCTGGCATCCTCATCGTTTTTGAGAGTATTTTATTTTTCCATTGTGTTCATCAGGTGGTGCAGCACCATTAGTGATCTGCTCAGATTGTTACGACAATGCCAACATCTACTCCCGGACCCGAGAGTACTGTCCCTATGCCTTCATCTCCGAGGAGGACCCCCTGGAGCAAACACTCCCAAATCTCATGGTGCAGATGCCCAAGGAAACATACACAGCGTGTACCCAAAATGAAACCAGTGCTCTGGGTAATCTCTTAGCAGACAGAGATGTGCCTGTCTTTCTTACCAACCATGACAAAAAAACTGATAGGAAAATCTCTTCCCAGCAGATTATGGGTGAGTGTCCACTTTTTCTTTTGTTGCTTTGTATTCCCTGATAACTTTGGCTTTCCTTATGCTGCCCTTCATTATTGACACACAGCTAATCCTTCAAGTGCCAGTAGTTTCTGGGATAACTCACATTTATTAACCACTTGTTCTCCAAATGTCCACGTTGCATCAGCAAGCAACAGCTTGCATCCAGCACCTGAGACTGAAGAGGGTGATGTTAAAAAGATAGAATTTCTTCATTTACAGGTTTAAGTTTGTGGAACGTGAGCCTTTACGTATACATCAAGGACATGTATTAACCAAAAGCTGGAGCTTCACATAAGAAATTCAAATAGCCTTTCTGTTTGAGCTGGCCTGAATTTCAAAGAACTCCCTAAATTGGTTATTTTTCTGTTGACTTTGTTCAAGATCCCCTTTTTAAAAATTCACACTGAAGCTCTGTGTGTTCCTGGTTACTGTAAGAGATTGCTGGAAAAGGAGAGCATCTAGTAAAATATACTCTCAAAACCAGAGAAAATCAGCTCAGAAGGATTGTAATTGCCGAGTCTTAGAGCTCAAATTTATTTAAAATCTGTGTGATTGATCTCTGCTCTTGCTGAGCAGTGACAGCACCTGAGGGAATCACTGGAGCTGTGTCAGAGATGGTTTGGGTTGGGTATCAGGAAAAGGTCCTCCCTCCAGCATGGTTGGGCACTGAACAGGCTCTCCAGGGAATGGTCATGGCCCCAGGGCTGCCAGAGCTCAAAGAGCTTTTGGACGACGCTCTCAGGCACAGGGTGTCTGTGCAGGGCTAGGTGTTGGACTCGATGATCCTTGAGGGTCCCTTCCAACTTAGGATATTCCTTGATTCTGTGAACTTGCTCCTATTCATCTTCTAATTTTTCTCCCTCAGAGCCCTTCCAGGTTCCTCTGTGGGGAGGCAGCAAAGACCTGGCTTGCTCTCACCCGCAATTCCTGCACCATCCATTGGCCCACGAGGCCCCACAGCCGCTCCGGAGCGACGGAATCGCCAACAAGGACCGGGACCAGGCATCACCCAGACCCTGCCATAGGCTACGGGAGGAGAACTTTGATTTTAACAGGACACGGAACATTCGTGACCACAGTGAAACCACATAAAACACTCACAGAGCCTTGAAAGCTAATCCACATTGGCTGACTGTATTTACTACCTCAGTACTAACCCCAAGGCCAAAGATGCTTGTGTATGTGTCTGCAAGTATTAAGGAGTCAGACTCTCCTGGAGGAGATGGCACGTGCCCTTTTTTCTGCAATTTTTCCATTGGAAAATGGGAATGTGCACCAGAGAACACATGGAAAATCAGTGCCATCTACAAAAATAGCATTAAAACATTGATTGTGTGATGCTGAAGCAGTCTTTGTGGTGGTGCATGTTTTGGAAAGCTCTCAAGAACATGTGTAGCTGTTTCACACGTGTGTAGCATTTCAGTGCTTTGTCTGCTTGGAAACAAACCATCAGGCCCTCCTCTTGGAATTCCCCCGGAACTGTAAGCGTAAAACTCTTGGCCAGCTTGGCAGGTGTCTGTTGCCATTCTAAATTTGGGGCTTGTTTTCTTCTATGAATAATGGACTCCCGTTGTAAATAAACTTGCATTTATAAATATTTTGTATACACTAAGCATATAAATGTGTTGACTGTAATGTAAATTATTTTTTATTATGCCAAAGTATGTATCATACTGTTAGTCTTGACAGCTGCATATCAAGCCATATGGGGAGCTTGGGGTGACTGAAAGCTTGTTTGTGAGGGAATAGAGCTGTCTTTGTTTTGAAAAGTGCATTTACTTATAGATATATGGTAGAACTGTGATATTGATTAATTTCATTGTTGCCTACAACTGTGTGCCTGGCTGACCTGGCTGCAAGCGGATCCATTTCGTGATAGTAGCAGAACTTCAAGGTTTATCTAAGATTTTATCTATAAAAAAAACCCCTTTGTATTGTATCTGCTGAGAGGGTCTCCATAAGTTTCGTAGCTGACAGTTAAGTGAACTTTTAAAAAGAATGTGGTGATGGAAAGCATGAAGTAAATTGAGAGGCCACTTGATAAATACTTATTTCTTCTACATAGGCAAAGGCATATGGAGTTTAAAACACTAGTCCTTTTCTGTTATTCCTAAAATATCAGGCTACATTGTTGAACTAATAGTTCTCTTAAATCTTAGTGTGGTCAAAATGTTTAAATATTTGAGAGGTGAGAAATGATATAATGCAGGGAACCCCTCACTACTGGAAAATCTTGCTGACACAGAGGAAGCTCAGACTCCATAGTTTCAGTGAGATGTGCCTGAGAAAATGAGGAAGAACAATGACATTATAAAGGCTTCCTGGAAAGTTGTTCTTTTTGGGGGAAAATGCCCCTTTTTGTAGAAGGTGTTAAAAGACTTCTCAGGGATGGGTTTTTCAGCAGGTCCATTGTGCTCTGTGGTCATGCCTTTAGAGTGAAGTGCTTCCTTCCTGGTCACTGCTGCCTGCTTTGGAGCTGTAGGATTTGAACCCAAATAAAACCATCTGTGTGATATTTTTATAAAGACAGAAGCCCCTTTTTGGCCCTGCTCAGTTGTAGGTATGTGAGAATTCCCATTGATCATTCCTGGACTGAAGGGTTTGTGATTCAGTTGTCAGGTCTGGTGCAGAATCACAGCTGAATTTAGAGACTGTGGTGAAGTATTTGAGTAAATGAGTGGGGAAACACTGGGACTAATGATGCTTTTCCCGTGGCTCTTTGGACAGGAGTAATAGTCAAATCTTTGCAAATGAGAAAATATTTTTAAGGCCTCTTCCCATGCTCTCAAAGCCAGCATGGCTGCTTTGGTAGCAGCTTTAGTGGGAAGGGGAGGCAATTGTCCTTGACCTTTAGATTAAATAGAGAGAAACACAGGTGTGTAAATTTTGAGATTCTGACAGGTGAAATCTTTAAAAAAAAAATAAAAATCTTAAGTTCATTTCTTTCTGGTTCTATTTCCTCCAGACTTTTCCTTCCCAGGCAGCATTTAAGGCACAGTGCTTATTCTGAATCCAAAGTGATCCTTGCTGCAGGGACCCAGCACTGTCAGTTTAAATCCAGATGAAAAAGGTCATGCCATGAAACTACAGCAGCAGCAAAGTCTTACCATTTTGGGCTGCTCTCTCAGCCAGTAGTCAGTCTGGCTACTGGGACAAGGTGCTGCTGGCATGTGTGATTCCCAGGAGTGGGAAAACCGCATCCCTGCTGCTGCTGCTCTCGCATCACCCTGTGGCAAATGCATGTTCCTATTTTTTTCATTCCTCTCTCGCTTCACAGGAGCTGAGCTCACACAGATCTGTCACAGTGCAGCTGGCATTGTCCAGACCCTGGGAATACTTGGGGTGCAACTCCCTGGAGCAAGGGAATTCCCTTTAGGTAGGTGAGACCTGCTTGGCCTGGGCTGGGGCTTTATAATCACTGCTCTCTGCACAAGGACTATGCTGGCTGTCAGAGACTGCAGCTAAAGCTGCTCTGATTTCTGTGAGAGAGTGGCCTATAAAAGCTGAATCCTGAATTAAGACATTTACATCCTTCCATGAGCATTTAAAGTCCATAAGCTGCTTGTAAATAGCTGATGCCTTTAAGTAGGTGACACTTTGCTGCACTGTGGAAAAATTTCTTTGGAGACTTGGAGGAGAAAATCGTGTCTTGTTTCCCCTTTGCAGAGGGACAGAGTGGCCTTTCTTTTTTCAGTAAAAACAAGCAATTGCCTCAATCAATGCCAAAGCACTACCAGTACAGGAACTGAGGGGTCAGAAGCAGCAAGAGCAAAGCTGCTTCTGTTCCCTTTTTTATTTCCTATTGTCTATTTATGTTTTTTTTTCACAGCAGAATGTATATTTTGTATAGCATATGTAATATATGTTTGTCCATTGTAACATATGTCCAAACAATAAAATGCTGTATACATTGAGCATTCAGTGTAATTCTGTTAGTTTGCAAATTTAATAATTGTATTTTGTCCTATGGTATTTAATTTTCATAGGGGAAAAAAATAGAGTAATCTTTGCCAACTGGACAAATGGTCCTGGGACTCTAAGATTTGGACAGGGTGAGCTCCAGAGGGTGTTTCCATCAAAACAGTTCTCTGATTCTGTGATTTTCATTTCAGTTTTCCTGCAGGAAGTACCTGTACCCTTTTTGGAAAATGGGGGAGGGGTGGTTCTTCTGTGGTAATTCTGGGCCAGAGCTTGCAGATCACTGTGCTCCCCACACTTTCCTCCTGCTTTTCCAATGCTGCCCTCCTGCACTTTGGATCCTTTGAAAAGATTTTCTTTCTGTCAACAAACTGTCAGCACAAGTTGGTGGGAGCATCTCCCACGTGCCAGCTGCAGGAGGTGCTGCTAGCCCAATCCCTCTTGAAAACCAGCATAAGCTTTTTATTCCTTTGAATAACTCCCTCTCTCTCTCCCTGCATTCTTCTGCTGGTTCATGTTCTGATAATCAATCACCTTTGTTCTCCTGTGCTGTCCTGTGTTCTTCACTCTTGTATCTGTTCCCAGATCTCAGCACTGTCTAGTTTTCCCAGGTTAACTTGAGCTCCTGCAGCTGCTTCATCCCCTGCTCTTGCTGACAGAGATGTTTACACCCAGGGAAAGGGCTCCCAAGAGCTGCATGTGCCTTGTTCCTCCCACCCTAGACACCCTGACCTCTGTGTTTATTCTGGAGAAGGACTTTGCACAAGGGCATGCGGTGTCAGGACAAGGGGGAAAGGCCTTAAGCTAATGAGGGAAGGCTTAGATTAGATATTAGGAAGAAATTCTTCCCTGTAAGGGTGCTGAGGCCTTGGCACAGATTTTCCAGAGCAGCTGTGGCTGCCCCATCCCTTGAAGTTTCCAAGGCCAGGTTGGGCACGGCTTGGAGCAACCTGGTCTACTGGAAGGTGTCCCTGCTCATGGGCAGGAGGTGGAATGAGATGAGCTTTTAGATCCCTTCCAACCTAAAACATTCCATGATTCTGTGATTTATCAGCTCACATTCCTGATAACCAAGGATTCCTCCAGCCTCTGCCTGGACTAGGACACTACCTGGCTGGGCAGGGGACAGCAGAGTCACGTGCCACCTCAGGAGGACCCCCTTATATTTATAAACCATATTGGGGTTTCCCTGGAGCTGAAGCATTCGGAGTGTCCACAGCATTCCCCAGATCCCAGCTTTTTGTGTCCTCTTAAGTATTTTCAGGCCACCTCAATTGCAGGAGAATGGCCTCAATGAGCGTAACCTGCCCCACAAGCCCTGATCTATCCAGGAGTGTTGAGGAACCCCACCCCTGTGATCATTTCAAGATGCTCAGGAAAAACCAGCTACTGCCTTCCCGGGCAAGTTCAGCTCTCCCTAGCACAGTGTCAGAGCCAACAGCTATTGCAGATAAGATCATGAATAGTTAATGTTCTCAGTTACCCAAGCATATTTAAAAATTAACACAAGCCTGGTGCTGATGAGAGTAAAAAACTGGGTCATCAAAGACAGGAAAAAAAAACAGAAAACAATTGCATTTACCCTTGGGCTTCACTAATGACTGGGTTTTCGTGGAGGATCCTAGACCTTAGTCTCTTTAATCCTTCAATCGTTTAATACTGGATGCTTCATTAAAGCACCTTCCCCTTTGTTCTCCTCCCCTCCTTCCCTCCCGCAGGAGTTTGTGGCCCCTTTGGATGTGTCTCCAGGCTCAGGTGCGATGGTTGGCACCGTGAGCATGAGCCTGGGCACCATGGAGTGAAGGAGCTGATGAGCACAGTGTGGTGGGCAGGGTGTATGACATGGGGAGGTGAGCAGGGGCAGGGGGCTGGGTGAAGCCCCTTCTGGGAGCAGCCCCATGTGTCCCTGGGGTGCCTCCAGACACCCATTTGGAAAAGTTACCCCCTCATTTGTGGGTTGATGCCTTCACTTTCTGCTAAATTGAGCCCCAAGTCCCTCAGCTTAGCAAGGGAATAAGCAAATAGCTGAGTTGGAAGAAGACAGTCCTTGGGTCCATGGGACCCCCAGCGTTGAGGGCTTTGGACTCCAATCCCAAGGCAGCCATGGCTGTCACCTGCATTGGGAGCCCCGTGAACTCCTGATTGCTGCTCCCTACACACAGGAAGCTGGATGATACACAGGGTCCTTTTTCAAAGTGAACCCACATATTCATAGGCACACAGGAGTAAAGGGAACAAATAAACCCCAAATCCTAATTGTTATGGCTTTGGCCCTGCAGTGGCTCCCTGGGAACACCAGCAGTGGGGATCACCACCCCAGAGAGCATCAGCTGCCTCCAGCCAGACATTGGCAGCAGAGGAGCACTAAGTCCCAACAACACTGAGCAGAGGATGGCAGAAATCACACAGGGATGTCTGCTGTTTCAGGCAGTGATGGGCATGTGAACGTGCCGTGAGAAAAGGGGTGGTTAGCTCCCATTGTGCATTGGAGATGAGATTTCCAGCACCC
Source organism: Peucedramus taeniatus (assembly GCA_013400575.1). Taxonomy (NCBI): domain Eukaryota; kingdom Metazoa; phylum Chordata; class Aves; order Passeriformes; family Fringillidae; genus Peucedramus; species Peucedramus taeniatus. The sequence goes on along the minus strand of WBNO01026203.1, from coordinate 74,182 downwards.
TTTAGAAGGATGGGTGAGTTTGTCCCCTCCAGGTTATGGACACTGAGGGAGGAAGGGAACAGCCCCCTGGAGAACTGGAACACACACCAGACCCCGGGCTTCCATACAGTCTTCTTTGTGTATCTGACTCGGCCGGTTCTGGATCTGCTCTGAGCTGACCAGGATGGAAATGGGCTGAAACACAGCACAGCAGAGAAGGAACAACCTCAGTGCATGTCCTTTAATCCAAGGGCCTTTTCCTGCTGTGCCCAGAGGCAGTCCTGGCTGGGGTTGCTATTTGGAGGGCAATGGAGCACTATTAAGGCCAGTGTTTATCTCATTTTCTCCCAATGAGTTGCCATTTATCAGCTCTGTGAGGGACATGGCACTGATTGAACTCTGAGTGGTTACTGACAGGCACAGCCGCAGGGTCGCTCCTGCTCTGCCCTCTCCATCTCTTGGTGATGTTTCACGTCAGGATTTCTCTCATATGAGGCAGAGCTGGGCTGAGGGAATGGTTAAAGCTCCGTGCCAGGACCCCTGACCAGAGATCAGAGCATCCTCTCTCTTGGATCAGGGCTCTCATTCCAGCTCATCTCTCTTGGCAAAGGCAGATCTCTGAACAAGATCCTCTTGCACATAACTTGCATATAACACAGGATAACTGCTCTGCTCATCACTTGGTAGGTTTGATTTCACACTAGGTTTAATGTATCTTCTGAAGACCTATCCATGTAATTCGCCCCAGCAATTGGAAACATCTCTTCTGTCCTTGCACAGATTTATCACTGACACCATTTGCCTGATGCTGGATGCTGCAGGAGCATCTATTGAGCAGAGTGCTGTGATTTGTGATTTGCCAAAGGGGATTTTGAGATGCAGAAATAAATGTGCCCTGCTCCATTAATAGCTAACAGCCTGCTGAGAGTATCCCTGTCAGCATGTGTGGCTTGGGAAAGGTCTGGTTGAACTCAGTGAGGAGCTGCTCTGTAGAACAGGACTGATCCTGTCCTGAAGAATTTTGATTAAAATAAATGCCCAAGAAAGGGCCAACCATTTGTGCTGTTGCTTCCTCAGCCTCATCCCTGCTAATTAAGCAGTGTGTCAGAGCAAGTGACCTGCAGCTAATGCAGCACCCAATTCGCATTTAAATTAAAAATTACTTTTTAAAATAAAGGTTTCGTTAAGCCCTGTTAGTCTGTCTGTCCAGGCATACACATTATCAAATGCTTCACTGGTTTTTATTGACTGGCAGCAGCTCTAGGAGCCTGGATAACACAGGAAGTGTCCTCTCTCCCTCAGATGCTCCGACATGGCCAGATCCAGAGATCTGCTGCACTGCAGTATCAGCAGTGACATGGTTCCCTGCTGCTGGATTTGAGGGGAAAGGGGCTCTGGACACTGCCTACCAGCCCCAGCTGCTGCACCCTGCTCGGCCCTCATGATTGTGCTGTGGTCCAAGGGCTGCCAGTGCTGCCAGCTAAAACATGTTCCCTCTTCCCCCAGTGTCACCACAGCTGTCCCCATGGACAGTAGTCCCCTCTTGGTGCCTGAATCCTTGCTGTGAGCTCCTGTGCTGCAGACCCCTGGTTGTTGAGCTGGCACAACCTCATGGAGCCCAGCTCCTCTGGATACCTTTCATCTCCCTAACTCCGTCAGACAGCCTCTGGCTTGTTTTCATAGAGACTGAAGCAGCAGCACCTTGCCTGGCTCCATCTCCCTCTGCAGCGAGCCTGCAGCAGCTGTGTCACATTTGACCCTGGTGCCTGGCTCCCCCCATGCCCTGTGTCTGCTGTGGGCTCATGGCACCAGGTCCTGCCCTGATGGATGTGGAATGTTACTTGCATCATGCACAGTGGTGCTTTTCCCTCCCCTGGGCTCTGTGGCCATGGAGCTGGCAAGTTGCTGAGCTGGCTGAGGTGACACCAGGGTCCTCTCATCCTCCCTGTGACCACATCCCAAAGCTGAGATCCTACGGTGGCCAGGATGCCCCACGGGCAGTGGTACCTGGCTCCTTGCTGCACTCCTGCCCTCCCTTTCAGCTTTCTGCTTCTGACTGTTCTGATTTCTTGCTCCTGGTCTAGGAACACAAGGTTTTTGACAGATGCCTTTGCCATTATTCTTCCCTTAATGCTGTTGTTTTGTATTACTGTCAAATTGCATCTTCCTAAAGTCCTTCCCATCCTTTCAGCTGCAGATGAAGCACACGAAAGGCTGAGTAATCTCCTAGCTCTGTCTGGGGAAATTGCTTTTTATTATTGATAAGGCAGCACTGCCTTTGGAGGACACAACTCTGCTGTGAGCTGGAGCAGGAGTTGGGAAGCAATGCTCAGCCCTGCCAGTGCCTGTGGGTGCTCCCAGGGAAGTCAACCTGCCCCTGGACTGAGCAGGTAGTGAAAAGAACCAAGCAATGCTGCAGCAAGATGGGTCTGAGGCTGGGAAACTCCTGTCAGGCACCTCTCCTGGAGGAGAAGTCTGCTGCAGGAAAGAGGCTGTTCCTGCTTGGAGCAACCCAGCTTCTCCTCCTGCACCTCACAGGAAGCAAGGCATCCACTCTGTGCTTGTCCCCATTGCAGGTGAGTAGTGTAGCACCTGGAGGCACGGCTCAAAGACAAGCCCTGTGAGGACAGGACAGTGGGCAGGAAAAAGGGGCCATCCTGGCTGATTTGGGCTGGGGGCTGCTGTGCACAGAGGCGAGCCGTGCACGTCCACGTCCGAGCTCCCATTCTGTTAAATCCCCTAGAGTTCTGGTGGGGCGCCAGGGGAAAAGAAATCTGGGTCATGGCAAAAGCTCTCTCTCTGAAGAATAAATATTTACATGTGTTTACGGCGTGTTCCTGCTCCTGGCTGCACAGGAGGGGCTGCAGTGCTCGGAGCAGTGAGTGTCCACACACGTGTTGCAGAGTGAAGGTGTAGGTGTGCCCATGGGCCCCTCGGCTGTGGGTGATGCAGACATGACTGGCCCTGGCCCTGGCACTGGCTCCTGTACTCATGGCTCTGCTGCTGCTCTTGGAGGATCTTGGTTTGTTCCCACCCGAGATTGACACTGGCTAATGGCCCAGTGGGGTATCTGGTCCCGGGAGCTGGAGGAAAAGGGTGGAGGGTGCTGGCTGGGACGGGAGCCCACAGGGGAAGGACATTGCTCCTCTGAGCACTAGTGTCCCCTTTCTAGGGTGGATCCTGAGCTGCCGAGGAGCTCTAGTTGCACTTCTCTCCATGAACAGTCCCACCTTTGCAAAGTGACTGACACTTCCCATGATGTGCTAAAAGGTTCCTTGGCACCAGAACAGTTCCTGCAGCATGGTTCAGCTGGTGTGACCTGTTCCTACCGCCAAAGCTGTGTACAACAGACCAGATACTGCTGGACTGCTGCAGAACAAGAGAAGCAGGGCAGACCCTGCTCCCAGGTGTGGGAAGTGGAAGCTCGGAGATCCATGAGGCACAGGGCAGGTGGTGCATTCCGGGATGCAGCTTTACAAGAACTGCCTGGATCTTCCCATATATATTTATACCCTCCTGTGCCACATAGGAGTGTGGCCAATGCTCAGCTCTTCCTTTGGCCTCTCTCCCAGGCAGCCACACAGGGATCTGCCAACAGCGGGCACAGGGATGACACCCCTGGTGCCGGTGCTGCATCCTGGGACCCTCCACCAGGACCTGCTGCCACCACTGGTACATGTCACAAAGTGTGTTAACCCTGCTTTGTGGGTGCTGTGGGGCAGGACAGACTGATGGTCCCTTGAGCACAACATCCAGCTGCCCAAACAGGATCCAGTTGTGGATCCAGGCTCTTTGCAATACTGAGTTCATTGTGCTTCCATGAAGGTCATTCCCTTGGTGTGGGCCTCCTCCTGCTTGGCTTGCTGGTGGAAATCCAAAGCCCAAGGAAGGCCACACCCCAGCGGTTCTGTGAGCAGAGCACCCAGGCTGGGAAGGGGCTGAGGGCTCTGTGCTAGTGCCCTTTGGTGATGAATTGGGCAGAAAACTGCCGAGTCAACACAAGCCCAGCAAAGTACTCTTGTTGGAAGCCACCACAGCAAGTGCTACTATTTTGCTGATAGATCTGATTTTTAAATGAGCTGCATGTCAGGCTGGTAAATAATGCATCTCGTAAATGAAGAGAGCTGGAACCAGGCTGGAACAAGCAGCCAGTGCTGCAGGTACAGCAAATCCTGCACAGCAGGGAGAGCAGTGGCAGCAGTTCTTGGGAGCACATTCCCTGCACTGCTTCTCAAATTGCTTTTAAAAGTCTTCCATTCTCACAGCACAGCTCTTCACATAAGCATAACTCCAGGAGTAGCATTGATGAAAACAAAAAGGTTTTCTATATATGAACTTCAGAGAGCAATAGGGAAAGCAGGAGGCTCTTGAGGCAACAGCCCTTGGGAGAGATGGATCTTTTTCATTTCAGGAGTATTTGCAGCCACTTCAGAGCCATTCTGGTGGTCTTCTTGCTCCAGATCCTGGCAGACAGCTTTCTCTAGCCTCTTACCACCAATACTTGAGTAGAACAGATTCTTAATTACTATTAAAAGTCCCAGGAGCTGCACAGTACTGTGTGCTTCCTACCTGCCTGGAACAGATGGGGCAGAAACTCCCTGAGGTCTTGGATACGTGTGGCTTTACACTGGATAAAACTCCCTGTTTCCTCTAGCTTTTTACGGGAAAACCCAGTCCTGAGTGGGCTGTGCTGGGGGGGTCTGTCCTGGGTGCAGCCCTGAGCTCAGTGCTGCAATCTGAAGGGCCAGGACTTCAAAGCACCATGGCTGATCAGTCTTGAAAATCACTTGTGCTGAGGGCTGTCACTGCCTGCTCGTGGCACATCCCTGGGCACGTGCTAGCCATACAGAGCCCCACAGTTGTCCTGTTTGGGTTCTGGCTCCTCCACAGATGTTTAAAGTTTATTTGGGTGCAGCAGCCAGAGAAGAGATCTGTGCAAGGGAAGGATTTGGAGTCAGAAAGCACTTGGACTGTGTAGCAGCTGGAGCATGTCCCAATGAACAGGTTTCCTCAGAGCTGCAGGGGAGTAAACCTGGGGCAGATCCCAGTTCGTGTTGTGAGTCCTGTCTCCATCACATCTGGTGGGGACTTGGGACCTTCTGCAAAGCAGGAGCAATGGCAGAGAGCAGCACCATTGCAAACACCCCAGGAGTGGGGCTGGAGCTTGGTTTGGTGGCAAAGCTCCAGGAACCATGGCTTCCCAGGAAGGCTGCTGCCCATCTCTGGAACAGCAGTGGCACAGGCTGCTCAGCGCAGCTGTGGCTGCCCCATCCCTGGAAGTGTTCAAGCTGGACAGGGCTTGGAGCAACCTGGTCTAGTGGAAGGTGTCCCTTCTCATGGCAGGGGGTGGAATGGGATGAGCTTGAAGGTGCTTCCAGCACAAACCATCCTGTGATTCTATGATCTTTGTGCAGGCTGCAAGGAGCAGAGTTCGTCAGTGATTAATTATGTGCTATCAGAAGCAATTACTGATCAACAAAGTGCCTTGAGGCAGTCTGAGGAGCATTCGTGAGGGGTGTGAAACCAGTACAGTGGTCTCCTTGAACACTGCTGAATGTGTAGGGAAGAGTTAATGGCTAATTAAAACTCTGGATGATTTCCAAGGTGATAGTCAAAATGCTTGTGAACTGGTGTTAAAAGACAAATTCTTCATTGCCAATCCAGCTACCATCCTTGTTCAGTTAAACTCTACAGCAGATCTCCCCCAAAGGTAATTTTCTGCTTCTCTGGCTTAATTCTATTCATATTTTAGAGGGTAATTAGCATCACTTGGTGTCCTTATATGCCCAACCAATTGCACCTTGTTTCAGGAGTGAAAGTTAATGCTTCTCCTTGTGGGTTAGTGCAGCAATTTATGATGAGGGCTGGGGCCAGGCAGAGGTGGGGACCAGGGGCACCATTGCCACTGCTGCTGCTGCTGCCAGAAGCCTGGTGCTTGCTCCAGTGCAAAGATTCCCCAGTTTCCATTTGAGCTGTTTTCTGGATGCTGTGGCTGGCAGCAGTGAGCACAGTGCCAGCGGCTGCCTCTGCTACTCAGCAATGGTCTGAGGGGTGCTGGACAGACCTGATTGTGCCAGGCAGTGTGTGGCAGCAGAAGGATGCCAAGGGTACACCATGGTCACACCTGGTTTCAGAGTCATATGGGATGGTGACAGGGCTGTCACCTGCCACACAGTCAGAGGGGCTCAGCCAGCAAACAGTGCCCAGCACGTGGCAACCAGACATTGTGTGTGGAGGCCTCATTTATGGAGCTGCTGCTGAGGCATCAGTGACTTTGATAATGTCAAGGACTAGAAAGTAAATGCTTCCACTAAAAATCTTGTCTGCTTTAAAAGTAGGTTATACTTTCAAAGTGCTTTAGTTCTTAGGAATTTAATATTTCTGTGTCAATTGTAAGACAAGTAATTGGATGGCAAGGAGGTTGTTACTGGAACCTGAGATTAAAGGCAGGATTTGAAATGCTGTGTTTTGTGCAGGTGGGTGGTTTTGTTCACTGCAAATGTGACTCTGGAGGTTTTGCTGGCACCATTTCTGTTTGAAATCACGGAAGCACAAAATATCCTGAGCTGGAAGGGACCTGCATGGATCAGCTCCTGGCCCTGCACAGGAGAACCCCAAAATCCACCCTGTGCCTGAGAACATTGTCCAAATGTTTCTTGAGCTCTGGCAGCCTTGGGGCTGCGGCGATTCCCTGGGGAGCCTGTTTCAGTGCTCAACCACCCTCTGGGGAAAAATCTTTACCTAATATCCAGCCTAAACCTCTCAGCTCCCATGGAATGGCCTTGGCAGAGAAGACCACTCTCCCAGCACCTGCCATGCCTAGGGTACTCATCCACAGAGTGGTGTGTCCATGGAGGGAGCAGCTCCAGAACTGGGCTGAATCCTCCCTGGGAATGGGTTGTTTTAATCTCACCAAGCAGCTTATATTGAAGATATCAAAAGCTCTTTTGGCCCATGCTGGGAGATACTTGGGCTGCTTCTAGCAAAAACTCTGCCTCCTCCTTCCCTCATTCATCCCATTGCCTAGGGAAGGAGTTTCTCACATCCCATGAGCAACATTTCCCGGGTCTGTCCCTTTCCTTTCCAGAGCTCCATGTCCAGCCTGCCTGAGCTGAGAGGAAAATGGGCTCGGTTTAATGACAAGACTTTTATATTCCAGCCTTAAACTTTCCATAAACCAGCAGCTGCTGGACAGGTGAGCTGGACTCCTGTGCATAATGTAGATTGATAGCAGATCAGCTTTTCTGTCTTAATTTTCTTATGACCTAGAGAATCAGCAGAGAGGATCTGTTATCCTGCCAGTGCACTAATGACTCTGGCAAGAGTAGGGCTCCCCAGGGAAGCAGTGGTATTTGCTAACCTTTCTCCACTTTGCTTTACATAATAACACACTCTTCCAAATGTCCTCAGCGTGACTGGCCATTCCCCTTCGCCTGCACGTGCCTTGATATTTCCCTTTTTAAATTTCAAGACTATTGCACAGTAAGAAAAGGTGCTGAATTCCTCATGTCATTCATCTTCCCTCTTCCTTCAGAGGCTATTCTTAGCCACACCATCAGTTTAGCAATGCAAAGGGAGGCACTTTCCCTTTTCAAGGTCTCTAAAGATTTTCTGTATCCATATGTCCAGCTAGAAGAGAAAAACAATGTGAATCTGCCTGCCAGGCTACCCTTCAGCTCACTGGTTTTCTCCAAAATGGGTTGCAAGGCTGGGAGCATAGCAGAGACCCTCTCCAGGGGCATTTCTAAAGGCAGTGGGACAGCTGAGCACACAGTGTGCTGAGGATCAAGCAGGACACTCCAATGACACACCATGCCAATGAGTGTCACTGCCAAATATCATGAAGTAGCCCTGGAAAAAAGGACCTGGTGGGTGCTGGACATGCACTAGCCACATGTGCTGGGACCCAGAAATCCCTCTGAGCCCTGGGCTGATTGCACAGTGTGGGCAGCAGGGGAGGGGGGATTCTGCCCTGCTCAAGTGAAATCCCACCTGCAGAGCTGCTTCCAGCTCTGGGAACCAACAACAGAAAGATGTGGAGTTGCTGGAGCAAGGCCAGAGGAGGCCACTGAGATGCTCCAGGGACTGGAGCCCTTCAGCTCTGGATCCAGGCTGGGACAGCTGAGGCTGTTCAGTCTGGAGAAAAAAAGGGGTCCAAGGGAGCAGCTCCAAGAGAGCTGGGGAGGGACTTTGGACAAAGACCCAGAGGGACAGGACAAGGGGGAATGGCTTCCCACTGCCAGAGGGCAGGGATAAATGGGATATTGTGAAGGAATTCTTGGCTGTGAGGGTGCTATGGCCCTGGCCCAGGGTGCCCAGAGCACCTGTGGCTGCTCCTGGGGTGGGAGCTGTACAAATGGGGATGATGAATGGAGTTTCTTCAGGCTGCCACCATCACTTCATGTGACAGGTGTGTCCAGACACCATTCTCAGCCCTACAGCCTCCCTGCACACCCACCACCCACCATGCCCTCCCCAGGAATCAGTTCATTCCTCACCCTGACAGCCCAGTCTAAGTGCCAGCAGATGCAGCTATTGCTTAGATGTTGCCATTTATGAGTGTTTTTATTTCTACAGATTCTTGACATTAAAAGCCTATAATTAAGATAATTAGAACAAAGCCTTGTAATCAGCATATATTTCAATAAGATGTTTTAATTTACAGGTGAAAGTTCTGAACCTATTATTTAAATAATGTTATCTTTCTCGACAGTATGCTATATAAATCTGACTTGCTTGGGGTATTTATGATACTCATTTCTTTTTAATCCCTTTTAATTTGATGAACACACATCAAACTTCCAGGAAATGACAGAGTAGCTCCTCAGGGAAGCCAGGCAGAGCTATGTTGGTGGTGGCCGGGATTGCCATGGGGAGGCTCTTTACAGTGCTACAGCTTGGTTGAGGCACTGCAGTGATCCTGGAATCATACAATACTGAACTGGAAGGGATCTACAAGAATCATCAAATTCAACTCCTGGCCCTGCACAGGACAACCCCAAAATCCCACCATCTGCTTGAGAGCATTGTCCAAATGCTCAATGAGCTCCGTCAGGCTTCAGGCTGTGACCGCTTCCCCAGGGAGCCCGTTCCAGTGTCCATGATACTCTACAGCATGAGTTTGGGTAGCCTCAGACCTCTCCAAAACACTCAAGAGAGAGATTCAGGCTCTGGGAAATTATTTCTCACTTCACTGTGTCAGAGGCTGTTGAAAATAGCTGCTGTCAGCATCCAAGAGTTCCTGTGTGCCAGCAGTGAGGTGAGAGGTTGGAAGAAGCTGGCTGCTCATCTTGCCAAAGGAGCTAGAGTATCTCCTATGTTCTCTGCTTTGCTCTTCATCACTGGCCCTGGGGCAGCCTCACAGGCAGCTATCCTTGCCCTGCTCCAGCAGGTGTAGGATACTCCTGCCTGCTTATGCCTTCATTCCACCTGTGCCTCCATCCTGCCCATGTCTCCATACTGCCAGACATGGTCTTACAGAACAGGCAGCAGCAACAGTAGACCTTGATTCTCCTCTAGACCTAGAGATTGCCTTTTCCCCCCCCAGCAATCTCTTTGGGAAAGTTTTTTGCAGTGATGTTGTCCCTGTGAATGTTGGTATCACCTCAGTAGCAGGTGTGCGGTGCCACCTGCCAGGACAGTGCCTGCAGCCAGGCTCCTGCCAGGGACAGGGATGGGGAGGATGGTGTCACTGATGTCCCCGTGCTGGCTGCTGGGTAACAAGTGTCTGCTCTGGTTCACCTGACAGTGCTCCAGAACACAGTGCACCTTCCCTCAAGAGCGGGCTGCAGCTGGCAGCCCTTCATTTCTCAGGCTTAAAAATAGTCACAGGTGTTATAAACAACCTTGCACAGAACACAACAGAAAACTTGCTTTTCATCCTCTCCATGTTCCTTGTGGGAACAAATGCTCTTATCTCCTTTCTATGCTTGGTTGACTACTCTGTGCAGGAGAGAAACATGAATGATACAGCACATCCAGCACCATGTCTTGTGTAAAGGAAACTATCTATTTATTTATTTCTGCTTCTGTTATGCTCTGAGTTCTTCAGGGGAACCAGAATAAAGCAGCAGCTCAGCAGCCACTGGAGAATTGTTTAGAGACTGGTACCCACCAGCCTCTGAGCTTCCAAAAAAATCTGCTTACAGAGGACAGACTTTGGCTCTTTCTCAAGAGTTCCTCCCAAATCCAAGGGCTGTCTGGCAGACTCACGTTAATAAACAGTTGCACATTAACAGTTATGAAGTTTTTATCTTCTGTTAAAAAGGTATGAATTATGCAGCAGGGAAATACATGAGTTAGTAGTGTGTAAAGAGCTCAGAGCAGCCCACGGATCTGCTGTGTGGAGGTGCCGCGAGCCCTGTGGTTCTCCTGTCTCTGCCAGCCCCATTCTGGCTGTCGGCAAGTCGGAGCACGGGCTTCTGTCCTGGTTTGGTGCATGCCAGTTCCCAGGCTGGCCTGGGAAGTCTGTGAGCATGTCTGGCTCTGCTCTCCCTGGGAACGACACAGCTGCCAGTGCTGGTCCTGCCCTTGCTGTGCCACCAGCTTCACCACATCGGGCTTTCCCCACAGAGTGGAGATAGTGAAAACCAGAGCCCCTTTATTTTGTTGTAATAAAGCATTTTCTGTAATCTTTCAGAGCCTTCCTTTCACTGCCAGAGGGGAGAGCTCTTGATGGTGGCTTTAAGTCTGGCAGTAGGTTTGATTTTTGGGGACCTGGCTATACAGGGCTGGGTGGTTCATCCCACCCATGTGCTGCAGCTATGGCAGCATTGCCTTCCCGACCTTGTTCCCTAAATCAGCTGCTATTTAGGCTTTGTTTATAGCTCTGCTAAACCAACTGAGTGTTACATGTAAAGGTTCTTATTTATTATTTGGCAGGCGGGGGTCTGTTAAATTCCAGTTGGAAATGAGTTGTGGGAAGATCCGGCTCTTTGCAGAAGCTTCCTCCTAAAACAAACAAAGGAACGGGACCAGGGACACGGAACTCATGTACCCCATGGCACTGCCCTGGGAGTGAGGGACAGCGATTAACAAAATTAACTTCATAGATTCATATTCATTCAACTTTCATGATTCATAGAATCATGAAATGGTTTGGATTGGAAGGGCCCTTAAAGCTCATTCCCTCACCGCTGCCATGGGCAGGGACTCCTTTCCCAAGCCAGGTTGCTCCTCATCACACAGGATTCTGTAGCACAGTTCCCAGGTCCTGTTGAGCCACTCATGCACATGATGCTCTCCTGCTTTATGTATGCTGTAAATCCTGAGAGATTTCCTGCCTTTTTTCTCTTCCTTCTCTCCATGCACAGCCCCTGAACAGCCACCTCTCTGCTTGCTGCTCTATATGGAATTTTTACTGGTGTAATATATATTTTGACAAGGATTGTGAAGGGCCGAGGGTGACAAATACTAATTGCACACTGAATTTTCCACTCATTACTAGGACAAAGTTTCCCATTAAATAATTCAGAAGTGGAAGAAATGCTGAGGAAACTACTTCTCCAAAATAGTGTCCAGGCTCCCATGAACTGAAGGGGAGAGTTACAAATAAGCAAGAGGCAAACAGTTTGACATAGTTTTATTTTCTCCCAGCACTGCTATGATCTATAAGCCATAGCAGGCAGATCTTTCCAAAGAAGCTATAAGAACTCATTAATATTAATGCTGTTTAATCATAAGACAGCAACGGTGCAGCAGCGATAATACCCAGTGGGTTTTGATGCACTGAGCTCACATCCCTAGAGGCTCCACCTCTGTCACCTGGGCTGCTAGGTAATGGACAAGATGCTCTGCTCCTCTTGTCTTGCTCAGGCTTGTCTCCCACCAATCCAGCCACTGCTGTTTTCCATCAGTCTGCATCTCAGGCAGAGGCTGTGCTCTGAGAAAAGCCCCGCTGCTGTGTTTACCCATGCAAGCCAATCCTCGGAACCTGCTTCATGGCACCAGGCAGCATTCAACATGAACCTGCAGTTAATTATGCATTCTTGCTAAAATAGTTGAGTAGCCTACATTCTGATCACTGTAATTGCATCCTAATGAATTTATGTGTCAGCTTGCTACATGCAACTTTGGTGTTCTGTAAATACCAAATTAAGTTCATCGTTCAGTCTTGAGGCACCTGAGGCACAAGTAGTCCACAGCCAACCTCCCAAGTGGAGAAGGCTAGACTTGATTATCTTGGAGGTCTTTTCCAAATTTAATGATTCTATGATTCTATTCTATTCTATAGTTATTCCAGGAGCTTAGATGGGTGAGGGCTCAGTGCCAGACCTTGCCAGGGACAGAGTTGGGCTCTGCTGGGCAAACAGTGGGATGTGGCTCCAGTGCCAGATCAGTGCTGGGCGCCCCCTGTAACCAGTCCCAGCTGTTGGAAAACACTGCTGATGTTCTGCCAGTCCATGGAAGGGGTTCCTGAAGAGTCAGAGAAGAAATTACAAAACCATAAATTAACCTGGAGAACAGAAAAGTGTAATCCTATTGACTTCAGTGAGAATTAAAAGCAAACAGTTCTGTGAACTGCTAATGGTTATAATTGAACAAGATCAGAAGCCCAACCTGTGCTCTATGAAGAAAATAGAAGCTTCTACAAAAGTTACCAATATGATGCCATGCTTCTATTATGGCTCTTTACAGAATATTACTTATTGCCAATGTTTTTCATGTTTGCTACCAAAATACAAACAATAGCTTCCTACAAAACTGTGCATGTTAGTTAACCTCATTAAATCCTAAAGGATTAGTCATCTGTTCCTCAAAATTATGTGCCCTGGAAAGTGATTTTCTAATATGCAAACTTCAAAGGAATTTTGAAATCCTGCAGCGTAAGTGAGACAGACAAATGTTAATCCATTGGAGTGCTGCTTAATGGCCTGTTTAATTTTAGTCTTGCTTGGTCTCTGTAAGAAGCTGGACATGAAGGCTGCTTGCATTTCAGCTTCCTCTTTGTATCACCCCACTCATCGAACACAGATTCCTCTTCCATGTGGATGACAGTGCATGCAGGTATGGCCATGCTCCTGTGTCCTTTCCCCAATCTATAGCTATGCATGGACACAAACCCACCTGGGGAGGGCCTCCCCATGCCCACTGGTGGGTGACTGTGGGAGGATGGATTGTAGGAGAATAGAGATAGTGCTGAAGGCAATCTCGCCCCTGAGGAGTGCTAATTACCAAAGAGTAGGAACAGCCCTGCCCTTGATACATCAAAGCTATGTCCAGTAAGGATGGGTGTTATAAAAGAGTGGACTAGCTGGCAGAGAGGGAAGTTGGAGTTTGTTGGCTGGGCTGTGAGCACTAAGGGGTCAGGCGGTTGGGTAAGGGACAGTAAGGGTTAGGCGGTCATGCAAGGGACAGGAAGGAGTCAGTGTAACAAAGAGCTGCCCATGAGAACTCACAGAGAGAAGGTATGAAAGTTTTACAGTACGGTGATAAACAGGTGGTGACAGTCAGTTCCCATCCACCATCAGTTGGTACCAAGCTGACAATTGGTGGCCCGTATGGGGATGAGTCCCAACAGGTGATCACAGACTCCTAGAATGGTTTGAGTTGGAAGGGACCTAAAAGCTCATTCCAAACCCCCTGCCATGAGTAGGAACCTCTACCACTACCCCAGGTTGTTCCAAGCCATGTACGACCTGGCCTTAGACACCTCCAGGGATGGGGGAGCCACAGCTTCTCTGGGCCACCTGTGCCAGGGCCTCAGCACCCTCACAGGGAAGAACTACTTCCTAATACCTAACCTAATTGTTTCCTGTTTTAGGTAGTGTTAGGGAGGATAGGGAGTCTGTGCTTGCCCAGAGTATCATGTGGGATTGGGAACCCACCATTGCACAGGCTTGGTGGGGACTACCCTGACTCAAATAAATAATGCTATTAACTGGGAAGTAATGAAGGAATTAAACACATGGAATTTTGAGAGCACAAAGAACTGAAACCCACAAATTAATTAAGGTTCACAGCCCCCCTGTGCGATTCAGAGGTAATTGCTCAGTTCACGGTTCGTGTGGGAGAAGAGGGAAAGGAATGTGGCACACTGGTAGCAGCTCTGTAATGTAATAGAAGAAGCACAAGTGGCACTTCAGCCCCAAGAAACTTCTCCTGCCTCCCCTGCATCTCTTGGGGCTCACAGGGGACTGGAGGAGCCAGGCTTGTGTGCTCCGGTGTTGTGAGTGGAGTCTGGACAGAGATCCATGGCTCTGATCCCATCCCACTGCCTTTCCCCATTAAGCCCTGCAGTATCAACCACGTTCTGGCAGGACACTCAGATGAATCTTGGGATCCCTACTCGTAAGTGTTGGAGGATGTTGCTATAATGGAGACAGCCAGCAGTAAAGTCAGCAATCCAGGCTGAATAATGTATTAACTGCTGTGTTATCAGCTGGGAAACCTGTTAGTAATAAAAATACATGAGCAGAAGCAAGAGCACATGAATGTTTAAAGGGACGAGGGCATTCATGAGGATGACACTTAGGCAGGCCCAGTGTGAGTCTGGGTGTCAGACATATCAAAAGGCTGCTGCATGGAAGCATTTCAGTATGTCTAACATGCAGGGAGCACAGCTTTGCCTCAGGGATCTTATTTCATTCACCTAAAAATGAAAAGCATCACACCATACTCTGGAGACCAGTGAAAGATCCTACCATTACACTCAAGGATCTCAAAAGTCTTTTCCAACCTAAATGATTCTCTCTTCTTCCAAGTAAAGCAGCAGGATGAGAGGAAATGGCTTCAAGTTGCACCAGGGGAGGTTTACATGAGATACTAGGGCAAATTTCTTCATCCAAGGGGTTGTCCATCATTGGAACAGGCTGCTCAGGGCAGTGGTGGAGTAACCATCCTTGGAGGGATTGAAAAGACATATGTAGATATGTCTTTTGGACAAGAGGACAAGGATTAGTGGTGGCCTTGGCAGTCTTGGGTTAATGGCTGGACTTGGCGGTCATAAAGGTTTTTCTGACCTAAATGATTTCATGATTTTATGATTCCTGACCCTTATGTCAATAACAGATAGTGTCCAAGCCCACAGGAGCCATCTAACAACAGGACGCTCTTTTCTTTTTTTGCGAAACTGGTTTTGAGAGCTGACAGTGAAAGATGAAGCACTGTGTACTCCCTCCTCTCATCCTTCAGTGAGGCTGAGCCCAGCAGTGGGAGTCGAGAAGTGATATCTGTAAAACAGATGCATCAGCGAAGAAAGAAAAGTCCCTGCTTTGTGAGAGGGAAATTAACATCTTCATTATAAATCAGAGGAAAGGTTGGTGCTGGAACGGTGATCTTTGAAGATTATCATATTGTAATTATTCATTAATGACTACAAAAGAAGCTGCCTCTAAATTATAACGGTGGACTATAATGGTAAACCTATGAAGCTTCTATTAGATCCCATTTACTCCCAAACAGTCCTTTGCAAATAACTTATTAACAAAACCCAGCAATATTAATCAGGTTTTGGCTACAGTGACATGTATTGCTGTACAAACACTGCCAGGAGAAAAAAGAATCTAGAAAAACTCTTTCCCTGTATTTAGAGCAATAATTTAATAACTTCATTATAATAGGACAGGAGCTCCGGAATGATGGATGTCATAATGCAGTGGGAGGTTTTTTGTCTGGCTGATACAGGAGGAAAAAATAACAAAAAAATAACATAGAGAAAGGTGTGCCACCAGTGTTCTCAGAGGAACAGTGACATTGATACATAAGCTGTAGTTCTGAGACTGCCTCTGCAATGTGCTGAAAACCATGCTGAAAGGGAGAAACCCGATCTAGAACTGGACATAGTGTGGTGGGAAGACAATTTATTTCTCAGTGGATGCTCAGCCATGGCATCTCTCAGCAAGAGTGTTGTGGAAGTCACAGAATATAAGGAGACTTTTACCTCTCAAGTGTGGGGAGCTCTGGGTGAGTTGTCATGTATAGCCCCAACCCAAGGGAACTCTGAACTCCAGGTATATATTTTTTCCAAAGTTCTGCCTCTATTGTAGCCACAGCTGTGTGACCTCTGCCTTGAGGTGAACTTTGTTTCTGTCAGAGTGCATTATTCTACTTCCTGTACTAAAATGTAAATTAACTTAAAGCCTATGTAAGCAGCTTTTTCAATATGAGCTGTAATTTCAGCTGGGGCTGTAAAAAATGCTCTCTGTAAAACTTTTATCAAAGTTATTTTGTGTTATTATTGCTTTCTATGATGTGTCTGGATTTTCCAAACAGCAAATAATTCTGCACTTATCTTGGTTCCTTTGATAATATTTTTTGTGACAGATCTACTGAGACTCTAGCTACATTATTAACATTCAAAAGAAGAATGGGGACAGTCTTTTCTAAATAAGTCTGTGTAAACCCTCACATGCTGCTGCTTAAATACAAATCATGGAAAGACAAGGAATGTATTAATCATATAGATTTGTGCAAGTAATGTAACCAGATCTGCATGAGCTGTTGCTCAGAATAACGAAGGCAGTCATCCTTGTGCTGGGCAAGGCTGATCTGCTCAAATGAGGCTTTCTGGAAGGTTCACACAGTTGGAAGACTGACAAAGTGATGAAGTCAGTGATGTCAATAGCAGTTTAAGAAAGGTTGGTTGTGTCAGTCTGAAATCATACCTCGAACACCAGGGAGTGATCCCAGGAGAAGGCTGACGCAAACACAGATAACCCTAGTGCTCCCTCCAAATATAGGGGTGGGGAAGGAGACTTGTTTTTCACTAACACTCCACTGCTCCTCCTTCATCCTCTTTTCTAGAAGTTAAGAGAATTGTTAGTGTGCTGTTGCAACTCAGACCCCCTCTCCTCTGTCAGCAGGGCTAGTGGAACTGGAGAGGGCAGGACAATGCCTCAATCCTCTCACTGGTTCCAGTCCACTCAGATATTTCAAGGTGTCTATGAAAGACAAGCTCAGACTTCATATACAGGACTCAGGCTGGGAGGCGATGACTGATAGGAGTGGGCATCAACTCTCAAGAAAATTGGGTTTCCTTCTGCATTCTCCAGAGAAGTTGGTGCACAGAGGGCTGGTAGTGCTGCTCTATGAGCTTTGACTGGTCCTCCTTGTTTCCCCAGGCTGCTCAAGCAGCTGATATTCCGTGAAGAGAGAGAAAGTGAGTGCTGAAAAGGAGCAGGAATCAGAGAGGAGCTGGGGATTACTTTTATGAGACAGACTGGGACAGGCTTTTGGACCATGCCAGCTATCCCCAATCCCTGTGAACAGGGTTATAAAACTTGACAAGGCTGCTGCAGATATTTCAGATCCTATTAAAGATGTAAAATCGCTGACAGAGATGAACCACTTACAGATGCTACCTCACGGCTGATGAAGGAGGCTGACAGCAAGGGGAAGGTCAAACAAAGGATTTTAGTGGGTGATGATCAGAAACACAACCAAGTGAGGAGAAATGGCTGAATGGATGGTAAAAATTGTAAAACATCACCAAACCAACAGCTTCTGCCATTTCTTATAAATGGATGAATAGCGTACCTTGCCAGTCAGTCCCACATGCAGACGAGAGTTGGCCTGTAACACCCATTAGCCAGGGTTTTATCCCAGCACAGACCATTCCCAGTCATTAAATTTAGAGCTACAAAGGTGATCAAGAGACTGGAGCATCTCTCTTATTTGGAAAGGCTGAGGGAGCTGGGCCTGGTCATCCTCAAGAAGGGGCAACAAAGAGGGGAGCTCATCCATCTCTACAAGTGTTTAAAGGAGGGCTGCCAAGAAGACAGACCAGGCTCTGCTTGGTGGTGCCCAACAATAGGACAAGAGGCAATGGGCAGAAACTGATGCACAGGAAGTTCCACCTGAATATGAAGAAGAACTTCTTTATATGTGAGTGATGCAGCACCAGAACAGATTGTCCAGAGAGGGTGTGGAGTCTCTCTCACAGGAGATGATGCATGGTCTGTACACAATCCAGTGCCATGTGATCCGGTATGACCCTGGAAGCAGAGAGGTAGGACCAGATGACCCACTGTGGTCTCTTCCAACCTAACCTATTCTGTGATCTGTGATTCTGTAATTCAGTAGCAGTGGCTCTGCCACTGCAGCTCCCTGCCAACAGTCCCGTGGTGCTGTCATGCTCAGTCCTTGCTTCCCAAATAACTCAGTCCTGCTTGTCTCTTTCAGCCATGCACTTAACTGCATTTCTCCAGCCTTGTTTATTCTTCAAAGTTAAGTTCTAGATCTCAACTTAAACACTCCATTAGTACATTTAGGTTCTAAATCCAATATGTAGACTTCAAACCCATGCTGTAATTCTGTACAACTGCGTGACTCTCCCCTCAGTGTTTGACTGGGCCTTTATCCCCTCTTTGCATTCACTGGCATCAGTGGTGCTTGATCATGTTATCTGCGTCCCAGAGCAAGTAGCAGAGGGGTGTTTGTGTAAGTTACTTCTTTATTCACATTGACAAGTCCTCTTAATTCATCTCGCTAACTGTACTGCAGCATCCAACTGTACTTGGAGCAGGCACATGAGGAACAATCTGTAGCTACTTTTTAAATTTATTCTGGAAGTTTTGACTCCTGTAGGTGAGGCACAGAGGAAACAGCAAAGATGAAAAGTGCTTGAGTATATGACTGTATGTCCCATAGATCCCTGCATGACACCTGCTCTCGGAAATTATTCCCCTTGTTTCAGAAGTGCCTTATTTGTTGTTCTCCTCCCCCTCCTTTTTTTTTTTTTTTTTTTTTTTTTTTTTTTGGCCAGCTTGAGGGTAACTGAACACTGCTGTCATTGTACAAAGCAATACAATACAGGTCAGGGGCAGACTCATCCCTTGCCCAAGCTTTTAACCTGTTGACAGTTTTTTGTGTTAAGCAAACAAACAAACCATTTTCTGTCAGTTTTTTCCCATATTCTCTGTCACAGGGTTACAGAGCTTCCTTCAACTGAGGTGTCTTTCATTTAATGACTGTTAATTTAAAAGGATTTGTGATGTTTCAGGTACAAAATGATGTTGAATACGCAGCTGGAAAATTGAGGTATACAGAGGATCTGTATTTACTGTCTGATTTACTGTAAAATCTTGGCTGAAACATCTAAAATTCCCAGCCCAGCACTCTTGTTGTTTACAGGATTACTAAGGAGACATTCAACACCGATTTCTGCTCTCTGGTGACCAGTGAGAGTAGTACTGAAGGCGCAACATGGAACTGTGTCAGAGGAGGTTTAAGCTGGATATTGGGAAACGGTTCTTTTCCCCATAGGATGGTTGGGCACTTAAAAGGCTCCCCACCTCAGCTCTCACACCTATCTCAAACCCAGCTGCCAAGGGCGTCTCCTGGCTAAGGGGTGACCCTGGCTGAAGGTAAGCTCTTCCTTAGGTGGGAGCTGACTGGGGGCCCTGGCTGAGGGGGACTCCTGTCCGAGGAGAGATCCTGACAGAGATGCTGGCTGACAGGAGACCCTGCTGGGATGGACACTGACTGAGGAGAGATCCCACACAACGCAGGGCCTCGCTGAGAGGGAACCCTGCTGCAACGGGCGCTGGCTGGGGAACTCCGGGCTGAGAGGACATCCCGGCCTAGGCGGGCATTGCCTGAGGAGCTCTTTCCGGGCGAGGGGGCCACATCCGGAACGTGCCGCAGCTCCTAGGGGGTCTCGGCGGGGCCGGCCCTCAGCCCCCTAGGCGCCCCGGCCGGCCCGGCACCCGCGCGG
>WBNO01026203.1:0-54199 GCA_013400575.1 Peucedramus taeniatus | reverse complement strand
GGGGCGGCGGGAGGGCCGCGGCGGGAAGCGGCGCCCGGAGGCAACCGGGCGGAATCCGGGGCGCGGGTGCCCCGCTGGGAAAGTTTCCGCAGGTTCGGGAAGGCACCGCCGCCGAGGTGGGTGATGCAGGGGGCGAGGCGGCCCCGGGACGGTGCTCGCTCCCCGGTGCCGTCCCGGTGGCCTCTCCCGAGGGTCCTCTCTTCGCCCGGAATGCCCGGCCTCGCGCCGCTGCGGTGCGGTGTTTGTGCGGCTGTGACCCTCGCGGGGCTCCGGGTGACTCAGTGGCCCCCGGAGGGTCCGGTGCCTGCCTCCTCCTCTCGGAGGTGCAGGAGGTGCTTTCCGTGGTGTTTATATAATCCGCTGCTTGCAGAGGGCGAGGGTGGGTGGGGAATGGCCGGGTATGGAGCACCAGAGTGCCATCGCTTCATCCTGTTGGTTTCCTATTTGGCGGAGACAAAAACCCTGAGAACAAACTCCGGCTGTTCTTTTTTTCCACCGATTTGTATTATTTTTGAGTACACTTCAATTAACTAATGCTTGTGGTAAAAACATATTTATCAACGTGCCTGTTAAATGTTAGATTAATGGTGAATAGTGGCACTTGCAGCTGCATGAGTTAATTAATGAGCTCCAGAGGTACCTACTGCTTTCTTGGTCAGGCAACCCAGATGTGAGCCTGCTGCCTTATAAGAAAGTGTCTTGGGGAAAAGAGTGTTTTTCTCTGAATCCCAGTGGGTATCAGTATTTCTTTGATTGGGGTCTGTAATATTTCTCATAGAACTTCTTTGCTGAACACTTGTCTTGTTCTTCTTTGGTAACTGCTGGGTACTATTTGACTTCATGTAATACATATTTTAAGTTGGGTTTTCCCTATTTGACCGCTAATGGAAAGTCATCTTCCATATAGAAACTGTACTGTTGGTCCTGAGTCATATAACTTGCTAAATTAAAACAGCAATTAAAAAAAATGGAACAGACTCACATCTTAAAAGTACCTACAGAAGCCTGGTAGGTTTTGAAAAAGATCCTAATTTACAAAATTGGAAATCCTTTCTGAAGGGAGAAAATGGAAAAGAACAAACAGCTGCAAGTTAGATATGAACTAAGAGGATTTTAAAAAGAGGGACAAATTGTTTAAGATAGAAAATAATCTCTTTTAAAAAGAAAAAAGCTTGTGGAAGATGAAACTATAGTTCAAAGGGATTTCTTGTATTTCCTATGGAGGGAAATAGGAATATTCTTGTACTGGGAATTTCTATAACAGCGATGTCAAACGGTCGAAATTGGCATGAAAGATTTAGAAGAAATTGCTGCAATTAACAGTAGAAAGTGGCAAGAGCCAGTTGATTCTCGAGGACTTCCAGGTATCAACAGGTGTTACCTGTTCCTTAAATTCTGTGTGGTGTGGAAGGGATAGGAGTGGGGAATATAGAGTACTGATGAGAAAAGTGTCCAGAAGATCAGAGGCTGGTTGGTGATTCCAGCAAGTTGATTAAAATTTGAGTTAAGAAGGAGAATATTGGGCATGTGAAGCAATACCACTTAATGAGGAGAGTGGGCTGCTTTCACTGGCTGGTTTAATCAAATCTGAGTGTTTTGGTGAGGTGGATTTTCAAGTAGGCTTTCAGTAAGGTATTACTGACTTGGATGAGGCTGTTGCTGAGTGAGCATGGTGTGGCAGTGTAGCTGCCAAAATACAAGAGCAGAATTCTCCTGTGACTTAGTAACTGGTTAAAACAGAGGAATGGCTTTTTCAACAGAAGAAAACTGCTGCTGGAGTCTTATAAGGACCTGTATATAGTCATCCAGAGCTTGTAAACCCAACGCTGGTGAGTTGTACAAAGAGAAGTAACGTTTTTGTGCTGATTTTATACAACTTTAGGTACAGGTCAAACTGAATCTTCAGATCCAGCAATTTTTCTCATACTGAAACATATGTACCACATCAGATGATTTTTGTAGTAATTTTCTCTGTTAGATTTAGTGTCATTAAATACAATTTTTTAAAACATACTGGTTTTTGGTTGTTTTTTGCAAGGCTGCCACAGCTGCTCAGTGGCAGTTTTGCAGTCAGGGTATATGTAATTAGGAGAGTTGTTGACAGGTCATTCTCTGTGAAGACCTATGACTTTGAATTTGGCTTCCTTTTTGATCCAGAGCCATCCAAACCTGCCAAGTTTTGGAAGGCATCTGGGAAGGTGTGTGGGACCATATGGGTGGTTGAGATGAAGGAAGTGAGGGCCAGGAGCTGGTGGTCCCTGTGGGCTCATAATACATCTGAATTCTCAAAGACATGTAATTGTGTTACTGCATTTCAAGGTCCTGTGTTTCATGATTTTCCTCAGTCAAAACTGAAACCATCATTTGAAAGGCATGGAGTGCTCTGCTAGCAGACCTTTGTGTGCCCCATGGCTCTTCAGGCTTGGGTGCTATTGGGACAGAAGTCTGAGGGGATCCAGTGTCAGGGGTTGACACAGTGAGGAATTTGTCTCCTTGAATCTGAATTGTAGGGTGTTTTTAAGGTCTTGATGCTCACAGTCTGCCTGGGTGAGTTTGGTGCTCCGTCTTCTAGGCAAAGTCTGTGCAGGTGACCTTAAACAGCAGGATCTGGACTGCTTTAGTTCAAGTCATAATATAGTCACTCCCTCATTAAAGGCAGTAACAGCTTTAGTTGACAGCAGTAAAATCTGTGATACTTCTTGCAAGCTCATAGAAAATTTAAAATGGAAATTTCAAAATGCTGTTTAGGCTTGTTTGATAAGACACTTGAAGGATACGAATGCTAATTTGAATGCCGTCTGTTAACTGCACACCACAAATGATAGACCATTTTGTTGATGAAGAATTTTTGTCTTCCCATTCTTGTTCTGTCTTTATTACAGAACTACAAAATCACCTAGGTTGGAAAAGGCCTTTGAGATCATCAAGTCCAACCTATGACTTAACAGCATCTTGTCAGCCAATCCCAGGAAGGCACTAAGTGCCACTTCCACTTTCTTAAACACCTCCAGGGATGGTGACTTCACCACCTCCTTGGGCAGCCCATTCCAATGCCCAGTCACCTGTTCTATGAAGAAGTTCTTCTAATGTCCAACCCGGTTAGCTGAGGAGGGTGAACAAGACCAGTGTGCCAGGCCTGAGCATCGTGTCCCACCTGAGGATGGTCTCAGGTGTGTGCAGACTAGCCAGAAAATCCACAGGTCCATTGTCAATAGGGATTGACTCAGCATAGTCTATGGAAGGCCAGTGTTGAGTACTCTGCCAGTGATACTTGAGACTGATGCTGGGATCTAGGCTGTCTAAATAAAACTTAAATTCTAGATGAACTTTGAGATGATAACCGTACCTCTCTTTATGTGTAGTTCATCATTATCATCTTGATTAGATGAGCAAAGCAGCCATACAGAGAGCTAGGGCAGCTTGTGCAGTGGGATATCTGTATGGATGTGCACGCAAGCTGCCAGCGGCCAGCTCATCCTGATGAGTCCATTTGTATTTTAGCCATGCTTGGGAAGTGCTGGTTTTCAGCTAATTGCCTGCTTACATGCATTCAGACAACGGCTGCTGTGTGCTCAAGGACCTTCCCCGCCTGGTGTTACTTGGATTAGGGCATTAGCCTTGTAACTGGCCGCTGCTGCTGCAGGGTCTTCTATTTCCATTAGTGAAATAGAATGTTCTAGTCATATCCTTGATATTTGAGTGCTAAGTTTTTCCTCTATAGGTACTTACTTTCTTTCCAGTACCTGAAAGGAGCCTACAAGAAAGATATTTTTGGAAGCACAAGTCGTGATAAGACAAAAGGGAATGGATTCAAACTGGAAGAGAGTGGGTTTAGATTAGATATCAGGAAAAAATTCTTTACTGTGAAGCTGGTGCGGCACTGAAACAAGTTGTCCAGAGATGCTGTGGCTGTCCCATCCCTGGAAGTGTTCAAGGCCAGGTCGGACAAAGCTTGGAGAAATGTGGTTTAGGCATAGAACTTTGATGGTCTTTAAGGTCCCTTCTAACCCAAACCAGTCTGTGATTCTGTGATTGCATAAAATCTATGGTTGCATGCATATTCTAGGGCCCTGAGCAACCTGATCTAGGGGTGGTATTGCTGCCCGTGGTGGGAGGATTGAAGCTGGATGGTCTTTAAGGTCCCTTAAACCCTAAAACCATTTTAGGATGGTGATTCTATGATGATTCAGAATTAGGCAGAAAGATGTTTGTATGTGCAAATGGGATTATATACTTATCAGTACAACCCTGAGTGTCTTCTTTCTTCGCAGCAACGTGGTAACCAAAATACACTAAAGCTAGACTGGAGACTTAAGGTAAGAAAAACTACTGATATCTACAAGTTCCTTTTTCTGCAGGCTGAGTTGCCAGATACTATGTAGGAAGGAATCCAGATAAGGAGCTTTGATGAATACAACTACTCTGTGGCAATTACTATCGTTTCATGGCCACTATAAGGAGGATGTGGGAGGAAATGGGCAGAGTTTTACAGCTCTTCCACTTGAGAAATGTTTCCAGAGTGCATATTTTGGTCCCTTGGTTTTGGAGTGAATGCACATTGGCTCCATTGTGTCAAAACTGATCTTTAATCAAAAAATGCACCAAGATGTAAAAGGATGAAGAGTCTTCTCCGGGCTAATTTTTTTTTCAGTGCTCCTGAAGCTGTTAAACCGTGATTTCCTATAGATTTGTTTCAGAGTCTCCGTTCAATTGTGGCTGGAGCTCTTCCTCTGGCTGGTGCATTTATTCTGTGTCTCCAGTCAGGATTGCCTGGCCTCTGGTGAGTGTCAGTTTGTGCTTTGATTTTTTTTTTTCCCTCCCCCAGTGGAACACGTGGGGGACATCCCAGCTCATACTGACAGAACTGATGTGATCTTTTTCCAGTCCTTCATGCAGTTTCCAATAGGTTCAGTACACCCCAGTCCAAAGCAGATGTGTGTTGCTGCTCTGTGCGCACTCAACCATTGTCTGCAGTTTTGCCTCAGATCTATTGCTTTATTTGAATTACAGAACATTAGTGCAGAGAATGAGAAGATTGACAGGTGGATGTACTCGTACCAAACTGATTTTTTTAAAGTCTGTGGCCTTACCTTCCCAAAGAGCTTTCCTCATCAAAATCTAATAGAAACTTACAAGAAGTCAACTTATTGCTAGATCAGTTTTTTCACATGACTATGATGAATCCCTAATGCCTGGATCCCTAATGCCTCTGTTACCATCAGGAGTTAATGGGAATGTTATGACTAGGTTTGTGCACGGTGGGGGGTCCTTTCTCTGAAGCAGAATGAGTGAAAGTGGTGACAAATCCAGTGACTCAGAGCAGGATTCAGCACTTGAGACACAATATTTGAAGCCAAGTATCTGAGGTTCATTTACATTTCCTCTTGTGCTTTCGGTAGGCACGAAGCCTCCATGTGGGGGTAAACACTTGCGTGTTTAGCAATTAAGGCAGAGAGGAGGGCGAGCCACACTCCCTGGCAGTTTTCACAAAATCGGATGAATTCTGAAGGTGCCATGTTGAAACAGAGATCAGATTGCGGACTTCTGTTGATCTGCTTCATCATCACAAAAATCAGAATTGCTAGTAGTTTGTCATCTCTCTTGTTAATTGGTGTTTGAATTTGTGTTAAATTGATCTTTTTTTGGGCCCTTTGTGGATCATGATGGAAATGGGATCTTCTCCCAGGTGCTATTTCAGCAGAAGTTGGATAACATGGCTCCCAATCTGATCAGCTTTAAAAGCAGGAGCAAGTACTTTAGGTGGAAAGGGTAGTATCTTAGGAAGGGTGTTTGTCAAGGAAGACACTAAAGGTGCTAATGGTGACAAGGGGGTTGTAAAACCTGTGTAAATTTGTCCCCAGTTGTTTAAGGTGCAGATGCAAGTAGTTGTACACAGCCATGTTCTGCCATTAGTCCAGGTGCAGCTTTCAATATGAAACACAATCACAGCAAGCTTTTGTTCAGGCTTATACCACTGTGCTTGTACAACCCGTTAAAGTAATGATTTTGTGTGGAAATGTGATTCTGTTTGCAAAGCACAGCCAGGTTGTTAGTTGTAATTCTAACAGGAAGCTTTTAAAGTGTATTTTCAGGGCTACGTGTAAAAAAGCTTGCTTAAAGCTACTTTTCAATATGTATGGTTCTCAATCCTGTAATTTTTTATGAATTGGTGATTGCTCTCAGTTGAGTGCAACTTCTTCAAATTGAAAATCACTAGTGTGCTTACTATCCATCCTGTATCGCTCTTCACTTGCTGAATAGTGTAGTTCGTATAACTTGATCTATTGTAAATTATTTTCTTGAGATACAGTTAAAAAGTGAAATCATTTAAGTTCTGAATTGTCATGTCTCTTCAGTTACTTGCAAAAAAAAAAGTAAAGCTTGAATTGTTGTTCTATCAGATCATGGTGGACTTGAATGGTGGTTCTTACTGTGTTCTACTTCAGTGCTGTTTCATTATTACCTTTGGTAATAAATACAATCAGCCTGGTAGCTGGTGACTGATGAATATGCTATCTAAATATCAGCAGTATTCTGGGTTTTGGAGTCTGGAAATGCATTTTCCATCAAAATGGTAATGAAGTATTCTTTCTAAAAGGTGGTAGAGGCAATTAACAAGGTTAATGTGATCATGTGAATTGTCTGTTAGTATTTCTCTTCTTACATCCAGTGCATTCGGAGCTAGTCAAGATAAAATCCAGACTAGTTTGTCCTGATGTGAGAGCCTAACATAATCTGACTACAACCACAGTTGTAGTAGTACAAAACTGGGTTGGTTTGGTAAGGCTGGGACTATCCAGGACTGTCTCTGGCACTGGTGGGAGAAGCTGGAACCATCACTGCCCTCTCAACAGTCTTCCAGCCAAGGTGGAAGCAGGGCACAGTGGCATAAACACCAGTGTTGTGTTTAGGTGGAAGAAACATATTAAAAAATATCTCTTTCATGTTGATGAAAGAACAGATGAGAGAAAAAATTCTCTCTTGAGGTGGCTGCTTAATTACTGTTGGATACAGTGATGTAGTTTATTAAATTAAGTTGTTAGTGGAAATACTCTTAGGATAGAAAGTGTTTTTTCCTCTGAAGCAGTAACTTTCAACTTGTTTGTCTGAATTTTCCAGTGTCACCAAGTTTTATGTGGCAAACTTAAGCTTGCTTGAAATATGTCAGCTCCCCCTAAATGTTTCACTAACACCATGGGAGTCACTTGGGGCATCTCAGTCTTCAGTGGCCTCAGGCTGGGACCCACTGCTGCAGGGTGTCTGACAGTGCTGTGGGTTCCAATGAATGACCAAAAACGTTCCCAGAAAGAAATTTAAAATATGGGGTTTAAAGTATTTGAGTAGGTCTTAGATTATTTGCAAATATGTCTGTCCTAGCTCATGAAATCAGGCAACTGGGTGAATCCAAATAATTAAGTGAATTTTAATTCTTGGTATTCTAAGAAAAAATCACCTGATTTTGTTTTAAGTATTAAGAGCATAGTCTTGTAAGTCATTGAGAATGAAATTCCTGTGGTGGTTAAGACTTTGTAAAAGTTATAAAGAAATAGACAAAGCAGCAGGTAGGCAACTTTGTGCTGTTCTTTGTGTGATGTTTTTCACAAAGTTAACTTAAAGATAAGAAAATGAAGTATGTATTTGAGCATGGTCTAGTGGAAGGTGTCTCTGCCCATAGCAGGGGGTGGAGCTGGATGAGCTTTTAGATCCCTTCTGACCCAAACACTTTTTGGATTCTGTGATGTGATCTTTAGATGACTGGGTGGTTTGGTGTCTAGTTTAGTAATCCCTGTAAAAATATTGTGTCTCCTCAGTAGTTGCTGTAGTTTAGTCAGACTTTAGGAAGAGGCATGCATGGTGTTTTGGATGTGCGCTGTGGGTTCTGGACACACAACATGTATCAGGGGAGGGACGTTGTTCAGCATCAAACTTAGTGAGTCTGGGTAGGAAAATCACTCTTTTAAAAACAAATTGAAACACAAAGCAGAAGTGCTTTTTTTCCCTGCAGGAGTTTTTGGAATATCACAGCAAAAGTGTATCTGAGGCAGAAGTGAGGGCCATGTGCTGTGTCTGGCACGTTTCTGGTGTTTGTGCAGCTTGTTTTGCCTACCGGCTTTGTCCCACAGCTGAGTATAGAGGTGCATGTATGTAACTTACTTCTTCTTTTGCTGACATTATTAAAAACCAAAGCATAAACCCATTGATAAATAATTTGAATTTAGTGTAAGTTGATATGCTGATTAAGTGCTTCCCTCCTCTAACTGATTTCTATGAAAAAATCTATGAAATGTTTCTATGATTTTAATTCTATGGATTTAAAAATTATTTTGACACAACTTTTTTCCCAAATAGACAACAATAACACCCAAACCACTTAAGCCATCCCCCTCTTTGAGATTTCATTGCCTGGAGATGCAACTTTGCTTTGGTTATACACCAGGTTTGCCATGACCTTGTTGCAGCAAAACGCAGCAGTGTGCTGGTACTATTCATTAAATGCAAGAGGATTAACATCCAGTTTATTTCCTCTAAAACCACAGAACTATCAGGAAATAACTAAGCTTTAAAGTTTTAGGTTTGTAGAAATGATTTCCTCCTAATGCATGTACTTGGGGGGGGGGCAGTGGAGGAATTTCAGAATCCTGTTATGTAAAAGAGAGGCAGAGCCCTGGGAATTATGTTTAATGGCTTGTTTCATCCTTTATTGCTCTAAAGAATTCCTCAAAAATGAGCTGACCAAAAGTACCAGGGAAGTATTTTTACCTCTGTTGCTGCAACTATTATCTCTCAGTAATTTCACTAATCTTCTTTTCAGTGAGATTAGATTGGAAATGCCTTGCTGCAGGGAGGACTTGTTTGTGAAAATTGCTTGGTAGTGTGGGTGCCATCGAGGGGAAGTACCAGTAAGTAATCAAATGTGGTGTTCCAATGCTAAGGAATGTATTGAGAGATGTATTGCCTTGGCTTTCCCTCTAGCTTCCTTCCAGCTGACAGTGCTTCCTTGGAAGATGATGTTTGGAACGTGAACTTCAATGAATTGTATTTGGCATATTAAAAAAATACTCATTACATAAGTTTGACAATAAAATTGGTGTGGTTTTCTTTCATAGCAAGTGTTATTCCCTGTTAAAAAAAAAATAAAAATTGTTCTAACCCAGACTATGCTGTGATGATTCTGTGGTTCTATGACTGAAGATCTGACATATTCAGATGCCACTTATGCATGTACTTTTTGTTTTACATGGCAATAATATGCCATATATACAACTAAAATATTTTTAAAATGTATTCCCTGCTAGATAAGGTATGAACTATGGATGGGTGTGTGCAGGTGGGGGGTTAAACCATGCAGAACAGCTGAGGTAATAGCTTGTGCTGTGTCCTCTGATACATTTTGAAAAAGGCAAATAGTTATGTCCTTGACACACCTGGGTACTATTATTAAACCCTATTTAGTGGTTTATGTACAGGCAGCAGGGAAACAGTTTTACTCAATCCGGGGCCTGAAGTATTGATCATGTTGTGGAATTACGGACTACACACGTTGACTCTTAAGTTGCAGGCTTTCCTCTCTGCCCTACTTACTCTAAAAACAACTAATCCTGTGGATTTTATTTCCCTCTCTGTAGGGCAGCAGTGAGTAATTACTTTTCTGTGGTGAAGGTAGAGATGCTGGAAAAGTTTAATTAATGCTCATTAGGAGAAGCTGCTAGTACCTAAAGGAATTAATTAAGGTGGGACTCATAATGTTCATCAGAATAGCAAATAAATGCAGTGAAGTGAATGTTATTTACACTGTACTGTGTGGTATACTTTTCTGTTATGCAAAGTGTTTCAGAATATGTGGGTCCTCTACAGCCAAGGATGTCTTTTAACCCCTTTAAAGTGTCCAGATTCAAAATGAAGTTTGGGTTAATAGCCTAAATTTCTTAAATCTCCTGTCACTTTGTCGATACTGAGTTGAGGAACTTGGGAGAAAGGTTACATATGTCAGCTCAGCCATAAGGTACCACACTGGGAATGCTTCACTGTGACTTCATTTGGGTTTTAAAAGTGAAGTTATTTGCACAGCTCTTCATTTCCAGCTCTCAGCTGTCTGACACTGTAGCTGGCAGTTGCCTCATAAAGAAATATTGGAAGCATTTGTGTTACTCCAGCAATCCCTTATCGGAAGGGAGAATTGGAGAATTGGAGCTCTGTGGATTCTGGAAAACTCTGTTACCATGCTGTGTGATTTGCATAACTTTAATAGATTTTGCAACAGTCAGATTTTAGCACAAATTCTGTAACAAAATAAAGGTGAGCCAGGTGTGTCTGGTACGAAGCAGGAGGTTATTTACTTTCTCTGACCTTTGCAGAGGGAGGGAACCTGAAATGAGGGAGCATGAAAATTGTTGTGTGGATGATCCCCTATTTAAACTGTGGTGTTGGAAACTGCTTAAAATGGAGTTATTTTTATCAGACATTGGCAGCCAGTCAGGGGCAGTGGAGGATGGGATCTTTGGGGTATTCATTAACCTTTTCATCAGTCTGTATTTGCACACAAGTGCGGGTAGTGTGTCCACAGGGAAGTTGCAAAGTATTCAGAACTAATAATTCTTCTCTCAGTGAAAAGTCTACTAAAAATAGGATATTCTTCCATTCAGACATCAAAACCTGATCTCTAATGGGAAGTGTCATGCTGTAGGAATAGTAAAAAAGCTTTTACATGAGGAAGTTCTTTCTGTGAGCTGTTTCTTACAGTGGGTGAAATGCAGCAAAAAGAAAAAGGACTTGAGTCACTTTCTGCTTTATTGAATTACCTTTGGGTGGCAGAAAATTTGTTTGAATCCTTATTTATTGCCTTTTGGCAAATGCATATGTTCTTAAGAGGTCTGCTGCTCTTCCTGGTGTGGGGCTGCAGAGATGTTGGATATTAAGGAAATGGCAAAGACAGAAAGAGTGATTTCAAAAAAACACCCAATTCTTCGACAGAACTTGGTGTTATCTAAAGAATATGAAATTGGGACACGAGAACTGGGTGCTCATTTCAGACTGTAGTGATCTGAAAAGATTCAGCGTTTGTTGTTACCTGGCAGTCTAAGTTTTAAATGCTGAATGCAAGGCTTTTCTCAAATTCTGAATGCAAAGCGTGAGGCTTTTCTTATTTAATGAAAAAGTGGAGATAAAAATAAAATCTGCTTTTTGAGGTAACAATGTGTATCTGGTTCAAACGCAGAAAATTTGAGCAATGCCTGCAAACTTAGCTGGACCTCAGTGCTGTGGCAAATTATGTTGAGGGCAAATTATGTTGAGAAGCAGAGAATATTTGGAATTTTGCTGTGCAAAGACTGTTCTTAACCTGCATGCTGGACTTGCACTGTTATTTTTCAGAGTAACAAATGATGCAGTTGGCCCTCTCCAGTCAGAGCCTCCTGGCACCGTAAACCTTCCGGGTGCCCTGTGCTGGGTGGGTGAGGGTGTGCTGCACACACAGCCCAGCCTCGACTTCACCTGGTTGCTCTGACAGTGCCTCTGGGAAAGCTTCATTAAGTCTCTTAATAAGAATTTAAACTGGCAAGTAATGACAAGCTAATCTCTATTTCATCCCATGATTTATTTGAACAGCAAGATGTCTGTTTCCCTTTCTTTGCTGTTGCCCTAGAGTTGCCAATGGGGACTGAACAATGAATTTGGGAATTTAAATGGATTTATTTAGTAACAATCAAGTGCTCACTATGTAATTGCTGACTGATTCTGACTTGATATGAAGAGTAAAATTGGGAAGGATCTTGACTACATTCCAGTTGCAGTTTTGTGAGATGATTGACGTGGTTAGGACAGGTGCCTGCTGTCAGATTTTCCCGATGTAATTCTTATGTTTGTAGGTGCAGGGTGGGTTTTCATCACCTAGCTGAATGTTTTATTACATTGGTCAGTTGATATATAACATATACTCGTATTCAGACAAAAATGTAACCTTTTAAAACTCTTACCTTCAGGTTCATGTGTGTCCTGGAAGGGAGGAGAAAAGGGAGTGTTTTAAAAAGAACCATCTACTGTGGGTAACAAGCTCTGTGCTCTAGTGATCGTGGAGCATTTCAGAGAGATTACTGCAGAACTTATACGGTCAGACAAGGATGATAGGAAAGGAATGATGCAATAAATACAGGAAACAAATTGTGTGCTGTTAGTTTGGGTGTTCTATTGGGGTGCACAGCCATAGCTGCCTTCTGGTTGATTGCGAATTGTGAACAGAAATTGGATTTGACTTTGCCTTCAAAGTTGTCTCTTTTCTTGAAGTTCTTTCTTGCAAGGATTCCGTTTCTGTGTCAGTCTTGAATTTAGTGAGCTCCTTAAGCAGATATGACTCCAGCCTTTGGAGACAGCTCCATACAGATGCTGGTCGGTGAGTTTCCCTAATGGAATGCACTGCAGTCAGAATGCATTGAAACTTCTGTCATTGTAACTGAGGACTCTTTCTGTCTCACGACCTAGACAACATTATTATTTTGCTTACAGCATTCACCTTGTGCCAGATATGGTTGCGCAAACGTTAAGTTACAGAATGGCAGAGTTGTTAAGGTTGGAAAAGACCTTTAAGGTCACCAAGTCCAGCCATCAACCAGCACCACAAAACCATGTCCTCAGGTGCTAAATCAACATGTTTTTTAAACACCTCCAGGGATGGTGACTCCAGCAGTTCCCTGAGCAGTCTTAATTGAAACAACGCAACTGGTGCAAGTTAATCACTGAATTTAATGGCATATCAGCCAGACCGTTGTCGCAGACATGTGCTGGGGAGCAGTTGTTTGCTGCCCTGTTTTCTAGACTTTGATTCTTGTTCACTGCTGAAATGTTTATTTTGTCATTTATTGTACTTGCAGATGGGCTAGTAGGTATCTTTGAAGCTGGCCATGAGTGATTGTACAATTTGTACTCTGACTACAGCCATGGCCCTGCAGAATTTTCTAAAATTTTATTGTTTAGGTTTTTGAAGTGTGTTTGTACATGGCTTATGCTGGAAATCATAGAGTCAAAATGAAGTTACTGTGGATTTGTTGCCCGTGTTCTTTTTCTCTGCTTCGAGTAGTTCTAGTTTATTGTATAGAGTAGTGGAAGAAGTTTGCTCTGAAGTTAAAAATAATTGGAAATACAGCTGTGGCGTTCCCCATGTGGAATGACCTCTCCATGGGTGAGGAAATACTAACACATGCCAGCTAGAGCTGAATCTGTTATACAGTTGACCATTGAAAGAGCAAGTTTTCTTTTAATGTTCAGTAAACTCTGATTATGAAAATCAAATTTATCCTTTTAATGAATAGGTTATTTGCCCATTCTTTATCTGCCAATTTCTTGACTGCAGGTGTTCTGAACACTTTATTGCAGAAGTATTTATTGGAAGAAGATCATCATATTGCTGTTCTATTGGGGTGGTTGTGTGCATGGCCAGGAGTTGGACTTCATGACCTTTGTTGGTCCCTTCCAGCTCAGGATATTCTATGATTCTGTGAGTTGGTTATTAATTTGAAGGTTTATGTTTTAATAGCTGTTGGTTGCCAGCTTCTTTTTCCACATACTGACGTCCTCCGTTGAGACACTTCTGTTGCTAACTACAGATAGATAAGAAAAAGAAATGCTGTGAAACAGATGTTGCAAGATCAAATACCCAGCTGTGTGCTAACAAAATGAATCTCATGGTGATTAGTTAACAATTCCTTGGCAGGCAGAGGCATACGTAAAACTGTAAACACAGCATGCAGAAATACTAATATTAATTTAGGAAAGAAAAGAAGCAATTTCTGAATGTTAAACATAGGCAGCATCAGTTCTACCACCTGTGTTCCTGAAGAGCTGACTGTATTGTGGTAAGTCACACCAAGGCCAGTCGAGCTGATTTTAGAACTGTTTTTAGACATGTTTTCCTGCAAGATGGTGATGGGGAAGTGCATGAATTTTCAACTTAAATGCTACATCAGTAATGAGGAGGAGTCTGTCAGCCTCAGCTGGCTGTGTTTGTTAGAAGTTCCAGTGAGTGTGCCAAATAGTGAGGTGAGTACCTCTGACAGCTCTTTGAACGATCTGCGGCTGTCAGCAGGATCCTGCACCACTCCCAGACATGCTTTGGAGCTCATCAGTCAGCACCTCTGCTGTATTTGTGCCAGGTTGGCTGCTGTGACCTGGGTTCCTTCAGGGAAGGGCTGTGATGGGATGTGCTGGCACTGCCTGGGCAAGTCCAGCATGCTTGTACTTCACTAGAAAGCAGCTGCATCTCAGAGGCTGAGCAGTTCCTCTGTTGCTGGCATCCAGCTCTTCACGTGGGTACTCCTTGGAGAAGGCACTCTTTCGTAGTTAATTGAAAATCCTGGGTTCCATAACTAAAAATAAGTCTTATTAAACGAGTAGTGATGAAATAATAGGATATCTTGTGCAAGCAGAAATTCCTTTCATTTTTAATATTGTGTGATGGTTAACTGAACAAGTAGGGAAATGATCTTCTCTTACTTGATTACTTCAACAACAGCCTGTGATAAGGATTGTAAACAGAACCTTCCTGCAAAATTGGGCTATAATAGAATTGGAGTTCATGCAGTGACACCAGAGGGATTCATGGGTGTGATAGATCAGTGTGGATCAACGTCTCTGCTCTATGTGGGATGCTGTGCTGCACACTGGTGTGCCCCTGGCCCTTGGGTATTGCAGCAGACTGAGTAAAGCATCCCTCGGTGTAGAATTGCCATGTGAACTGTGTGAGTCAGGCACTGACATTAGTCATGGCTGGTGCACATCTGGAGTTCCAGTGATTTCACTGACTGCCCCTGTTGTGCAGTGAGCACTGTGGGGGAGTTGTTTTCCAATTAAACTGTGAGATGTCTCTAATCAATATTGCTTTGACACAGCACTTCTATGGGTTTGATCAGAGGAGTGCTGACCTGGCACGTAGATCTTGGTGATTCCAGGTTCCTGAGAGTGTGGTGAGTCACAGCAGTGCAATCTGCAGCCTGAAGCATCCTCTGTCCCTTGGGAATGCGGCAGCCCACCCTGCAGCGCTGCTGGGATTTCCCAGGCTCCTTGAAAAGCCGGTTTCAGGAAGCTCTAATTCCTTCATAAAGGTTGCATAATGACTCATGTTTGTCAGAGCAGGAATTGCTGCTTTACCCTTGTGCTCAGGGGGCCTCTGTGGTGGTGGGACCTTGGGGGAGGTCTCATGGGAAAGTGGCATTGAGGAGCCAGTAAAATGCCCTTGGGGGACATTCCTGTATGGGAGTGATCTGTTACAAGAGGTGTTACACTTGCAGGCAGTGCAAAGCAGGGATGTTCAGGATGGGGCTGGTATTTTAAAGCCCAGTTTGCTGTTGAGTAAATTAGTTTATAGGTCCATGCAC
Source organism: Peucedramus taeniatus (assembly GCA_013400575.1). Taxonomy (NCBI): domain Eukaryota; kingdom Metazoa; phylum Chordata; class Aves; order Passeriformes; family Fringillidae; genus Peucedramus; species Peucedramus taeniatus. Next base: position 38,837 of record WBNO01026203.1, on the reverse strand, counting down.
TGCTGCTCACTGGCACAGCTAGAAGACACCTCTGCTACGAACATTTTCTGTTTTCCTTGGTGGATGGTCGCCCCACAGGTTTGTCTGCTCAAAGGAGAACAGGTATGTAGCATCTTTGTCAATATAGTATCTTTGTCAGACTGCTGCCCTGCCAAACTCCATACTGAAATAGGTTAGTGGGCCTAGAAATTATGCAGAGTGTAATTGCATATCTTGCTTCCTATGGAAAGCAGGCTAAAAATAAACCTCTCTGTGATTTTCATAAATTCTGTTCTGATCTGAACACTCAAAAAAGGTCTTGGCATGTGAACATGTACCCTTCTGTTGGGAAAGCATTGCCAAGTCCCAAGTAGATTAAATGGCTTGTGTAACAGAGAGCAGCTGCAAGGACATTTTTCTTTGGGGATGTGATTGAAGTGTGTCATTCTGTAAAGCTGCATGCTACTTAAGCAATGAGGTACGGTATGTTAGACATATGTCACATCTGAAACACAATGCGCTTTCTGGACAGACAGAAGGATTGGCAGTTTCTGAAAAACACTATGACAGGTTAACCCGCACAGGTGCCCTGTGTGTGGTCCCGTGTTGCGGTGTGACATGGAATAATATTAAATGTCAGTTTGAATTTACACATAAGCTGGAGCTTTTCAAAGGGAAGCATTAATATTAGAACAGTCTGGGGACTCAAGTAACATTTTGTTCAGTTGGATATGTTAATTGTGCTTTCCAGACCAAATGGGTTTGTTTGCTGTCTCAGTAAAGCTTTTCCTCTAGCGTGAATAAATTGAAACCTCACATTGTAAATTTAAGGGGATGAATGGAAGATTATTTATAAATTGGGAAAAAAAGCCATAGTTAGCCCTAGGAAAATCATCTCCATTGTTCATGTTACTTGTCTTTGTTTTGGTGCTCCACTTTTCAATTAAGAGCAGACTAAATGATTTATGTATTACTGTAACCTGTGACAGCTACAGGGGACTCTTATTTCATGGCTGTAAGTGTCTGTATTCGACTTCACAGTACAAGTGTTGCAGCGACAGATACTACTTACCCAGCATAGCCTCTGTAGTGTATTGAGCTGCACAGTGATTAAAACTCAGCAAGGTCTTGAGTGCATAATTAAGAAGTTTTAGTAAAGTGCTATTGTTAAAACAATTTTGTATTTTAATTTTTTTTAACGTGTCTGTGTATTACAAGTTCTGATTGTTGTTTTGACCTTTTAGAGTGTTGTAATATCCTCTTAACGTGTTTGAACCCATTGGTGTGTTGCTGTACCAGCTCCATCACTTGCATGGTGGTTTGAGTAGATCATGATCAGGAAATGGCATTAAGTTACACTGGGGGCAGGGTTTAGATTAGGTGTTGGGACATTTTTTTTTGCATGGGAAGGGTTGCAAAGCTTTGGAACAGGCTGCCCAGGGAAATGGTGGAGTCGCTATGCCTGGAGGCATTCTAAGAAACATCTGGATGTGGCACTTGAGGACATGGTTTAGTGGTGAACATAATGGGTGCTGGTTGATGGTTGGACTTGATGACCTTAGAGTTCTTTTCCAACCCTAACAAATTCCATGTTCTGTTCTGGTTAGTAAAACATTGTTAATCTGTTCAGTGTTTTTTCACTTCTCAAGAAAATATCGAAGTAAAGGGAAGAAGGAAAGTCTCCATATATAATAAAAAAGGTCGAACTTCCCTTGTGTAAAGTTCTTTTGCATTTTTCTTCCCCGCTGTTAAGTTGAAGGAAATGGTTATGTTTGCATTTTATTTGAAACCCGTTCATTATTTTAAATTACTTGAGTTCTGCGTATATCTCCTTCAGTATCTGATCTTCTATCAGAAACAGCTGCACAGACCTTTGAGCTTTGCTGTTCTCCTGTTTAATAACAGAGTATTAAAATACTTGACATTGTCATCAGAGTAAACCGTGGTCACTGGTAATTCTCCTGACTGTATTCTCATGGTTAATGGATTTTTGTGTGCATGCAATGTATTACTGTAATCATATCTGATACTGGTGTGTGTGAAGCTGGAGTCTGAAAGTTGGAACTACTTTACTCAAAAGAATTTTCGTTTTTAAAATCCTTAAGGTTGTAGGCAATTCATTAGGCTATGCCAGTTTTTTTACTGCCAGTGCAGGGCATAAAACTTAAAATGCTACCTTTCTGTGGAAATTATGCATAGGCTGAGAATGTCTACAGATGTAACAAGATGCAGAGAAGAAAGTAGGGACCCGTGGTAGAGCAGTGTAACTGAGTAGTATTGCTGCCCTACATACGGGTTTCCAAATGCAGCTGGTCTCAATTTCCTACTTTTTCCTTAGTTCTGAAGTGGGGCATGACCCCGCCCTGCCATGTGCTGGCTGGGGATGCCCTGCGGAGACATGGCATGTCCCAGGAGCAGATGGAAGGGAAGGGGCAGGCATCTGCCCAGAGCTCTGCTGATGCTCTCCCTGCTCAGAATGTGTTCTGGCATGTGAGCTGAGGGCTTGTGCGTTTAGGTGGTTTTAAAAAAACCTGTTTGTTGCTGGTTGTGCTTAGACCAGAGCTGCCCTCTGTAGGTGCAGGAGAATGTCCCCCCACCCTGCCCATGGATATGCTGGAGCAGGCAGGGAAATGAGCTCAGGGTAGGTCCCAAAAGGTTAAGAACCTCTTGGTTTTGCAGTGCTGGATCACAGAATCCCAGATTGGTTCAGGTTGAAAGGGACCTTAAGGATCGTCTCATTACAAGGATAGCTTGGGTTTCCTAACACTGCATCCCTGATTTGTGGAGCTGAAAGTTTCGTTAAACGGCTTTTGCTTAGTCACATCAAAAATCACTTAATCTCAGTGGGTGTATTGACAGCCCAGTTTAATTAAACAGAAACTGTTTTCCACTTGATGAGCCCTGAGAATTTCTATTTTAGTTAGACTGTGAGTGAAGCCATGGAGCTGTTTTATAGCTCTGAATGTGTGTTTCGCTGGAATTTTCGTAGTCGGTGGCCTATGGCAGCCACAGCTTATGTAACACATCATACAGCTGAGTGGAGCCCTCGGATACTCTGGGATTCTGTTCACATGTGTGGAATTCTGAATGTACGTGATGATACTCTGGTTACATTTCTCCTCTGCTACCTTCTAAGTGAGAAAATAAAATTGCATTGCAGTATGTAGTATCTGAAATTCTCACCCTGTGCTATTCAAACTGCCCTGGGGAGGGGAGTGAGGAGACTTGGGGGGTGGAATTAAGGGGATCAGCAGGAGGTGGTGGCAGATCACTGTGGGCTGGGCTGGGAGAGCTCCTCCCTGCCTGGTCCTCGAATTGTGGGGGCTATTTTTTGGTGGATGAGAGGCTGGACGTGCCCTGGCTACATGCACTGGGACCCAGAAACCAACCCTACCCCCAACCCCCTTTCTCCCCTTAATTTGTCTCACTTATTCACAATGCTGTATTTTACTGCAGTGGCACTTGAGCCTTTTTTTTTTTTTTTCTTTTCCTGCAGTCACTTAATTCTCCTCTCCCAACTCTAGTGTACATATCCTCATCTAAACAGTTCTTTTTGGTTAATTTAAATTAAAACTGAAAGCAAAAGGCTTGTGTCTGTTCATCTGGCAGAACCTGAGTGGTATAAAGTATATTATTCCTCTTGACTGGTCCCTGTGTTGCCTGTGTCATTCTTTAGAAGCAGCTCAGCAGCACAGCAAAGACCAACCCAACATTTCTCAGATCATTTTGGAGAGACTGATACATGAGTTTTTCCTAAAAGCCTGTGTGAAAAAATGTAAAAGAAGCATGTTCCGCTCATGGAGGGAAAATAATCTGACTTTTGCCAGAGGTTGCCTAAAGCATCCTTACTATTACTTTATTTTTCTGCTTCCTAATGCACACCATTCTCTATGTGAATTTCTGTAATTTTTCTCTTCCCACTATTTTGTTTGACTTTTCTCTGTTTTCCCCAGGCAATCCTGTCAGTCTTTAATTCAGTCATCTTGGTCTCACAGTATAGTGTAGTTTCTAAGCTTTTAATATTAAGATTAACCCCTCAGTATTGGTGTATCCTTGGTAGCAGCCTTGCCTTTATTTTGTCTTTAAACTAAGTTGATATTTATTGAAAAGGGTTTATAAGCTTTCAAAATTTTAAACATGAAGAGGGAAAGATCAGTGAGTAAATAAAGTCTGTTATTCTACATCCAGAACATATTCTCACATATTGCTTGGCTTTTCCAACGTGCAGTACTCTGAAAGTAGCTGATGAACAGATCCATCTGCCTCAGTGAAATATAAGTGTATTGATCTGCCTAAGTGAAATATGCTGGGAATGCTGAAGTGCATATCTGGCTTTTACAAGGAGATGGATGGACCATTTTAGCAGCAAACCATTTTTTTAATGTTGAGGAACTATCTTGTCTACAAAGAATAAAGTAATTTGTAGTAACAAATGGAAAATACTTTTCTTGCTGGAGATTACCCCATTTGTTTCCATGTTCCATGACATGTTGCGCTCGTTATGCTGCAGGAAGCAAATGCAAAATTCTGAGGAACAGTTCATGCTGGTAAAATAGGGAATTGAGGTGGGGGCTGCAGAGTTGCTGTGCATTCCTGGGAAGGGGTTGGGTGGAGAACTGCATTAGTGGGAATTGCCGTTGCTTGTGTAACTGCTGGACAGCCACAAGGACAATGCTGAGGTGTTGTCCTAATACTGCAAAATACTCTTTGTGTGTTTGGAAGTAATTTTTAAATAAATGATGGTGTTAAAGGAGATGAGAAGTTGACTTCATTTGGAGCTCAGGACTTGTGTTCGGCATAGGATGTGCTGCTTGCTCAGAGGCTGTGCTGGGCTTCTTCTCTCCTTACCTGAGGGTTTAAGGTAATTTTTTGTGTGTTTTGCTTAATCTGTGGACATCACTGACCTCTCTGAAGGGCCGATAGGTAATCTTGGTTCCACTCATCGCGGCATGGTTTTGTTTGGATGGAAGAGGGTGCAGATTGAAATTCAGTTTGCTGTTGGTGAGTGGTGGTTGCTGAGATCACATTTGAGAGTTGAGAACAAGGTGTGGAATGCCCTCACCTTGGCTAAATGGGAAGAGAAAGTATAAACTTGCCACAACCAAAACATGCAGCCAGCTTTGCAGAAGTGACACGTGGCTGGGAAAACTTGGTTAGTGGTGGGAAGGTTTTGATGGTTTGGGATTTTTTCCAAACTGGGCATATATGTAAGTACGGTATGGTACATGGTTGAAGATGTAGGTGAATGGGCCTTGTATGAGGACTGCTGTGGGGTCTGTGATCTGTTTGAGGTGGTCTCCTCAGCAGCTTTGAGCTCACAGGCTTCAAAGGCTCCTGTCAGAAACACTTCTGGGGCAGGTTTATGCATTTCATAACCTGTAGGTGATGTAATTTTACAGGAGCAGTTGTCTGTTCCAGCCTTGTTCCCTGCTGTTGTGCTACACCAGCATCCATCTGCTGCTGCCTGTCTCCTGCTCTAGGTTTGGAGACAAAGGCTGAGCTTTTTCCCTGAAGCCCTGAGTGTTCTGCTGTAGTACGTAACTTAAATTTACCAAGGTCACTGAACCCTGTTTACTTTGTTTTCTGGGAGGCTGACAGGGTACAAAAGATTGGTTTGTACCCTCCTGTCTGAAGGATGAGGCAGTAATACAAGAGCTCAGTTATTTGTGTGCTGAAGGGGCTGTGGTTCTCCAGTGATGTGACAGATTCACTAATGATACCTGACAGAAGTATTGCAAAGGAGTAATCGTAAAAAAAATCCAACTCCCTTCTATTATGCAATGTTTTTAAGGAGGAAATATTTTCTTTTTATAGTTTGAAGAAAGCAAGTTCCCATGTGACAAAATATTGAACTCACGTGACTAGTGAGTAGGTGTAAATTGAATGGAAACTACTTCAAAATACAGTGAAATAGTTTCTTGTCTTAGAGACTTTGAATTTTGGTAATAGGTTTTGTAGTTTAATACTTTATATTGATTTTCAAACAATTCCAGAATATTGTCACTGTCTTGTTCGGGAAATGAGGGCAGGAATGGTTGTTAGTCAGCTGTGCTTAAAACCACTGTGCCAGAAGAAATTCTTCCCTGTGACGGTGGTGATGCCCTGGCACAGGGTGCCCAGAGAAGTTGTGGCTGCCCCATCTCTAGCAGCATTCAAGGCCAGGTTGGATGGGGCTTAGAGCAACCTGGGATAATGGAAGGTGTCCCTGCCCATGGCAAGGGGTGAAACAAGATGAGCTTTAAGGTTCCTTTCTGACACAAACCATTCTTGGATTCTGTGATTTGTTAGCACAAAATGGTATTTTCCATCAAGGTTGTTGTATTTAAAACAACCCAACTCTTCCAACTGCATGCTTTTCCTGAAACTTCTATAGCAGTGAAACACAGTTCTTGTTGTGAGATCCTGCTTTACAAATTATTCTAATTTATTCTTTTTTCTTTCTAAGGAAAAGTCATCAACAAGGACTTGCGTCACTACCTGAGCCTTCAGTTCCAGAAGGGCTCGATAGACCACAAACTCCAGCAAGTGATCAGAGACAATCTCTATTTGAGAACCATCCCTTGTAAGTATGTGAAGATCAGCCTCATTTCATCTGTTCCTGCTAACTCCCACATAATTTGTGGGCTTGAAATGCCTTCTCTCTTAATCTGATTTAGAGTTTTACCTTGCAGCGGAGACTTCTGGCTTTGCTAAAGTAGCTTCACATCTGAAGATGCCATGAATTGGTGCAGCCAGTATGGACTGAAAACCAGCAAAAACTTGAGAATTCAGAGTTCAAATTGTTTCAGTAATATCTGTGTGTTGCTCTTTACAAGTTTGTCAGTAGTTGTTGGAATGACCCCGGCCACCACAAGAAATAAATCTTTCTCAGCATGATCAAGCAGTGCCAAAAACATCCTGAATTCTGTCAATGTGTTGGGGGTTTTTTCTTCACAAAGAGCAAACTGAGACCTTGAGTGTCAAGTGCATTTGGCAGAGCTGGGCAGCTGGAAGGAGGGTGCGAGGAGGAGTTGGGTGCAGAAGGAGTGCCAGTGGCAGAACGTACAGGCAGACTGCTCATCCTGAGAAGACTGATTAAAAAGGCTCATCATTGACTGTTTCAATATTCATTGCACAAAAAACTTACTTTGTCAATTAATGTTTTTGTATCTACAGGAATTCTGCTCTCTTCTCTCTGAGCACACCTGAGAGTTTGTGGCTTTCTTAAACTGCATTTCGCTATTACTAGCTTTTATTTACTAGCTCTTGTTCATGCTGCTGCCTGAAAAAAATAATACATGCTTTTAAAATGCTATTAAGTTGTAGGCAGTAATGAATAGTAATGAATCAGTGAAGTCCTTTCAGGAGAGCTTTAATTAAGCTGTTGTAACTATGGGAGGCCTGTTTTCACAGACAAAACACTTTGAGAACCTCTGCATTAACACAGCAATTTACTCATAAAGTTTACCTACAGCCAGGAGTTGGAGTATGGCTGAATTACACTCTGAATTGCAGGTTGAAAAATAAATTCTGTGCTGAGTTACGGATTTGGTGGCCCAAAAATCAAGTATGTTTAATCATGATGACCTCATTGCAAATTAGAGAGTTGGTGGTGGTGGTGGACATAAAGAAAGATGCAGCACCCTTACAGCTGGGTTAAAATAAAATATCACAGCTGTTCCCAGAATCCCAGACTGGGATTGCGTGGCCCAGGTGTCGTCAGCTGCCACAAAAGTTGCTTTTGGTTCACTGACCATAAGAAAGAATTCTCTCTTAATTGCCACCTCACCCAGCTGCTTCTCTCCTCCTCCCCCAATACCAGAACTGTCGTTCCTATGTGATTTACTGGCTCAGTTTTTATACCTTATTGTTAACTTGCTCACCAGTTGTTTTAACTCTTACTGGAGTGACATCATCTTTGTATAAAGATTTGAAAATACATTGTTTTTACTGAACTGTACAGCAGGCAGCATTTGGTAACAAGCAGCACTTAAATGTCTTATGAAAGTGTTTTCTCTGTCTTTGCAGGCACTACAAGGGCTCCCAGAGATGGGGAGGTCCCTGGGGTAGACTATAATTTCATTCCTGTTGAGCAGTTTAAAGCATTGGAAGAAAGTGGAGCCTTACTAGAAAGTGGAACATACGATGGTATGTCAATGATGTTTAATGGAATGGGAATAAGGACCCAGTACTTGTGTCCAGAATCTTAGTCCAAGTGTAGCTCCTTCTGGTACCAGTTTTCCTGCTCTCTTGATGGTCATGACAGTAGTAGAGAGACAATAGTTAGTCTATTTTTGGGTTACTGTGAAGAGGAGGAGCGATCTTGTTTAAAAGCTTTCTGATAATCCGCAGATTGTCCTTTCAACCACTCTTAATCCCACCAGATTATTTTCACCATTGCATTTTTGGGAAGCATTCTGGAAAGGTTTGTCTGTGCCTGGTACAAATTTAAGAGAATTTAGTCAATTTTGTGTACACCTTAGAGAACAGAGCCATGTTCAGGTGGGCATCAAAAGGACAGAAGGCAAGAGAAATTCTGACCCAGCAGGGAAACAGAAGCATTTTTCAATAAAAAGTTGAGCAGCACTAGACCAGATTGTCCAAATCTGTATGAAAGTTTAAGTGTGGTGAGGAAAAACATTGTAATGAAGATGGTGAAAAAAGAAAAGATGTCAAAAGTAATGTGTCAAAAAAGTGTCATCCTGTGAAAAGCTCTGTGCCTCTTGTTTTCCCTATCCCACACTATCTGTTAATATTGTCCAGTCTGTGGAAATCTCCTAAGCAAATTTAGGCTAAAGTAGTGGGTTTTGGTTTTTATTCCTGAGCTGCACTTTATCTGGCTGTCCCCTCTCTGGACCTTACCCTTGCTTGATATTTGCAGAAGGGTTTTCTTTCTATATGTATTTACATGGTCAAAGCCATATCCAGGCACTAAAACCCCCAGCAGGAATTGCTTTGTGCTCAATTCCCTAATAAAAATCAAATGAGCAGTCAGGAGAGAGGTCAATCGCTGAAATTCTTTTCCAGAAAACAGCAGATGATCCCTTTGTGCTTTAGATTAAAATATTGAAGAAAAAAATCTGTTCCTTTTTCTGAAGTAAAAATATCAACATACTGATATGAAGATGTTGATATGAGGCCATATCTTTGTTTTGCAAGTGTATTGTTGGTAGAAAATTGCAAGTGTTAAAAATCAATTACTTGTTAACTGGCTTTATGGAAATAAATACGTCGTTTCTGCATAAAATTAATTTGCTTTTTGACTTCAGTATTTCTGTTGCTCCAAATCATCTTTTTCTTTAGAAAAACTTGTAGCAGGATAAAAGTTTTCAGGTAACCTCTTGTTTCCTGACAACTAGTGCTGCATTAGCAAGAAGTCAGTGTATGAATAAATAGGCTTTGACTGTTGATTGGGTTTTGGTAGTGCTGATGTCTTCTTTGAGGATTTAAAATTTCAACAAAATACGTTTGCATGGGCACTAAACTGATAACAGCCACTGCTAGTGCCTTCAGCAGTACCAGTGCTTCAGTGATCCTGATTTCTGTCTCATTTTCAGGTAATTTTTATGGTACTCCAAAGCCTCCAGCAGAGCCCAGCCCCTTTCAGCCGGATCCAGTGGATCAAGTTCTTTTTGACAATGATTTTGATACTGAATTGCAGAGGAAAAGAACCACATCCGTCAGCAAAATGCAAAGGATGGAAAGCTCTCTCCCTGAAGAGGAGGAAGAGGAGGAAAAGGAGGCAGTTAATGGCAGCGGAGGGATAGGTTGGTTGACAAGGGAGAAATTCCCTGGAGTATTGTATGTATGGTTAAGGACTATACAAATAACATTCGTGCTTCCTTAGTTTTGGTGAAGTATGAAGGCAGTTTCTGTTCAGGCTGGTGCTTCTACTTGATTTTGAGATGACCTTTTAAAAAGAACCAGCTGTTCTCCCAGCCAGATGTGCAGTTGCATCATAAAATGCACTGCTTGGTCAAGAGCATGTGGTGCTGGGTATGGGCCAGTTACACGAGCGGGAAGGAAAAATTTGTCCACTCTTGAAATAACAGAATCCTTCACAGAGTAGAATTCATACCCTGAAAATGTTACTGTTGAATTTTGAGGCAATTACTGAATTTGTACACAGGAGATTTTAAGGAAGTGATTGGTTGGATAGGCAACGTTGGCTCATACTGTAAAATTTTCAGGTGATTTTGCATTGGGAAACTATCACGCAACCTGAAACCACCCAAGGAGGAGCTTGTGGAGAGAAATAAAGCCAAGCATGTTAAGGCTGGAGCGGTGTCCAGCCAGACCTTTCTGGGATTGGCAAAATGCCCTTTTCCTTTTGCTGTCGTGGTTGCTCATCTGGAGGGAGGAGAATCCCTTTCTGGGATTGGCAAGATGCCCTTTTCCTTTTGCTGTCATGGTTACTCATCTGGAGGGGAGAGAATTGATGGTGGAGAGGAACTTTCACATGGCATTTGCAGCTGATCCTGTGTGTGAGAGTTTAGGACTGTTAGAGTTATACTGACCAGACCTGACCTAATCTTGTCATCTTCAGGGCTGGCAACACCACAGAGGGGCCAGTGGTCAGACTGGTGGTTGGGTGAAGGTCACAGACATCGTAATGTCACAGAGAGTATCAAGCATAACCTCAGTTCTGAAGGGTAGAGGCTTCTATTTTAAAGTTTCCTGTGGGACTTTTTGGGATCTTTTTTCTAGTTGTGCCTTGTAGGAAGGTGTTGTTTATTTTACTGGCAGTTTGGGTCTTCTCTACATTTCCTTCTGATTCTTTGAGGAGTATAAGTAGGATTTTTTTGATTGTTTTATGGCATTAAAAACACTGTTCCCTCTGTAGAAATGGCAACAGAGCATAGTCAACTTGGATTTCTGCCAGTGTTGATTTTTCAGAATAGGCTCAGACACATAATACAAGGTTAATTCTGTTTGGCAGGGGAAGAGCAGAGTTCAGTCTTTTCATGTCAGCTTTTCAAGGTTCACAGCTGAAAAAAAAAGTGAAAAAATGCACATCACATACAGGGACGTGTTTGACATCCACTTGTAGCCAGATTAAGAGGGTGGTTCTTTGTGAGAAGCAACATAAGCATCTGACAAACACTTTCCCTGAACAACTGCAGAAAACAAAGAAAAACATTCAGATTCTCCTGACTGGGTGAAACCTGTTCCCAGCTACAACCAGACAAGCAGCAACATGGACTTCAGAAATTATTTGTCGAGGGATGAGACCCTGGAACCACTACCCAAGAACTGGGAAATGGCCTACACGGACACTGGCATGATCTACTTCATTGAGTGAGTAACTCGCTCCTTGGAGGAGAGACGTGCTGATGGCTGCAGTCTGGAAAACTTGTTCTTTCACCTCTCTTCTTCTCTTGCTGCTTCTCTTTCTTTATGAAATGTACTGTTTTCCTACTGTTACATTCTTACTCATAGTCCTCAATGTTGCATGCTTGGTACAGTTGCTATTGTACAGGAAGACCTTAGGGTCTAAGACCTCAAAGTCAGTTTGTTTGCTCTAAGTTTTGTATCTCACAAATATAAAGCTGGCTGGGTATTGCTAAGTGAAGTGTGACATGGAAACCTTCTCTATGTCAAATTTCTCTGAAATTTGAGACCTTGTTTAGCTTTTCTTCTCTGCTTGTGTTCCTTGGCTGGGAATTGTTGTTTCAAAATACGAATAGCCCAGATGAAAGCCCAGGAGAGGAGCGGAGCTCATGTGTGCACATGTAAAACTGCCTCATTTATGAGTTCTAAGGCAAAAATGAAACAGAAACCTTCCTGAGAGTTTAGCATATGAGGAGGCTAAAAATATTTTTTTTCCTATCAGGTAGAAACAGCTGCTGTTCCCATATGAGCCTTTGGGGGCTGTGGGGAGGATCTGAGCCTCTAACACTTCCCATGTGCCCTGGAGAGTCTCCAGTTTGCTGTTGCCTTTTCTTTTTAGTGTTTTATGATGTGACTGAGGCACAAATAAAGGTTGTATTATCTGGAGTCTGCAGTTTCCTACAGAAGTAAATACTTGAAGGAAAGTTTCTTCACTGTGAGGGAGGGAGTTCTCTTACTGGCATGTGTTCTGCTCCACAGTCACAACACCAAGACAACCACATGGCTTGATCCCCGGCTCTGTAAGAAGGCCAAAGCTCCTGAAGATTGTGAAGATGGAGGTGAGATGTTCAGAATGCATTTGTCACGTGTCAGTGATAAATGCATGAGTTTATCCCAGCAGGATACAGTCCATTACTTCTGTGGTAGAAGCTTCTCCCTGGTAGATGTGACTCTGGAGCTGGCAGTGTAGTGCTGAGTGTCCCCTGTTTGGTGGCAATAGGAATTTACATAAGACTGGGAAAGTACATGGTGTATTTTCCCTGAAGTAGTAGAATCTGGCCGAACGGAAGATTTATCTGCATTCCTGAGCAGAATATGGGAGAGGTTTTCTTCCAGTAAGTGTCATTCTTAAGGAGAAAGCTGCGCTTGAGTGATGATCTCTCTGGAACCTGTTGTATAGGTGGAATATGGCAGAAGGAGAAGGTCCATAAGTAACAGAATATAGGAATAACAAAGAAGGTATGGCAAAATACATATTGCTAATGATAACTGTTGCTTGTGACATAGTATTTGAATGCAGAAGCTAAGGGAACAATCTGACTGATCTAAATTCCTTCAAGACTTCCAGGTCAATAGCCTCTTGGCAATTTCTGCAACCATTTCCTACACAGTTGGGTAATTTAGTCTGCTAGAAAAGAGTATCAGGTAGGTCCGTCTTCAGCAAATGCCTGACATGTTCTAAAAGCTGAAGCAGGCTCAGATGACCTGTCATCCTCCAAAATTGCCCAGCCTAACAGCCATGTATCCATAATGAAGCCAGCTGGAGCAAAGGCTGCATACTGCTGCCTATTAAACATACATGCAGCTCTTTAAATAGAGATGCAGGATATCCAAATGAACAATACTTAAATTAGCAGACCCATTGGGTCTTTAGTCAGACCCTGTGGAGCAATACTGATATTAGTAATTGGTAACATGCTGTCATAAGCTAGGGAAATTCCTGCTAATGTCAAACTTAGGGCAGCCTCAAACCAGATTGCAGAGCAGATTTATCCTTAAAATGTCTGGCTGACTAAATCCATTATTCTAATATTTAAATTTCCATGGTTAAGATAACTTGATAACATAGGACAATAAACTCGGAAAGCTGACCTCTGTGGTAACTGCTTATTACCTTCAGTCAGTCATGAGCTGCTGGCACCCTCTTACTGGATGCTGAAATTGCCATAAAAAGGAGCCTTTTGCATGTAATTTTCAGTACAAACAGGTCTTTATGTTTATTATATGTTTAAAGTGATGTGATTTCATTGAATACAAGGCTCATAATTTAGTGCAAGAAAGAGTAAGAGTTGCAGGGATTCAAATTCCCTGGAACAGGCTTTTACCTTTCATCAGGGAAGAAAATGGGACCTGTATTTTCCTCATATTTTTCATGAGCCAATGTGTTCTTGAATGAAAATTCTGATATTTGCAAATAGTTTTCCCCTGTAATGGAGAATTCGGTCTTTCTGATTGCAGAACTTCCTTATGGATGGGAGAAAATAGAAGATCCTCAATATGGGACCTATTACGTTGAGTAAGTGCTAATTAATGATTTGGCATACATAAAAACTGAGCATGAAATTCTGAAGTCCTTGATCTCAGTAAGTGGAGATTTTAATGCTGTGAAAGGCCACGTTGGAAAGGGCACCCTGGTCTAGTATCCGTGCTCATGGCAAGGGGTGGAACTGGATGGGCTTTAAGGTTCCTTCCAGTCGAAACCATTCTGTGATTATGTGAAACTATTAAATATATCTAGGAAAAACAGTTCTGGGGTCGCAAACTCATGGCACAAACTTCTGGTAGCACTGGCATGTGGGAAAATGCACAGTGTGATCTTAAGGACTTAAGGACTGTTTTGCATTCGGGGCAGGAAAGCAAGTTGCAACCAAAATAATTTATACATGGAAATGATCTGATGTCATTTTTCTTAGCTTAACAAAAACAGAGTCACTTGCCTTAAGAGTGGCACCTGGTAACTTTAAAAGAGTAAAAATAACTTGTAGATTTTTGCTGTCTTCAAAGAACCAAGTCAATAACCACTAAACTGCTGCAGGAGCTCTTCTGAATCTCCTTCAGGCCAGAGGGAAGTAAATCTCTCCTTAACCATGGAGAAGAAAAATGGTAGAGTTGAAAATGTAGCTTCAGAGAGCAAGCAAACATTTTCCACTTTGCAAAGCCAAGGTATTTGAATTATGCTCAAATTTGTTGGTTTTCCTCTCCTGTGCTATACTTCTCTGTCATCTACTAGGGAAAAGGTGATGCCTGAGTTTGTAAACAGTATAGGTAGATGGGTCAAGAGAAAAAGCAGGTGTGCTCAGATCTAAACTATTACAGCTCTACCTGGTGATTAAAGAGAGTAAAATTTTATTTGCCTCAAAGTAAGTAAGCTGCTGAAAGAATGAGAGTTTTTTGTTAATTTCTCCAGAGCATTCATCTGACATAATAAAAAATAGTGTTTGTAGATGTATTTTTTTTGGGGTTGTCTTTTTTGGGAAGTAGTCAGAATATTTTCTGTTGAAATCCTGATCTACCTTTTGTATGCCTGCAGTCATATTAACCAGAAAACTCAGTTTGAAAACCCAGTATTGGAAGCCAAACGGAAAAAACAGCTAGGACAGACTGATGCTGGCCCTTCCAAATCAGGTATCACTGAATATTGTGTTCTTTGTCACATATATCTTTATCTGCAAGTATGCTTTATAAAAACCCAGTTATGGAATTCATCAAGGCATCAGCCTTGTCTTTTTGCTAGCCATTACAGTGTTACCCTCCGAGATAATTTGGGTTTTTTGAAGGATTTCTTCATGTTAAAATTGAACCAAGCACTAAGACTGCTTTTAAACAATTTTGGTTGTTCTGAAGCAGTCATAAACAGCTTTGGAATATATGGAGGGTTGGAAGAGCCATCTGGAAGTGCAGGTAAAGCCACACCTGGTTTTTTTATGCTTTTGATCTACTTTAAGCTTGGTATTCAAGGACAAAAATTGGGAATTCGAGGTGAGAGGTTTGCATACAGCTCTGTTGCAATCTGTTCAGAAAAACTCTTTTCCATTCACTGAATTCAGCTGGAAAATGAGTGTAGCACTTTCCTACCTGTTTGTTTATCCTTTAAAAGTGCTTCAGAAGCTGACCAACAATAAACAAATTATTAACCCTTGTGACACCTTAAAAATAAACAAAAAACCTACCGGAATTAACCCTGGTTGCTTGCCCTCCTGTCTCTGTATTCCATAATTTCAAAGGACCAGGGAGGTCTGTCTTCACTCGAGATCCATCTCAGCTTACTGGAGCACTTATAAGGACATCCCTGAAAAAAAGTTCCATGGGATTTGGCTTTACAATCATTGGAGGGGACAGGCCTGACGAGTTTCTCCAGGTGAAGAATGTGTTAAAAGATGGACCCGCTGCACAAGATGGAAGAATTGCTCCAGGTCAAGTATTATTTCTGTAAACTTCCATTTCCTGGGGTACTTTGGAGAACACAGCTTGAGGCGCAGGAGGTTGGATGACTCCATCCACATCCTCATTAAATTAAATATTTTCATATTTGTGAAAGATTTGTGCAGAGCAGTGGCTGAAAAGGAAAAGAAGCAAAATTCTAGATAAAAATTGACTTTTAGCGGACTTCTGAAAGTTTCAGTACTTCTGCTTTAGCAAAGACACTTGTCTTCATGTTTACTCATAGAATGGTTTCCCTCTATGTAAGTGAAGTAAAAATAGCGTGTTTGAATCCTGGTCTGTTTTGCCTTGCTGCTGCCAAAAACCATGACACCAATTATTAAAACTGCAAAAAGCCCACAGCAGGAATGAGGAAGCAAAGTCATGTGAGCTGGACAAATGAGGAGAGAAGAGGGATGAGCAGCCATGAAGACTTGCACATTTTTTCATGGTTATTACATGTGTAATTAAGTTACTTATAACCTTACCATTATCTCTGGTTTGCATATTAGATCAAAATGCTTCTTTATGTATAACATAAACTCTTACTCTTCAAATGAGTAAAAGAATTCATACTTTGAATGATAAATACTATTTACTTACGAAATGGAAATTTCCTGTTTTGTTGCTGATGTATTGTTTGAACTTGTTTGTATGCAGTTCATTTTTCACCTCTGCAAAAATGAAAACAATCCTGCAGAACTGTTGGAATGAAAAGATGTGCAGCTATTCTGATAGTTCATGGAATAAGAGAGAACCTGTTTTACTGATGCTTGGGCATTAAAAGGATAGGACAGTTTGCAGGCTATATTGTACCGCACACGCAAAGTTTCACATCAAAATGGTGAAAACACAAAACAAGTTTTTGGGCTCTGAAGCCCACGTGACTTCATTTTTAAAATATATTCTTAGTCACGTGTGGCAGCAGTGTAAGAATATGGAGCGTGTGTTTGTGCAATCCTAGCTTAAGTTCAGCCAGTCCTAAAATAAACACGGGGCCAAAAAAATCCGATTTATTCTGCATTGGGTTTAGGCTGCTGTGCAATGTGAATTAAAGTAGAAGACATCTGCTTGTTGTAGTGTGCATGCTCTGCTTCATCTCTCGTGGCTGTACAGTATCATTTTTTAAATCTGCTGCAGATTAAACTTTATATATTTAGTGCACTGTGTTCTGAGATGAAATAGAATAAATGCAAAGAGGAAATCCTTTATGCTTTTTGGAAATATTAGCCATGAGGTAACATCCCAGACACTAGTTATTAATTTGAAGACAACAGTGTGATTTCCTCAAGGTAGGCTTTTGTTGAAGGTTTTGCTTTTAGTTTTGACACTATCAAAATTTCTTTTGTAACAGGCGACGTCATTGTGGACATAAATGGAAGTTGTGTTCTTGGCCATACCCATGCAGATGTTGTCCAGATGTTTCAGCTCATTCCCATCAATCAGTATGTGAACATGACTTTGTGTCGTGGGTACCCTCTTCCTGATGACAATGAGGACCCTGTGGTGGATATCGTGACAGCCACGCCTGTCATTAATGGCCCGCCAGTGGCCAAGGGAGATGCTTCCATGTCCAGCCAAGATTTAGTAGCAGCAACAGTTGTATTGGACCAGAATGGGAAAGTGTCGGTCAACGGTCGCCTGAATGGCCCTTCTGTGGATTCAGCAGAGCAGAGGATCTCCTTTGCCTCCTCAGGAGGCTCTCAGCCGGAGCTGGTCACCATCCCCCTGGTCAAAGGGCCTAAAGGCTTTGGGTTTGCCATTGCAGACAGTCCCACAGGCCAGAAGGTGAAGATGATTTTGGACAGCCAGTGGTGCCAAGGCCTACAGAAAGGGGATGTCATCAAGGAGATTTGCCATCAGAATGTGCAGAGCTTGACCCACTTGCAAGTGGTGGAGGTGCTCAAGCAATTTCCAGTAGGAGCAGAGGTGCCCCTGCTTATCTTAAGAGGAGGTACAGACAAAATCACAGTTGTCATATTGGTTATAAGCTTTTAAAAGTCCTCTTTGAGTGGGATATCTAAATCGTGTCCAGTCTTGACAGCTGAGCAGCAGTTCATTATATCTCTGAGCCATTATGTTCTAAGTTTGATTTATACCCCTGACTATATAGGGTGAGAGCATGTTGCTGAGATTTTGTTTGAACTTTTAGTTAGATTTTTCTTTGGGTTTTTTTTCTCAACAATTACATGGTGATACGTGTATGCAGTGTCTCTTCCAAATCTCTGGGGAGTGCTGAAGCAAACACGTGGTCTCCAGTATAATGCAAAGCATATGATGGACTGAGTTCTGAGAGTTTTGTGAGTTTCTCCAAATATATTCCAGTAACTGTGTCTGTAACGAACAGGGGATTGCAGGAAATGGGAAGAAGCATTAGCAAAGAGGTACGGCTGATCACTGGGAATAGTAGAAAAAATTCTGATTTTTCCTTTGCATATTCATACCTCTTCCTTGATTGTCAGTCACAGACCAGAATGCGTTTTCTCCCCAGAAACTGTAATAGATAGTGTGTGTCTTTCAAAGGAAGCTGAATCTGAATGGATTATGGGGCAGCTCGTGGCTGCTCAGTGTCCCTTCAAGCTTTCTAGTAACCCTGACTTCAGCCACTGGCATTTGCAAAAATCTACGGATCTTTTTCTGTATAAATACTACTATTCCTTAATCACCTAAGGAAATAATCAGATTTCTTTGTGGCAAGTGAAATTCCTTCAGACAAATTCATAGGTCTCCTCCCATGAACTGAGGGGTGACTTGGTTGACCAGCTTCTAGCAGAAGGAGAAATAGATATTTTTCATTGTTGTACAGCTTTCAGTTCTAATTGAGACTTTTCTAAAGTGATGGTTTTGGTCACTTTGCCATTTAAAAGCACAGTGAATCAACCGCTATTATTTTCACCCCAGGGACAGCTGATTATATTGTTGAAACTTCTTGTAACCTGCTATTAAAGTTGCTTTCTATTTTCTTCAGGTCCACCCTCACCTACTAAAGCTGTCAAAGGAGTGAGTATTGGTGATGTATTTAACTTGTTTCTGACCTGCTTTGTAATCTCTTTTCCTCTGGATTTTAGTCCCTGTGATAACCTGCAAGATGGTTTAGCAAAACCACATCTGCTTGGTAGGCCTAAATTCTTTGTCTAAGTACCTGCTGTTAGAGTACGCATTGAAAGGGAAACAAAATACAGTATCTATTTTTTTAATTCCTAAAGGAAGTTCATGATCCTTTGATTCTTCTCAGTCCTCGCATAGAATTAACAGACTGGTTTGTGCTCCCTTCTGGAAATTCTTATCTTTGGATCCGTATTTTCAGCAAGTCTCTATGGAGCTATACATTCATAGCTTGATACTGATTGCTTCTGGAAGGTTGATCTTTTAGGGCATCTTTAATGTATATTAGCTTAGTAAAGAATCAGCCTCTGATTTAATAATGCTAACATTAATGCTTATGTTTATTGCCAAGGTTTCTGTTGCAAATTAGACTGGTCGAACACAGATACTTCTTTAAAAATGCCTCTTGTACAGAACAAATCAGGGCAATTTATGAAAACCCCATTACCAGAACATAGCTGTAACTTCTCTTTCTATCTTTATCCTGCTGTTTGAGTGCAACCTTAGTTGTATCCCATCAGTTGAATGACACAAGCACACATGTTCAGCATGCTCAAAGATGACTGTGCTCAATAAAACCTTCAGATTCTGTTCCTTGCAAGCATCCACCTGCCTGCACTGAATAAATCAGAGCAGAAATTCCTGCAGTTGGAGGGCCTTGGCCCTGTCAGCATGGATCCCATGGCAATGTGCTAAAAATAGTTTGGACTTGGGGACTGGCATTCTATTCCAGCACACATACAGCAGCAACAGCCCACAGAGTGCTTGATGCTCAGTGGCATTAAGCAGCGTGGCAAAATAATTCACTTAAAAAAGGGCATGCTCTTGTGTTTATAAACATACAAGAAGTGTCAAACTGCTGAATGGCTCTGGGCAGTTTCTTTTGCTCTTGGAGAAAGGGCAGATCTACTTCTGTTCTGCTCCTGCTGTGGCTTAGCATGCACTGCCATGTGCCCGTTTTCCAGGCTGGGTTTCAGCCCAGAAGAAATATTTAGAGTTATTTTGTTGCATAATTGATTGGGGGTTTAGGTGAGGGACCCCAAGGATGTTTGGTGTCCTTGCCTCATGAACAGGAGTGTTGCAGCCATCAGATCATGAAAAGGCAAATAGTGAGTTGTTAATACCTCACACTACTCAGGTGTGTCCTCCTGTCCCGTATGTATATTGCTCCAGTGAACAGCTCATGCTGGGAGCACCGCTGGTGCTTGTGGGAGGAGCTTGGCAGAGGACAGGAGGCAGTGTCTGTAGATTAGCGTGTGCCTGTGATGCTGGATTGTGGTCCAGAGCCTGGCAGGTGCCTGACAAGGATTTGGTGTCTTCTCCAAACGTGATCGGTCCTTTATGCCCCACTTCATCCCATGTGTTGGTAACTACCAGCATCTGCCCATCTTCACTCCTCTCTGAGCATCAGTCACTTCAAACTCTTTTCAAGCCTAGTCTTCAGTACAAATTCATGTACCAGTGAGGAAGACTTTAGTACTCTGGTCAGAAATATCCACTGGAAAAGCTGTAATTTTGTTCCTTTCTTCCTTTATTTTTCTTCTGCGTGGTATTCATTGTCTTTGCACCCACAAGTGTAGTCATGCCTTTATTTAATGTGGATTTTGCATCTGTGGGCTGTTTCAGAAGGACAAGCAGGACAGTTCCGGGAGTTTGGAAGCTGTCAGCGATATCATTCCGCAGCCGATGCCCTTCCCACCCTCTGCTGTGCGACCAGGCTCTCCTAAACTGGACCCTTCCGAAGTCTACCTGAAGTCTAAGACAATTTATGAGGACAAACGTAAGTATATCATCTTCAACTTGAAAATACTCAGTTATTTTTTCTTTTGTTGCATGTGCAGTAAAACTATTGAGACTTTGTTGCCAAGTTTGTTAACCTGCTGTGGGTAAGACATTTCAAGTAATGCATAATCCAAACAGCAGTCAGAAAAACAAAAAAGATAAAGCATGTTTCAGCCGTATTTTCAGTAAAACAGTTAATTGCAGAAATAAACCCAAGGTTGGTTCTGAAGTAAATCACAGCAGACCTGCTCATAAAAGTAGCTCTGAGTTGTGTCACAGAGTGGCTTTTATCCTGGTCTGCTGCACAGATGTAGTTGAGATTTCTACTTTGAAAATTAAATATACCATTTTGAAAAGAGAACATCACTGTATTTCTGATTACTGTGTTTTGTCACTAGAAGACTCAGAGTGTACCACCAAAGCATAATCCTTCCAAGAATCCTTCAATAATCCGAGATAGCGCCTTACATGTTTTGAAATACTGTTTTTTTTTTCTTAGCTCCAAACACAAGAGATTTAGATGTTTTCCTGAGAAAACAAGAATCAGGCTTTGGTTTCCGGGTGCTTGGTGGAGATGGACCAGATCAGCCTGTAAGTGAAACTGCTCACAGTTATCTCATAGTATTGCTGTTGGAATGATCCTACTCTGTCATCCTCATTTTCCACCATCCCATCCACTCAGTTCAGTGATGGCAAAATTGATCGATTCTCTACCTGCCTTTCAGAGATTAGGAATTGGTCCTGATTACCTTTATTTTTTCCCCTTTTTGTGGACTCCAATCTCCAAGGCTCTGCACCCTTCCCACTACCGAGCCCGTCCTTGGCCACAATTTTTTGTCAGGCCGCGGACACTGGTGGTGTTTCTACAGCTGTTGCTGTGTCTCGGAGCCCTCGGAAGGGCCGTGCTGGTGCCCAGCCTTTGCCCATTGTCACCTGATCCCAGTGGCGGCAATTCAGTCATTGGGGAGCTGTGCACAGCAGCGCATCCTGGGAAGCAGCTGAGTGGAAGGAAGCGGTTGCTCCTTCTGTCAAAATTTCATTAGGCTGTTCCTTTCCTTGCAGCCCAGTGAAACAAGGTTTGAGATGGTGACACACCCCTTTTATTCCCTGCTTCTCTCACTGGATTTTTAAGCATGCATTGTGTTGGAGGCAGCTGGGCAAATGCCAGAGCAGACACCCCTGGGTGGTCTGTTCTCCAAGGACAGGTTTTAGGAGACTCCTCTCTATTTCCAAACATGTATAAATTTCTCTCTGGGAAGAACCTCCAAGACTTGTACTATATATCTGGGACCTTTCTTTAAGCTGTTTAAGTGGAGAGAAAAAGCTTTTGGAATAGATCTGCATAGATTGTTTTCTGATTACAGTGAAGGAATTCAATTTTTCCATTCCCAGCTGTGATCCAGCACTAGCCTTTTTTTTTTTTCTTCCTCCCTCACTAACATGCATTTAAAGTAAAGAGCAAACCCAGAGAATGTTACTTCTGTTGCACTTTATAGCATTTGTGGTGTTTGGTTTCCATAACACCCATAGCTGTTAGAAAGTGTGGAGCTGATGTCTTGAGTGCTGTGTACTGATGAGCTGCTCACCATTCTTAACCTCCAGCAGTACTAGCTGTGGTTACCCTTAATCTTTCATTTAATTGAAAGCGATTGTAGCATATGACATTGAGTGTGGTGTTCTTCTCTGTATTATATTTAGTAGCACTTTTTGAGCTGGGGGGAGGGGGGAGGTAGGCAGAACTGTTGATGTTTGAATTCATTATCTAATTACCAAAAGCTGAGAACTGAAGCAACTTGAAATGTGGAACTGTCTATAAGCAACTTTTCAGAAATAAACTCGAGTTTGTTCAAAAACTTTATTTCTTCCCCAGTCATTCTTCCTCAGTCTTGGCAAAAAAAAATAGAGTAGAATGAATGTCAGAGTGTGACATTTGTGTCATAAATGTCTAGGAAATCATATATATAATAAGTACATGGTGTGTGCTCATTTCAAAAACTGAGCTTTTTAATAAACTGGCAAACATGCTCCAGAGAAAAGAACTGACAAAAACCCGGACTAAAGATTTTTGAAGTATTTAGTGAATGCTTTGAGACTCCAGATTATCTCCACTA
The DNA here is from genome assembly GCA_013400575.1 of Peucedramus taeniatus. NCBI lineage: Eukaryota > Metazoa > Chordata > Aves > Passeriformes > Fringillidae > Peucedramus > Peucedramus taeniatus. The sequence goes on along the minus strand of WBNO01026203.1, from coordinate 16,350 downwards.
GATCAGCTTGTGCAGAATGCACTTGCTGGCTGCATCTCTGTTAGAGCTGGACAGTGAGGTAATCTTCCCCAAAAGACATCATCTGCACAGATTCACCTGGATTCCAGCCACTGTGTGTTCTTGATGAACTCATGTTCCCTTTCAAACCCCTGGACTCTGCTCACAGATTTATATCGGAGCCATAATCCCATTGGGAGCAGCGGAAAAGGATGGGAGGCTGCGTGCAGCAGATGAGCTGATGTGCATCGATGGAGTCCCTGTGAAAGGGAAGTCACACAAGCAAGTTCTGGATTTAATGACCAGTGCTGCACGGAACGGGCAGGTGCTGCTCACTGTGCGAAGGAAGATCTTCTTCAGTGGTAGGTGTCTGCTTGCCTAGAAAGAGCACTTAGGGCTTGTAATCAAATCCACTGAAGCTGCTCTGGAACTTAATTACTGCACTGGGGCTGAGCAGGCTGAGATTGAGGAGGGTCAGCTGTAACTCTTAAATGGAAAAAAGCGGAATTTATTTGGCTTAGACTCTGTTGCTTGCTAGCTTGCACTGCTCACCCAGGTAAGACTCTGAAAATTATGATGCAGGGGTGGTTTCTTCAAACCTTTTTGCAGGTAGTAGTTAGAACAGCCATTAGTGCTATGGAAATTGCATAATAATGCAGTCTGTTTTCTCAACATCCCAGAATGGTTTGGGTTGGAAGGGACCTCAAAGCTCATTTTGTCCCACACCCTGCCATGGGCAGGGCACCTTCCATATGCTGTATTCTCAAGTCTTTTGGCATTAGCGTGTAGGAACATTAACTGTATTCAAACGAGAGCTGTTTCAGAGCAAGATCTTGAGATGCTGCAGTTTTAGATTAGTGTCCAGATCAACACTTTAGAGAAGATTAGTTTGTGACTCCATGAATGACAAAGCTGGGATGGGATTTACAGCTGACTAGGTTCCCCTGCTCTGATTAGTAACTGCTGTTGCCACCTCATGCTGGCACTGACATCTGAGCTTCATGGTTGTGCTGAAGTTGCTTTGTATGATTTGTTCCTTATTTGTTGTTTGTCTATTCCCTGCAAGGGGAAAAGCAGGCAGAGGACGAGGAGCCACGGCCTGTCCTGACACAGAATGGCTCTCCTCGGCTGAACCGTGTAGACTTTGCCAACCAGCCACGCCCGGAGGTCTATGATGTCCGTCTGCAGCGGAAGGAGAACGAAGGATTTGGCTTCGTCATCCTCACCTCCAAGAACAAACCTCCTCCTGGGGGTAAGTGCCATGTCCTGGTGGCTCTGCCCCTGCCTGACCTCGCTGGGGCTTCTCCACGGATATCTCTTCCTGTGCAGTGCTGGTATTTCCCTCATAGTCAGCTTTCACTCACACTGGCACAGCCCAGCCAGTTGAGTCTTGGTCTGTCTTTCTTCATATTTATGCTCTTGTTCACCCAACTGTGACATAAATGGGAAAAAGGGAATTTATATCTCACACAACCCATACCCAAGAGTGTGCTCTTGTCACAGGGCAGCATTTGGGATGTAGATATTTGTCAGGCCATAGCAATGTTGCATTAATTCATTGGCATTTTAATGGAAGCACAGTTGCAAACTTGGCTTTATATAACCTAATCAGGTAAAAATTCTTATTTTGGGGATCTGAGGAAGTAGAGCATACAGTATTTGGTGGAAAACAAATGAACTTGTTACCGTCTTTGCGTGTGTTTGTCTAGAAAGACCATCAAAATGAAAAAGTAGTCTGGTCTGGTATTGCAGTTGTGAGATATGGCTCAGGCATAGTTGTCTCTAGTTCTGCCTCTGTGCTCATCTCTGGGAAAGGAACTGAAATCGGTCTTTTATCCTTCTACTTCTCAAAAAATCTCTTCTCCACTCTGTCTGTTTTGGCCCAATAGCTTTGGCTTCTGGAGGAGTCTCTGCAGGGCATGGTGTCACTCTGGGGTGAACTGAGGGGGAACCAAGCCAGGAGAGCTGGAGGAAATTTGAGACAGTTATTACAAGTGCATATTCATCTCAGAGATCAGGAAAAGTGGTCAGGTCTGTGCAGAGCTGATGTAGCACCTTGCTGGCCTTGCACAGGCTCCCTGCTCACGTCCTCACCTGACTGAATCAGTCCCCGGCAGGAGAAGTTTGATATATTTTTAAAGTGTGTTTAAGGGTTAATTTTTGTTTGCAAGTAGGAAGTTTGCCCATGCATCTGAATCTCTGTGTTACAGTGGACGGCCGTAACTCTCTCTGAGCCCACACTGTCTGTCAGGGTCAATGCGTGAATTGGAAAAAACTGCATTATATATGGTAAAACCAACTGTTCTGGTGTACTCCGGGGCCACACATTCTCACTCGTCCCTTTGCAGATGTGATCCATTTCCTTCCCATGTTTTCCTTCAGGCACAGCACCCTGTATGTGACAAGGCCATGCTGTTGGGTTGGCATCTCCATTCACTCACAATGAAGCATTCCTCGTTATTTGCAGGTTTGTCCTGTGCAAGCAGTTTCACCCTTTGGAGCACAAGAGGAGGAACGAACACTGATCTCTGCTCTGTGGTGACCAGTGACAGGACCAAGGGAATGGCTGGAGCTGTGCCAGAGGAGAGTTAGGTTGAATATTAGGAAAAGCTTCTTCCCCCAGAGGGTGGTGGGGCACTGAACAGGCTCCTCAAGGAAGTGGTCACAGGCCCAAGGCTGCCAGAGCTCAAGCAGTGTTTGGACAGCACTCTTCAGGCACAGGGTGGGATTTGTTTGGATTTTGGGATGTCCTCTGCAGTGCCAGGAGTTGATGATCCTTGTGGGTCCCTCCAGCTCAGCATATTTTGTGATTCTGTGACTGGCAGTTCTGGGTCTATGTGATGCTTATCCGATGTGCACATGGTAGGATTCTTGAGGCTGCCCTGTGCAGGGCCAGGAGTTGGACTTTGGTCCTTGTGGATCCCTTCCCACTCAGGATATTCCATAATTCCGTGAATACTTACGGTGTTGCTGTGCCTGTTCTTGTTTCCTAGTGATTCCTCACAAGATTGGGAGGGTTATCGAGGGAAGCCCGGCTGACCAGTGTGGGAAGCTGAAGGTGGGTGATAGAATCTCAGCAGTAAACAGCCAGTCCATTGTGGAGCTCTCCCATGACAGCATTGTGCAGCTCATCAAGGATGCAGGCAACGTGGTGACCCTCACAGTGGTGGCTGAGGAAGGTAAGGAAGGTGCCACCACACTATGAAAGTTGGGTGTTTATCACTGCTGAAGTTTATTGGCTTAAATGGAACATTTGAAAATGTTTGGAAATTAAGGAGAGTAAATCTTAGAATATCCTGAGATGAGTGGGACCCATGGGGATCATCAACTCCTGGAAGCTGAATAAGTTGGAAGCTCATGTGTTTGCTCTGGAAGAGCTGAAGGCAGGTGGGTCAGAGAGAGAAGCTGCCACAACAAGGTGGTTGTACCCAAAAAGGAGCTAAAATTATTAACAATGCAATGAAGAGTGAGAGAAATTCTCATGTGTGAGAAAGTGCTGCTAACATAGAAACATCCTGTCTGGACTTGTATTCTCCGGCCAAAGAGAAATGACCCCTCAGGGGGCTGCAGCAGCCACAGGATCATGCTTAGTTAGAAAATCTTTTCTCCCTGGCTGAGGGTCCCAGCTCCTGCTGCTGCAGGTGCTGCCAGGATGGTCTGTCCCTGCTCTAAGGCCACAGGGGCTCCTGCTTTCCAAATCTCTCCATTTAAACCATGAGTTTTTGCTTTCTCCCATGTTAAAACACACAAATTCCCTAATGCTGCATCCCTGCAGCAGAAATATGCTGCAGTTCTGTCTGCCAAAGCTCCCCTTTGGAAAAGGGTCACATCCTACCACATGGGAAAGAAACCTTGACAGGGTTTTCCTGCCAATCTTGCACCTGCAAAACCTGCTGTGTCACCTGAGCAGCAAAGTGAGTCCTAGGGACTACAAAGTCCCATCTTTGGAGACTGTGACTTAATGACATCTCCCATGTAACACTGCATGCACTGGGGTATTGTTTCTAAACAAAAACGTAAATATATAAAATCCAGTAATTTGGAGAGAAAAGCTGTTTTCATGCCCTGCATTTTCCTTGAATACTGCTTACAGGTCTAATTAAACTCCCTATCATTATTTTGTCAGAAAGTTGGCTTTCTTCACCTTTGAAATAAGAAATACCTAGAGCCAGGCTGTGAATAAAACCAGCAGATGATTCTCTAATTTCACATTCATTGCAAATATTTAACATGCCATCTCAGCCTGTAACACAGAATTTCAAAGACTTAATGTTCCTTTTTATTAATGCTTGAAGTAGAGAGATCTCTATAAGTTGTTATTTTTCTATTAAGATTTTTATTTTTATCAAATCTAGTTCATTCCAGTTTGAAGGGATGCACTTCAAAGCAGTTGCCATGGGTGATGTTTTTAAAGCAACTGAAGTTTGAGTTGGTTGAATTAGATCTGTTTTCTCTGCAGCTTTTAGTCATCAAATCCAGCCTGGTTTGGATTGGAAGGACCTGAAAGCCCATTGGGCTGCATGGACAGGAACACCTTCCACTTGTTTTCAAAATAAGTTTTCTGAATATCATATTTCTATCCATTATTTGTGTGTGGCCTTACATGGACTTTGTGTAAAAACCTTTCCCACTGCCTCAATTACAGATTTGGAGCCAAAATACAGAGAGAAAAACAGAAGCTGGGGAGACTCAACAAAGAGAGGAAAATACCCCTCAGTAGCAGGTGGTAAAACCAGAGAAAAAATCAGTCAGAAAAATATCTGTGGCTCAGAGGAGCTGGAGTTGGCATGTTTCAGATGTAAAGAATTTTGTGACAATGAAGGAGAAAGAAACAGAACCGGTTCCACTGGAGTGGGAAGATATCTCCACTTTAAAATTCCCATTGATGTAGCTGAAGAAATAGAGTTTAGCTCACATTAGAGCCCTGTGTAGTGGGGGAATCCAGCATGGATGTGGGCGAGTCCGGGCTTCAGGCACTCAGGGAGAGAGCTGAGCCTCACAGGGCTGGTTAACATCCAGGAAAATCCAGGATACAGCTCCAAAACCACAAAATGCCCTTTTTGCTGGAAGCTGTTGAGCCTCACAAGGCAGAAACCCTGATAGAGTTTGCTGTTGCCCAGCTTTGTCCGCTGAGAGTGGCAACAAAACTGCTGCCTGGTCCCCTTGCCTCCCCCCTGGCTTTCACAGGCCTGTGATCTTTGCTTTTCATGGGAATAAATGAATTCCTTTCATGCGCCAGAAGAGATTCTTTAACATTTTTCACAAAAGCAGGAGCTTGTCAGCTTTTGTCATGTATTAGCTGGGAACACACGAGAGGAGGCTGCAGAGAGGGCTGCAGGATTTGTACAAACAGATGGCGTTTTTCTTGCATATGCTTCTAAATTAAAAATCTGAGGATAAACCAGGAGCAAAAGTTGACATTTTGTCTGTAGAGAAAAGCCTCTTTAAGGCATGTCATGAGAACAACACCAAGCAGATATGTGGAGGGCTCGGGAGGTCTCACATACCTGAGAAATTTAGTGTAATAGGCTTTAAATTTCTCTTCCCTTAACATCCTTGTGTGCTTTTTTGTATTTTAGTGGAATTTGTTTGTTCTTAATGAAGAAATGCAGTGATGTGCTGCACCTAATGGGGCTGGAACATCTTTAGTTTTGGTGCTGGGAATGATTGTTTTTTAACCCTTTCAGGGAAAAGGAATTAATAGTTTATATTTCAGCACAAAAGTCCATCTTGGGCCACTGCTTGCCATTCCGGTTCCAGCTAAGAGGCAGCTTTTTGCATAGACTGTGGTTCTTCATTCTTAAGTGAGGGTGTAATTTTTGTATCCTGAAACATGGGGCTTTTTCCAGAAATGCACTGGATTTATTGTAAAGTGCACACTAACAGTATTTTCCCTGGAGGGGAAAATAATAGGAAGTTAATTTAAATGGTTTTACTAAAACCTTATTTTTTACTTAGCTTTTGGGAGAAGGCAAAAGACTTTAACATTCCTCTTGATTGCCTGCCAGTGCACTCCTTCTCCCAAGAGACAAGTTCCTCACCTTGCCTGGAGCTGGGCAATGGAAAACTCGGTTGTGCCTTAAATGAGTTGGCAATTTGCCTTTATTTGATGGGGCCTTCACCTCAGAATCTCCATTGCTACTACAGATCCTCATTCCTTTACCTTTACGGAGGGCTATTTCTCAAATGGACATTGTTCTTCATCTCTTAAAAAATCTTATGATGATGAATATCTGAACCAATTTCATGGATCTGATCAGCCCTGATCCCCTCTGGTTTATCAAGTTGTAAACAGGCTAAAACCCTTCCGTTCATGTCAGGATCCATACAATTGTGTTGGTATTTCCAGAGGAAAAGCAGAGTAAAAGAATAAAAATAAAGAAGAGAATTCTGAAGAACTTTTTCCATGGAACTGATGAGCTTGTGTCCCTGGCTTGGAAAATCATCTCTCTGTTGTCCCCACACAAACTCGGCTCGAGGTGTCGTGGCTGCGGTTCCTTGGGGGCAGTAGCCCCAGCACTGGTGGTGACCATTGTCCTGGCTGCAGATTTGTGAAGTTGTGACTGTTGATTTTGTTTGAATTCTAGAGCAACGTGGTCCTCCATCAGGAACAAATTCGGCCAGACAGAGCCCAGCCCCACAGCACCGACCACTGGGATTGGCACCGATCAACCCTGACAGGTTGGGAAAAGTGGCTGGGAATGGTGGGAAAAGCTTGGCCAGAGGAATTAACATGAAGGCAACATCCATGTCCTTTCACCTTTCTGTAGGGTAGCTACAGAAGGTGAAGCTGGAAAAGAAGTTTCTAATAGTTACCGGCTGTCGTGGCCTGAGCACAAGCACGTGGCACAGTTGGATGCTGCTTCAGGTGTTGACAGCCGTCATTCCCAGGTACAAAAATCCATCCAGAGGGTGTGGAGACACAGGGAATACTCATCCATCAAGGCACTCCAGTGGCATTGCCACAGGGTTCTCAAAAGCAGAATGTTAAAACATTTTTCTGTCGGATACTGGTAGAACAGTTGTGTGTAAAAACGTACTGAAGTGTCTCACAGAATCTTTTTGCTCATGTTTTAAATGTGATTATCTCCTTAGGGTAGTTGAACACTCATTATAGTTATGAAAGAAACACAAAAGGCTTGTTAATGGAGTGACTACAGACCCTTTGTCAAAGTTTCTTCAAGAATTTTGTGCCCATCTCTGACTTAGAAGGAAAGATGTTCTGAAATTTTGGACTTAGATTAAAACCATTACCCTGAGTCACCCCAGAGTTGGGGATGAATGCTGTTTAAATGCTCAGAATACAGAAATATTGGAATGTTTTTCTAGACAAACAGAAGGTTAAATCTGCCTACAGGTCCTCATCTCTCTTTTTTTTTCCCCCCCCACCTCTGACCTCCTGCACAGAATGCTGGCTGTTTCCCAGTGGAGTTGGAAAGAGGCCCTCGAGGGTTTGGATTCAGCCTCCGAGGAGGAAAGGAATACAACATGGGCTTATTCATCCTCCGTCTGGCTGAGGATGGGCCGGCAGTCAAGGATGGAAGAGTCCATGTAGGTTTGGCTTCTCTAATCAATTTGTTGATGCAGTTGATACATTAATTTACCCAGAGTGGCAACAAACTTGGATTTTCACAAACACAGGGTCCCAGAATGGCATCTGGGTCTTTGCCCTTCTTCTGGCTGTGGCCATGGACTTCTTGGATGAGAAGTCCATGAACTGCTCTGGCCATCCCAAAGGAATTGTCCACTTTGCTGGGGTTGCAGTAGCATCCTTGGGTGTGAGCAGCAGGTACTCGAGGGTATTTTAGAAGCCCCAGCAGAGGGGCTTCTAAATACCCACAGTGCACCAGAGAGCTGGAATGAGAATCACTGTCCAAGGCAGTTAATTTTTAAGGAATGCTTGTGTGTACCTTGTGCTGCTGCTGTTCTATGCCATTTCTGGAGATACAATCCTGATTTTTTCCCAAATATTATGCTAATTCTTGCCTTTGTGTAAGAAATTCACTTTCAAGTATTGTAGTAAAAGCAAAGTACATGGGTACAACAGAAGGAGTGATGATAAGTGAGACTGTGTGGCTACTGCCCATGGTTGGATTTTCAGAAGCTGGAACATTGAGGTGAGCCAGGTGCCCATGAGGTGCCATCCCTTGCAGTCCTTGTGCTTCCCTGTTGCTGGCACGTGGCTCTGCCTCTCTTTGTCCTGTATTTGCAGAATGGGGCTGGCAGAGATACTTGCTGTGAGGCTTAATTGGATGTGGAATTCTTAGTATTCTTAACTTCTCTTATCCTGTTCTTCACAGTAATTAGCATTTTTCGCCACATGCTTGAGAGACAACAGGAGTGTAGCATTCAGTGCTAATACTTTCTCATAGTCCTCCTTCAAGTGGTGTCACACTGAGCTCCAGCACTTTGCTTTTTGGGCAAAGCAACCAAAAAAATTGTTCAGCCCAGAAAAGAGGAGCTGAAGGTCAGACCTCACCGGGCTCTGCAGTTTCCTCGCAAGGGGCAGGAATAGTGGCAGGCCCTGAGGGAACGGCTGGAGCTGTGTCAGGGGAGGGTTATGTTGGATATTGGGAAAAGGTTCTTCCCTCTTGAGGGTGGTCAGGCAGTGGAACAGGCTACCCAGGGAATGGTCACAACCTCAAGGCTGCCAGAGCTCAAAGAGTGTTTGGACAATGCTTTCAGGCACAGGATGGGATTGTTTGGGTGTCCATATCTTTGATTTTCCCTTCCCATCCAGCCTGTCCCAGTGCTGGCATGTGCCAAGTCCCCAGCCCAGCCCAGAGCACGGATGGGCTGAGCTCGCCCAGCCTGAGGTTATTCACACTTTTCATTTCTTGTCATCTGCATGTGGTGTCACTTTCTGGTTGTACTTTAGCAGTGTGAGGAGGTACTTCTCCTCTAGCTAGCTGAGCTGTCCTGGTGTGTCTCAGTCCCAGCCTGTCCATGAGGAGCCAGCAGTGACCTCCTTTGGCAGTGTGACTTCAGCAAAGCCCAGGAAGCCTCTCTAAGCAGCTACACACCAGTGACATCTGTTGGCTGCTGTGTGCAGTGCCAGATAGGCTCCTGCTCCCTTTTTTTCCCATTTCCCTTCCCAATTTTGCCTGATAGAGAACTATTTCTGGGGTATGCTATTCCAGCCCCTTTCCAGCAGCCGGGGAAGATAGTGCCGGCTGAAATTACCTGCCCGTTACCTGTGGGAGTTGTTTACTGGCTCTGAGACCTCACCACTGATCTGTCCAACCTGAAATAACAATTCCTTTCCCTTCGTCAAACCCATTTGTGCGGTGTTCAGCTCGGAAGTGGGTGTAGGGAAGGTGCTGTGTCCTCCCCTGGATAAGGTGACCTCAGACAGGTGTGATGTGGTTGATCCACGTTCTCTCTCCACAGCATGATCCAGAATCAATGAAAATATATTCAAGCACATCCTCTATCTGCCTCACCACTTGTAAATAAATAGAAAATGTGGTTAAGATCTCTGGAATCTTTTCCTGAGCAGACAACCTCCATGCACCTCTGAACCCCCAGACCCTGGGGTCACATCCTGCTTGTCACCCATGGAATGGTGTCACTAATGCCTCACTGGATTTTAGCACGAGAAGGAAAACAGAAGCATATGCCTCTGTTATATTTTCTTTCTAAATTAAAAACCAGTTCACAATGTCAGAGATTCCCAAAGACTAATCTCCTGCTCTTTTTTCCTGAGGTTGGCGACCAAATTGTGGAAATTAATGGAGAACCTACCCAAGGCATCACTCACACACGAGCCATTGAGCTGATTCAGGCTGGAGGAAATAAAGTTTTGCTGCTGCTGAGACCAGGGACTGGATTGATACCAGATCACAGTACGTTGTCTCAATGGCTGTTTGGTGTTGAGGGTGCAAGGCAGGGAAGTAAAGTGGGATAAGGAGATTCTGCTGTTTGTTCTCTGCAGTAGTTGACAGTTGCCTTTGTGACAGCTGTGCATTTATTATTGAATTAAATTAAAAATTAAAATATAAAAATTGAAAAAATCTGTTTTCAAATACAATGAATATTTGGGGTAAAATTAACACATGACGGTACGTAGGAGTATTGCACAACCTGAAATTATTCCATATTTCTAATTAGTTTTTCAGCTCTGTCCAAGCTAATCAAGTTTTTCTTTAAAAATATGCTGATTAACCCTGATTGCCTTTTAATTTAAATGAAAATTCTCTGTGCTACAGTATTGTTAAAAGTTTGTTTCTGTACATATTTACTTCTGGTTTTAGCCTTCTAAATTATGAAATGCTTTGCTTTTCAAAGCCAAAACTTCAGGAATCATGAAAGGGACAACTTTACTCTCCAAAGGCATTCAGTTTGATTCAAGGTGATTTCTGCATCTGCAAAAGGAAACCACAACTTTGTAGGCCAAAAAAAAAAAAAAAAACCCCCAAAAAAACTAGGAAGGACAGCAGAGCAAATGTTTGCAGGAGCCACAGAGTTCAGAACTGATGACTTTGCGTCTGACTCAGTCCCAAGACTGCAAAGCAGAGACTTGTGGCAGTGGCAGCAGCAGCATTTTAAAGCAAAGAACATATCATTTCCTAAATATGCATTTTGTCTTTGTAAGCCCTGATGCTGACACCAAGGTGCTATGGTTAAACTTTCTAAATTGTAAGGTCACTTTTTCTGATAAGGAGTTTTTCCGTCACAGTGACCACCCCCAAGCTTATCCTTTCAAAATCCCAGACATCCAGTTTGAGCTACTAAATACTTTGTGTGTTCAGTCACTTACTGGCATTCACTCAAAGGGTAAAATCTGCTCAGAACTGTCTCAGTTTCCTCCTGAGAGCTAGAAAAGGATCCTGAGCATCACTACTGGCCCTGCCAGTCACAGAAATTCCCTGAGCTTGAGGGAAAAATAGAATCAGACAAAAGGGAAACCTCTGGAGCATGTCCAGGCCAGCCCTCTGTCTACAGTGGGGCCTGGGATGAGGTGAAGTGGTGGATTGGGGAAGGGTTTATGGCCTCTTGCCTTGCTGTTAATCCCACATTTCTGATTGAAATCTTGCTTGCTGTACTCTGTGATTTTTTTTTTTTTTTTTTTTTTTTTTTTTTTTTTGGTATGTACTTCTGGGCTTTTTCTCTTCCTCCTTCAGGTTTGGCTCCTTCCAGTCTGTGTCCCTACGTGAAACCTGAGCAACATTAAGGGCTTTCAGTGCTTTTCTTGGTTTTTCCTAAAGACTTGGTAAATCTGCATGTCTTGTTTCATCTCTTCCTATTTTTAAAGTGCAAAGCTATGAATAACCCAAACTTTTCACTGTTTCAGATTTCTTTAGGCATAACAGTTCTAGTTTGTTAGTTTTATTAAACAATTTAGGTCAGGGACTTCTTAATTTGAAATTTTGCTGTGTAGGCTCTAAAATTGTTTTGATTCAAACAGTGTCAGTCCTGAAGGGATCCAGCATTCTGAGCACTAGATATTTATTCCAAAATCACATCCTCAGAGTTATAGAACAACACAGTAAAGAAATCTGGTTAAATAAAGCTTTGAAAGTATGCCATTCCATAATGTTTTTTGAATTGAACTCAGTAGTTTGCCGATTATTCCTTTTTGTATATTTAATCAAATCTCTTGCCATTTGCTTCCAGGTGATTGGGATAGCTACAATCCTGCTCCATCAAATGTATTATATGAAGAACAGTCACCATTATTATCTTCATCTTCCCATTCTGCTTCCCCATCTGAAGTGTGTTATTTAGCAGTACCAGGAGAAGCTTTAACCAGAGTTCAGCTGTCTGAGGAACTGGAACAAGCAGAGAACACTGTGCCTGACAAGACAAGCACTTTAACTGAAAACCAGTGTGAGAGGAAGCCTCAGTCTTCTCCCCAGAGAACAAAGAACAGATGGGAATGTCCCTCAAGTCCTGGGTTTGGAATCACTAAAGGTAGTTCAGTAGGGACCAGAAGGGGTAGATCTGCCAGTCCAGCAAAGTCAGGGGCTGCTGAAGGATACCCTCACATGGGATTCCACAACCCCAGGAAAGAGGATCCTGAGAAAAACAATCTCTCGCATAAATCGGACAGTTCCAGGAATGAAAGTAAAACCACAGGAAAAGGGATGAAGAATAGTGACAAAAAGGAGTCTTCCTATGGAAATCGAGGAAGTTCAGCAAGTCCCCAAAGGCATCTCAGCAAGCCAGGAAGCTCAGAAACAGTGGGAAGGATCCAAACAGCCCGTTTTGTTGAGCAGTTGAAAGGTGGGAATGGTAAACCAGAAGTCACCAAGAAAGAGATGAAGCGGAAGATTCCAGGAAAGACAGAAGGGTGTTCTGCTGAACAACAATACCCAGTGTTCGGTGGGAATAACCTTCCCTTCAGGGACTCCAGGAGAAATGCCTCTGAGGATGATTTATTAACCAAGTCCAGCTCTGGGGACACAAGTTCCAACAGATTCAAAACCTCCAGCCTTTCCAATACCCCACTGCTTTCCATGGAGAAACAAAGGAGGGTGGAAACACAGGAAGCTCTTACGCTGAACAGACACCATGGAGAGAGACACATGGAGCTGCCCAATGAAACCAAAGATGGAACTTCCCAACCTGAGGGGAATTCTCCAGTAAGGAAAACTCTGATAACTCCCGGACCATGGAGGGTCCCCAGTGGCTGTAAAGGCACCCCAGCAGCAGGAGTGCCTGGAAAACGAGTGTGACTGACTGAGAGACACTGTTTTTTTAGAACATGTTTTGATCAATTTTCCAGTAAGGGTAATTTAAAGTATTGGTTTTTTTCACACAATTGTCTTTTATTTATTTTTTTTTTCCTCAGAAACTGGTTAGAGGGGGTAAAGTATTTGATTTGTTCTTAAATTATCTAAGTTCCATGAAGGACTTTCAGATTGCTTCAGTGAAACCCTTCCATGAGCTGCTGTCCCCATGTCCCTTTGCAGGCCATGTCTGCTGCTGCCAGTGTTGCACTGCTGCAGCTTCCCCAAGTATTGTGAACTCTGAACAAAGTTACTTAATGCCTCTATTGCCAATGTGATCCTGACTCACTTCCTGTTCTTGTGCCAAGCTATCTGCTGTATCCGGTCAATCTAACCCTTCCCACATGGATTCCAGTCAGAAACAAGGCAGGTTTGGGCTGAAGTGGGTGTTTTCTCTAGAGCACATTGAATGTTTACATCAGGAAACCCACGTGTTCTTGCTGGGTCAGGGAGAACACGGGTGAGTTGATTCTGTCAGTTCCAGGGCAGCAAATGAGCTGCTGATGCTGCTCATTTCATACGTTTCCTGGAATTTTTATATCTAATACAAAACCCTGTAGCTAAATATGGTATTTGACATAATTTTATAATTTTGTTTTTTTTCCTGACACAGCAGAATCACTTTAGTTCCTTGATTCACAGGGATTTGGGTTGCAAACATCTGTGAAAGGAAGGAAGATTCTGGGTTCTGTTAAATAACACAATTCCTTTGATTTCGCTCGTGGCACCATGACACCCTCAGCCTCAGTGTGGAGCTGATACTGAAGTCCCATTTTTAATTATCTAATGCTAGTTAGGAACTGGGGTTTTTCCCCTCTGTAGAGGTAAGAACTGACCTTAGGACAGACTCAGCTACCAGAGCAGCTTTTTCAGTGAAGTTCTTGCCTGTATATTTTAGAACTCTCCCCTATTTACTATGGATGTGTGATCAAGGAGTGTTGATTACAAAGAGGATACAGGAGACTCACCGTCTATGGTTTGGGCTGGCAGAGATGTTTTAAAGAGGGATGTTATCACCAGAACCTACTGACACATCAGTCCTACAGCTGTAAGAACAATAGAAATGGAAGTGGTTTATTTTATTCACAGTTTTAGTGATTATTTCCTGACATGTGAGATTTTTAATGACTGCAGAAAAGTGGTGAAAGGAGCCCTGTGGTCCAGTTTGCTGGAGAAAGAAGAGTAAATCATTGAGCTTTACTTACTTAAAAGACAAGCATGATTTGCTCTTTGCAACTGAATATCTCATTTTGGCTTTGAAACCTTAAATGTTTTTGAAGGCTAACAAAGCACAGTGAGGTAGTTCTGAGTGGAATTCTTCACAAGTACAGTTGACTGCTCAAACAGCTTTTAAACAAAGACTTTGGGAATTCAAAAGGCTTTAAAGCAGCTCTGAACTGGGCTCATCTGCTTGACACCAAGTAAGCCACTGACACCAGGGTTGCTGTGTAGCATAACACGTACGAGTACTCCCTGGGTGGAATATGACTGTGAAATATTTAATACTCTGAAGTAGCCTGTGTAGATATTGCCCTGTGTTCTTCCCCAGAGGTTGGTTGATGTTGAGCTGTGTGCACTCAGCCTGACCACTGAGTACAGTGACAAATCCAGTCCTTTAATTCCAGATGAATTAGCCCCACTGAAATGATTTCCCTGCCATCAACTCTCTATTTTTCTATATGTTCATATGACCTGATAATGTCTTACATGTGTGTGGTTTCTCCTTCCATAGACCTTGTATCTGTACTTCCTGTATCAAGACTTAGCCATGTGGCCTTGGAATGCTACGCAATGTATGGATGTACTGGGTGTAAATGTTTATATATTGTACAGCACCTTTATACAGACTTCTGAGGTTCTGACTAGAGAGAGACCTGTAAATCGCTCGTTATTTTTTATATAGATATTAAAAACAAACTCCATTTCATGGCCTGTTGGTTCTGCACTGTCTAAACCAGGTTCTTGCTTGGCTTTCAGGGGTTTGATGCAGGTTTTTCCCACAAACATGCTGCTCTTCGGGAAAATGAACGCAGTTTATTATTGGAAGTCCTTGATCTCCCATTCAAAAAACAAATGTTCAGCAAAGATGGTATAAAAATCATTAAGTCCTGTCAAAACAGTACAGTGAAGTACTCGTCCTGTAGGTTTATTTGTACATTTTGCTATATAAAATTGTAATCTCCTTTTACATCTCACAACTTTTCCTTGTATAGAAAATAGCTGTAAACAATTTAGTACCAGCTGCAGCTCTTGTGTGGCTTTAGTGCTTGGTGTCCCACACCACTTCCTACTGGTTTCAGTGCTACCTGCCAAGATTCAGCCCCATTAATCCAGTTTTACTGTGCATGGCGTGGGATGACATCATGAGGCCAGTGCATTCTGGATATTGTAGAACAATAAAGCAGAAGGAAAACTTTTGATACATACACTGAGAATCTGCTTAAAAATTGAAATGATACATTTCCATCTTTTTTTTTTTTTTCCTTCTGCCCACAGTGCTGGTTCTCTTCCCCAGTGTCTGGTGGACATGCCTAGGACCGATGTTCTGTCAGTAGGGTTGGGGTAGGGTTGGGGTTAGGGTTAGGATTCCCCCCCATTAGGGTGAATTAGGTTTTTTAAGGGGTTGAACTGAGGGGGAAAATCCCCCTTTTTCCATCATATGAGATAATTAAAGCGAGGCAAACGCCTCTTTTTCTAATATTTTGGGGGACTAAATTAAAGGGCAGAACCTCTCTGTTTGCCATTGTATCAGTTTCAGTGGAGGCAGCTGCCCCATTTGGTCATTTTCTGGGGTTCACTTGAAGGAAGCTCTCCCTTTTTCAGCATTTTAAGGGTTTTAATCTGTGTTTCAGTGTGCTTCTACCTGTGCCCCATTACCAAATATCTTGTAGAGGAGCAAGTCTGGCACATACATAATGATAACACCATCCAAGAGTCTATTATTTTTCTTATTTTTATTTATATCACCTTAATTAGAGATCCCAATGACAGTTACACTATTTATATAATTACTATTCTTTTCTACCTAACTTTAAAAAGGGTTACAGTTAGGGTTAGGGTTAGAACTAGAGCTAGAGTTTAGGTTTAGGGTTAGATGCTAGCAGCTTTCCCATGTGAAATCCTGCGCAGTAATAGTCACCACCCCATGTTCCTCGTGTCAGTTTGCAGCAGGCCATTGCCACTGTCAGTGGCAATGAAGGTGGTGGCACGTGGGGTCTGGCAGGCATCCTTCACCGTTCGCAATTTCAGGAGGCCGGCACCCTGTTGGGCTCACAGACCCCTGAGCACTAACGCAGGCCCCTTTCCCTGGGAAACAAAACTCTCCAGCCCAGGTTCCTGATGTCAGCTGCTGGAGATGCTTGGCAGTCCAAGGCCAGCCAGAGTTTTATTTTGGTACAGCTTCGGTTTGTGAGATTTGTGGTTCCCCCCTCCTAACCCCTACTTCCTCCCCTCAGCCTTCTTCTGCCATGTCCCCTTTTCTTCCTCTCACCCCTAGTCGAACTTCCAGCTTCCCCGTGCCCCATCCCTCACTCCGCCCTTCAACCCTCCCCATCCCTCACTTTGCCCTTCACCCCTCTGCATCCTGCTTCATTCCTTACTCCACCCTTCTCCCCTCCCCATC
>WBNO01026200.1:2555-59367 GCA_013400575.1 Peucedramus taeniatus | reverse complement strand
TCTTGCACTGCAACCCATGACACTAGCCAAGACACCATTTTTTATGTTTTTCCTGCCCTCTCAGCTCTGTATATTGACTCCGAGCTGAACAACTGAAGTGGCAAATGGATTTGTTTACAATGCAAATGTGAGCCTGATCAGAAATAATGCAAAAGGCATAACCAATTACATATTTCATAGCATAGGATAGCCTGAAATGAAAAAGATTGAGCTGATTTGTGCTCAGGGATGCTGTACCGTTACTGAGTCATGACTGCTTCGTGGTTCTCGGTGTCTGCAAAGGATCTGATACTGCTCTCTTCAGGACTGCTCAGGCAAACACTCTGAGAAAACAGGCTTGCTACACATTTGCCTTTACTTTTTTGCTGTTAGTACAGTGGTAAATACAGAGGAGAACTTTCTTTCCACACTTAATGTTTGTGGAGAACAAAATAACAATTCTATGTCTGAGATAAATAGTCTATATATGTGTAAATTGGGAACTTTGTGTAGTTGAAGAAAATGCAAGGGAAATAGGGATGTAAAAAAGACAGAAATTTTCTAAGTAAATATATTATTATATAATATCAAACAATATTATATATCGTAGTATCAGAAGGAATATAATTTTCCTGGCATAGTCTTTGTGAAAAATATGAGGGAAGCAGTCTTACAAAAGTGAAACAGTCAACAAAGCAATTCATTAGTCAGTGTTTGTCCTTGATTGAGGCTAAGTTTCAGGAACACACAGTAAAGGCTCAGCACATGGCAGGGAGGGTGTTATTGTTTCCTTGCAACACAGTCTTGGAAGCCTTGAGGTAAAGTTGACTCTCAGGTAAAACTGTTTTGTTTTTGCAATCAAGTTTTCCCCCAACCTACCGACAGGTGCCTGTCCTCTGGGGGAGTTTGAGACCAAATCTCAGTGATCTGACTTCAGGTTTATGTTTTCATAAAATGATGAAAACATAATTGTAGACTATGATTCTACAATTAGAAGATTTAGATTCTTTTTCATTCTTGTTGCATACTTTCATTGTAGGGAATAAATATTTAGAGGCAAAGGACAGTAACTCAACAACTCTTTCTTTGAAGCAGAGTTGTTTTCATGAATACAAAATCATAATAACTTTATGCTGATCACATATCAAAGCTAGTTTCAGCATGCAGCAGTGGCCGGGGCAAACAAGGTCCATTTAATCAGAAAGCAGCTCTTTAATGTGTGCATCACGTTTTTGAAAGCTTGCCACAGTGGTTGGAGGCTGTGCTTGCTTGTTGGCTTTTCAGGAACAGTTGTTGCAATTCTTAGGGATGCAGCCTTTTGAACATTGCACCTTTTGAAAGAGAAAACAAGAATATGTAAGTAATCTTTCACCTGGAGCTGGGCACTGGAGAAGATCTGAACAGATACATAGATGTGTATGTTTGGTACATGAAAATGCCTCAATATTGAGTAAATATTTGGGACGACTTAAGCTATTTGCTTCTGTATCACCATTGCTGCTTGGCTTACCTCTTTCTTAAAATAATTTTGGAAAGCAATGAATTGCCAGATGTGATGGATTCCCTATTAAAAAAATAATGCAGCCTAAGAGACTGTAGAAACATCAGTTGCTATCGTTTTGTGTTAAAGTGTGAATAAATTTAAAACAATTGTCTCTCTTTGTTCAATAGAATGACTTCTATTTTGGTGGTAGTTCTGGTGTCCTATGCAAATAATGGTACTGGAGCATATGTTAGAAATTTCTTTTTTAAATCATCTTCAAAGTAAAGTGGGATCAAAGTGTCAAGAGTGTAGATCAAAACCATCAAATGCTCACAAATATAAATATATATCTATTTATGTATGTATTTTAATCAAGAGTTCAAAGGAAGATTATAAACACTATCTTCTTGATTTCATTAGTGGCAAAGCAAGCCTTCTAAATCAGTGTTCAAGTTTCATCGTGATGAGGACAGTTGAGAGTAAGAAAGAAAGATGATTCAAATTTTGTTAGAATAATAACCTCCATCTCCCTAAAATGCTGAAAATATTAAAATAACTCCCATGGGAGAAGCTCTTACCCTAAATATGGAATCATTACCAAATATGCTGATTGAAAGAATAGTTTTTGCAAATTAAATAAGTTTTCTGTGCTGATACTTTTCTTCTCTTATCTATAAACTGTAATGTTGAAGATAAAATAGATTGCACAGAATAGAAGGGCTCAGTTTCTATGGTTGCAGTAGTTTTCTGCAGTGTGCATTTATAAAACAGGGCTCTTCAAATATTCTAGTAGGAGGTGAGGGTGTGTGAGAAGTGGTAAATATAAAATTCTACTGGTTGTTTGCTTCTTTACTTAATTATGTTTAAGTGCTTGGAGACTTCACCTCCTTCTGTGGTGAATGCCTGAATCAGACATATCAGAAAGCTTTTACCATTTCAGTATTTTACTGGTACATGCCTCTGCTTTGCTCTCTGTACTTGAAAAAGCATTCATATTTTTCTAGCTGTGTTTCCCTCCAAGTTTGTGTACCAAATTAATCAGACAGCTTTCAGCAAATTCACAAAAGTTCTGCCTTGCTGTTAAAATTAATTAATTTTCTTCAGTGCTTTTGTTCTAACTAGAAGGATAAAATTAAAAACCGTGTTTATTTTAGTAAGAAATCATAAATTAGAAAACTAATGTCCTCATCAACTTTTGCTTTCCAATTTTTATGAAATGTTATTACTGGAACAAAATCCCTTAATGATATTGATAGATTCATTACAAAAAATGGTTAATAATAGCATGCATTTGTATTACTTATCTTTCTCCTAATGATTTTCAAGATTTTAATTCTAGCTATTTTGCAGCTGTTCTGACCTGACATTTGTTCATATTTATTTCATTAGTTGCCATGTTTAATGTACCAGCATATCAAATCCACTCTAAATTTCAACATAGTTGCAATGGGAATAGTTTTCATTATGCTCTTCATTTACAGTGAGGAACTGTTAGTTGTTTATTTTTCTATAAAATGACCAGGGATCTGTTGTTAACTAAGGCTTAAGGAAATCAGCTTTGCTAGATTTGGCATGATTTGAGTGAGTTAAACTTTCCATGCAAGTAATAGAAAGAGGTGAGACCTAACTCCAAAATTTGTAAGTAGGTAATATGAGATAAAAGACAGAAGGGAATTATAGGCTGTGTAATGATCCAAGAAAGTTTTTCTCTTGAGGAGACACATAAACATCCTATACAGCAGAAAGAGTTTTAGCTCTTCATTTCTAACCTTGCTCGCAGCTCGCCACTCATGATGCAGCTTTTTGCCCAAAATCAAGTCACTGACATTGTGTGTTCAAAGAAATATTTCCCTTCCTAACCTCTAAATAAATTTATCAATTACTCCCCTGTCCACAGCTCCTCTCTTGTGCCAGCATCGGTACCAATTTGGTACTTTGCTGAGCCATATCCATTTGCAGTTCTCTTTGCTGAGCTTTTGTTGTGCTCCTCAGGTGTTTTTGGCACAAGAAGAAATCTAGTGTTAAAACTATTGTTAATTAAAGGAAGGAGGAGACTGAAGGGTGTAGGAAGAGTGCTTCTTCCCAGTAGCCACTCTGCTGGCTCACTCCTCTCCTAATAATGCAGTCTGAATGTTTGCTCAGGAATTAAGGTGATAAATGTCAAAGAAGAAAAGGAAGACAGCTGCAGCCAAAGTATCCTGCATTCTAAGTGGTGCATGAGGGATCAGATATATGCAGACAAGGAAGTGCAAGATGACTGAGACAGTGCTGCTTTGCTCTCAGCACACCAGCAGTCTCCCCCTTGCCAACACTAAGTTTTGAGGAGAAGAGTGGGGCTCATTTGGTTATTTTCAGAAAACAACTTTTGTTACACTGATGAAGTGCAAGGAAGAAATGATAGGAGTAACAGATTAGTTTTATCTAAATAACCATTAGAAATTAAATTACTTTTTTTTCTAAATAATGACTTTTGAATATCTTTTCTTTGCACTGCAGGGTAGACTATGCAGGCATGTATATTTTTGGGTCACTGCCATAAAATTATGAACAGAGACATTCCAATCTGGATCTTGAAATTATGAATCAAATAAATAAAAGCATCAAACACCTCCTCCTTTTCCCCCTCCAAAAAAAATTAAACACAACCAAAATGAACTCATCCCAGTGTTAATCCTGAACCTATCCTTATCACTAAATATGATACTAGCTATTAATTCAAATTTGTGGAAGTGTCATTGCTCATTCAAAGGGCTCTTCAGACATTTCTAGCACTGAGGATCAGTGCTAGATCAGATACTCAGCTAGAATAAATGAGTCTGTTGTCACTGGAGGTTACTGCTCATATTACAGAATAGTTGTTTTTGGAAGGAGGGTTATGGGTTATTGGGACAAAAATCAAGAGCTGTTGCTCTGTGCAGCATTACTATCTAACTGACAGCAGACCATAAACTCTCCCTGAGTTTCCAAACTCTAAAGAGGGCAAAAATCTAAACTAGGGATTTATTTAGTATTTCAGAACTGTTTTATATTTTGCTTTATGGTTTTAATGGGTTTTTTTGTGTTTATTTCATTCTCTCTGACATTGCTTGCTCTTATTGGGTCATGCCACTTACTGATTGTTCTTGAGCGGCCTAAACAGCACTCCACTGTAAAGTGCCATTTCTTATGATTCATCTCTAAGTTCATCAATATGTGTTCAGGGAGAAATACTTGTAGAGAAATGTTGCTGGAAATCTGACAACAGCCTTTTCTGGAAATGTGGCTGTTTTCACCTGCTCAGGGTGTGAAGAGGTGGCACTAAGCCCAGCACAGTTCAGGATTTGGATCAGTCAAACCTTTCCTCTTCCTCTCACTGCAAGTGGCAGCAAGATGGGCTTTGATGGCTTTTGCTCTCTGCTGCACTACAGGAAAGTATTCTTTACTGGGCACTTTCAGATCAGGCTGATGGCTCTTCACTTCCTGTGAGAACAATACGAAGAAAATATCTCTATGAAACAGGCAACTTTTGTGAACTTTGGTTTAATTCTGCTGGGTGTGGAGGCTGTGTCTTTCTCTTTGATAATATTTGTAGAGCACCATCAGTCAGGATGTTTCCCTGATATGTATCGACTCTGCGTTTAACGCATGAATTTTTTTTGACAGTGTTACAATAACAAGTTTTCTGGGTTTAGAATAGATCTCCTCTGTCAGCTGGGAAGCTGAATAATGCACCAGTAGGTTGGGTTTCTCTTTAAAACACTACTGTCTGAAAGAAAACTGATCAAACAGGAAAGGGTGTCCCTTCACAGCCAGATGTAGAAGACCAGCAAGGTAACTCGGGGTAGGGAAAAATCATCAGAGAAGTTCACCATCTTTGTAGTGAACTGTGCTTTGCTTGAGCATAAAGAAAAGAAGCATACAGTCATCTGTGTGCTTCTTTTCTTTATCTGAACACTAATATCCAGAAGCTGAGGGCTGCCTCTAAAGTAGATCTTGTCATCTAATAGCTGTTGCTTCTGCATTTTGCCATCTGTGTGTAGGTTTGGATATCTAAAATATTTGGTTGTATTCTCCTGTGTTATGAATTCTTTTCTATATTTTAACGCGTGCCGAATGTTTGTATCAAGGGATATTCAGTTGTTGCACTATTATTTGCCTAGACAAGGAGTATGCAGGAATGTGCTTGTTGATAATTACACTGAAACCAGAAAACTGTCAGACTGTTTCATGCAGGTGCACTGAAACATTGAGCTCAGCATGGTTTGTGTTTCAATAGCTTCCAAAAGATGGCCTACAAGCTGCTGTTTTCTCCCAACACCTTTTTTTTTTTTTTTTTTTTTTTTTTTATTTGATGGTACTCCTTTGGCATCTAAAATTCCCTTGCTATGGCAAGTTTCTTTTTCAGTGTATTAGTAGTGTCTAGCTGAGTTATTTTTTTCTCTGCTCTAACCTCCCAATAGAAAAATTTAAAAACAGTGTTTGAAGTGTGAGTATTGAATGCGTGTATGAAGAAATTTGCTTTTCAAAAATGTTTTTTCCTTTTAGGGAAGGAAGAGTTGGCATGCAGTGCTTTTACCTGTCTATGCTTTTATGTGTAGTAAAAAACGTAAGAGCAATTTAACTAAATAAGCTATGCATGTTTTTAACAGGATGCAAGGCAGTCAGAAATTTGGCTTTTACCTGTTTATTTCAGTTCTGAGTAGTGAGCACCCCAAATGATGTAAGAAGGCTTTTAAGCTGACAACTGTGTTTTATTAGAAGATAAACTTGAATAACTAGCTAGCTAAACATAGAAATCTTGAAGGGATGTGAAAAAGAGACAAATGGATCAAGCACCTTAAATGTAAAATGTTCATGTAGAAAAATATCAAGTTGAAACATAACCTGGAATTGCAGAAGCCACACTCATGATCCTTTTTTTCAGTTTGCCCCCATGGGTGACTGGGCAATAGGGATGGAGAAGGGCATCAAAGGGAGTGCAGAGACCTTGCTCACCATTAGCTTTGATGTGCATCCCTCTTCCCACTTTAAAGCTGCCACTTCACAGTTCTAACCTGGAGAGCAGTGAAGGCTCTCCCTCACTGGGAGCTACTGTCAAAAGGGGGAAACTGGAATCTTTAGTATTAGTAATTTGATTTAATTTTGCATTTCCTTACTTTTCTACTGCGTGTTTGAACTCGGCCTCTCAGTTAATGCTTGCAGATAACCATCCTTTTCATTCAAAAGAAACTTGTAAAGACAGAAGGGTGCCACTTTTACAGCACTTAGGGGAACTTATGTTGGAGAAACTCATAAGTTTCAGAATGCAGCAGAAACAAGAGATTCTCCGAAGAGGAGCACCACAGTCATTGATGCTGTGGCTGAACTTGAAAGTTGCAGGAATTGTTCTTTCCATTACAGTTTCCAAGACAGTAAGATCTAATTGCTTTTAAGACAGATTTTGTAATGCATAGGTCAGAATTCCAAATACTTAAAGGAAAGAGAATTCTTTTTTATGAATTTTTTTTTTTTTAGATTAAAGATTTGTTTAAAAATTGCATCGTTTTGTCACTTAGTCACGCTTTCAAACATATCATATTTGAACTTTGCTCTTTTGCTGTTTTGACCCATATTTGTTTTTCTGTGCTGCCATTTATGCTTGAAAATCCTTATGTGAACTCTGTACTCTAGTCCTGTTCTTTGCTTCCAGCCCTACCTCAGAAGGTATCAGAGTTGTATGTGATTTAACCTGATTTAAAATGGATGTGTTTAAAAATAGAAGACCATCAGTCTATTAAAAACTTTGTGATCATGTTGTCCTCATACTCAATCTGTTCCATTTAGCATTTTCTATTTATATGAGTTGTATCTGTATAATGCTAGATATGGAAAATTTTCTATTATTGGTAAGTAACTAAATTTATACTGACCTGAAAAAGATAGGTTTTCAGGATTTGCCTGGGATGTTCTTAACTGAGTGTCAGAACTTATTGTTAGTCCTTCATGGTGATCTCCTGTTTTAATTAATAATTTGGATGCTAAATATTCCAGAAAATTTTCAGGATATAAATATAGGATTTTTTTTTTTTTTTTTTTTTTAATGGAACATCTTCAGATTTACTTAGAAAACAGGATAGGGCAGAAAGGCAAATATCTCAGAATGTTTGAGCTAGGGTTTTTCCCATGAGGAGTGCAGGAAGCAAAGAACTCTTTAGTACAAGAGAATCTAGTTCTAAAGAAAAAAAAGGCAAGACTTTCATGTTTTCAGCGGTACAGGATTAAATCATCCAAAATGAATGGATGAAAGAAAACCTTTAGCTTCACTAGCTTGACTTTTTTTGGAAAGAATCAGTTGAAGCCATGGTTCATTACTTATCATGTTCAATTTAAATAACTTTGCAGTCTTCTGGCTCTATTAGTTAATCACTGATCACTTTTAAAATACTCCTAGCCAAGTCATTTCAAGAGATAAAATTTTACATGCTCCTTCACTGCTATGAAGCTATTTTATATTTTTTTTTTTTTTCAGGTATGGGAACATGTGCCAATTAGACTAATATAAAATGTGCTGAAAATAATGAGCATTATTTTTACCACTATGCACAAAGTCCCTCTTTAGCTGAATAAAGTAGTGTAAATTGGGTTGATCTAGTAGACACTGTTGGAGTTAATTATCATCCTATATTTTATGGTAGCTGTGAGAGACAGTATTTGCATCCAAAATAAAGGCAGCTAGTTAGAAATTCAGATGCTCTGTGTGAAGAAAGTTGGGCTGATTATTGATACACAAACGGGTTGTTTGTGTGGCTGAACTACCTCACCCAGGAAGCAGAGACAATCCTTGAAAATGGTTAAATGTTTCATTTAACCTGAGCAGATGCAAGCAGCATTCTTCCAAGACAAATCTTTGGAATGGGATGAATGAAAGGGTTCTGATGCTGTGAGAGGTAATTGTTTCAGTTCACTTCCACTGCATACAAAGAAGAATTTGATACATTCTTGTAAACAAGTATTTTGTACCAGAATTTTGATTCAAACCTCTGCTTCTGACTGATAACTGATCACAAGATCCTGATTTTTGGATTTGAGGGTATAGGAGTTACCACTGAACTTCTAGAAGCTAATTTTTTGTTTTTCTCAATGTTCTACTCTGATAATTACTGTGAGATTTTGTAAAGATCTGTCTTGTCATATTGGTGCAACTCTTCAGTCTTCTGAGACTGTCAGTGTGACAGAACTCACTGACAGCCTAGAGAGATGCCTGGCTGGTTCTTTTAAAACCCTTCAGTTATCTGGATCTGATTTTTTTAAATGTCAGACTTCAAAAGCTGCTAGCTAACATATTCCTGACTCAATACAAGAAAGTGTTTCATCAATCCTGAAGTGTACACCTTTGTCTCTGAAGTGTACAGCAGAAATATTTATTGGGCACTCCTGTCTTTTCTGAGTTGCAATTAATCATAATATTTCTACCATATTTTAACAGGCCACTGTTGTCACTTGGTTTCTTTTTGCTACTGAACCCTTACAAATGTTGAATTTGATTGAATTTTTGATTGGAAATAGCCCAAAATTATGATGAAACATGCCTTCCAAATGCAGTGCTTTTTCTCTGCCACAAAGCACAGCACAGAAAGAAAGAGGACTTTTGAAAAGTTGGAGGTAGTACTTTGAAAGAGCAGATTTGGTGCATAAAACAGACATCTGGAAGCATAAGAGGGTAAACATGTCTGTAGTTCATATTTGTTGTGCATCATTGTTTCTTGGCCTGGTTTGAAATGGAGTGCAAATCAAAGCTGGTGGTGATTTTGTAGAAATAAATGGGGAGAAAACACTTTCTTTTCAGGGTATGTATTTGCGGGCAATCATTTGATATTTTAACACTGAACTTATTCACACCCCAGTGTTTTTAATTCCTTGGGCAGAAAATTGGTGCTGGTTACAGTTACTCTTGCTGGCTCCGGGATGAGGCCACAAATGAGCACATTATGCTGTCTGACTTTTACATCTTTCCACCTCCAGTACTGGGATGCAATGTTTGGCAGGATGATTCTTTATGTGTCAGTCTAATGTATTCTCCTTCTCCTTTCCTCTGACAGGCATAGTATTATTTAATTAAAAACTTGTCATAAGGACTATCAGTGCTCCTGAGCACTTGAGCTGTAAGATTCATGATTTCTGTGTTGGCAGACATGTTACAGATTTGCTCTGGGTGTACTGTGCAGCTGAGAAGGTGCAGGAATGCAAAATTAGACCTTTGTCTAATAATTAGATTTGCTAGGTATTCAATGTTCTCAAGCTAGGGCTTAGATTTGAGTCATTTGCAATCACGATGCTTCCTACCCTGCTGAAAAACATATTCATAATGCCATGTATTTTCATGATTTTTAATAAATTGTGATTGATACTGAAATAGAGATTTTGGAGTTTACTTAAAAATAACATTATCAATTGAGCATTTAAAGTATAGTCTGTGGAACTCTGGGTTTAAGTTTAACCTTTTTACTTAAGAAACCCCTGCCATGGTACAAAAGGCATAGGAAAATGCAAATTTCTAAGGATTCTTGCATAGAAAAACAATACCAAGAGGAGATCAGGAGATACAAAAAGCCCAGATAAAGAAACCCCTCTGTCTCCAAGCTCATTAAGACCACGGAGTACCCAGATAAGGACCGAGGAACCAAAAAGCGCATGTGAGAGGAGAAAAGGTTCAAAAGTTCATCTGGAGGAAGACTACAAAATTTTCAGCCTCAGAGACCACCAGGGACCCCTGTGCGACCACCAGAGCCAACAACGCATGCCCAGGAGGACGTGGACCTGATTACCAAACGAGGCGAGGACAGGCGGGGTCAGGGGTTGAATATGCATAAGCAAAGTTGTGCAATCTCTTACATATGGAATACCTTTGTGAATAAAGCTGTGGGACAGCCCGAGGCTCGGGGCACAAGTCCTTATGAGAGCTATCTCACTTGTGCCGGAGTTCCAATACATACCCACTTCATAACTAAACTTGGTTGTGGAGTCTATTTATTCTCCGCATTGCTTCAATACCACTTGGGTATCAGAGTGAACATAAGATGATGAATTAAACCAGTTTACAATTTTACCCCTCTTTATGACTAAGGTGTTGTAGCTTATTCAGTAAACCCATGACGGTGAATTTTGTTCCATTTGTCATTTACAGCTCTTGTTCTTATGCCTTTGTGAATGTTTGCTCTGCAGTGTCTTAGAGCAAACAAGAGCAGTAAATTATTTTGGAGGACACTTTTAATCATACAATCGCACCTCTTTCTCTAAACTTTGCATAAAATGGTTATAAAAATTTGTTAGGACTAAGTTTTTCAGCATGGTACTACTTTCTAAGCAGTTAAGCAAAAACATTTATATATTTGCTCGTTCAATTTCTACATTAAAAAAGCAAGGCTGATTTTCCTGCTAAATAATTAGTGCTGAAATAATTGCCGATATTATATGCAATACATGTTAAAATTAATAAAATATTTGGGTTTGAAAATTTGTGTAGAAAGTTCTCTATAAGTAGAACTTTGTTTTATTACTTTAGCTACTCAATATGGAATGTTGCCATTGTAACAAAGAGATCAGGGCATAGGTTGTGCTGAGATCCCTTGGCAGGCCACTGTTACGCTTTTCTGTGGAACTTTATTGTTTTAGACCTTCAAAACAAACAAAAAGAGCCTGTAGCAGCTAATACTTGTCTGTGCTAATGAACCCTTAATACAATGGAAATATCTTGACCTTGCAGACAGTCAAAACAAAGTTTGATTTACTCAATGACAATGCCCTTTGATTTTCCTATCTTTTCTTAAAGTGTCTTGTCACTCACTGCAGCCTTCAAAGGCATTTTGTTCTGGCCACTGGTGTTATAAGACATTCATGATGACAGTTACACCCTGTATTGTCTCTTGTGCCTTCAGATCACTGCCAAAGGCATTTCATTCTGTAGTATGGATGAGCCTGAAAGCCAAGTAACTTTTTTGTGTGTGTGTGTGTATGTGAATATCTTAAAAAAAAAAAAAAAAAATCCCTCTCTTTTGTATTGTTTCTTTTGAATATGCAGATTCAGGTGCTAAAGGCGCACAATTAAACATTTTCCTTCATTTTGAAACTTTTCATAATATCTTTGGAGAAACGTTTTTTAAGGCTTAATTTTGCAAAGTTTTTTCATAGTTTTTATTTTAAGCATGGACAATTATCAAGCAATTTTTCAGAAGCTGGAACACAAGCCCCTCAGGGCTGCACCATTCCTACGCACTCTCCAAACTTCTAGTTTCTGCTGTTGGTGGCTTTGAAACCTTGAGACTTTTAAGTCAGTTTTTAATGAGTTACAGGTACTAAAAGACCAAACTCTTAATTCAGAGGCTCTCCCAGGATGCTATACTGAATGACATGACCTTCTGCACTGCAGAAGTGACACTTCTGACACCACAGAATTTGCTGGCTTTTTTAACCATACAGAAATTATTTTAAAATTAAACAGCTGAGAGAGGCTCTCGCATATAAGTCACAGAAGTTGGTTTCTATAATCTTTAACTGTTTTCTTTCCTCATTCAGCCATAACTTGCATGTAAGTATATTTTTATGTGTTTCTCCATGGTAAAAAGAAACAGAGGAAAACACAAATATATTAACTTGTGGTTCCTCCTACAATGGACGTTGTGTTGTCCTCCTTATCTTTCCTCCTTCTTACTTGTCAAAGCAAGTAAAAAAAAAAAAAAGTAAAAAGAAAACAAAAACAGTGATTCTTGAAACGTATTTTCTAGCCTCTCTAAAGCCATGCAAGTCCTACAGATATCTGGATTACCTTGTTCTTTTCAACATGAGTGATTCATAGATCAAAGGCCAGATCTCAGCCCCGCAAGCTGTGTGCAGCAGATGCTGTTACAGTGTTAAAGCAATAATTTATCGCTGCTGTGTGTTCTCTGCATTACAAACAAAATGTAATTCCGCTTCTGAAAGGAGTTAATGGATTGATTGTGTTCCTTGCATACTGCTCGGCCACTTCAGCTCCTCAGCCTCTCCCAGGGAGAGCAGAGCCTGACCGTGGGGAGTGGTGAAGTCTGAGGTGACTCTGCATGAGAAAATTTGTTCAAACACAACAAGTGGTGTTTATTTTTAGCTAAGCATTTTTCACTCTTTGAACTGTTTTATTTCTGCAAAAGCTGTATCAATACACGGTTTAAAATCCAACCAACCAAACCCCACCAAAACCTTTTCAACACCAGTTGCAAAATCTGTATTTGAGCTGTTTAGGAGAAGGAAATATTACACTTGTCTAAAGTTTTTATAGTTTATCTCCCTATATGTCTGAGTCACGATTCGAGTGAAATAAGCTGTTGTAGTTTTCCAGTAGGATTATATAGTTTTTGCTCAAAAATATATTTGCATTTAAATTTGGAAGGTTGTTTTGTTGCCTCAATAGTAAAAGTGCTTATCCTCAATCTTTAAGAAGAGAAGTTGAGAGGATGGTTTTGTGTAAGGAAAACTTGTGAAATTTGATGCTGACCTTCAGTTTTTGGGTAGCAGGTATCTTACTCTGGAAACATATGCCAGCTTTGATTTTTGTTTTGTTACTTAAGGAAATTTTGTTCATTAGAGAATTATCTCCATTCAAGCTGTCCTTAAATGATAGCAATGGGAAACTTTATAAATTTTGTGCAGAATATTTCAACTCTCTCTGCAGGACTTTGTTAGAAAAATTACATCATTTACAACAGGAGACAAGATTAACTTTCATGGTTTCTCCTGCACTCATTGAATTGCAAGACCTTCATTTCAGGGTGATGTTATTGCCAGCAACCACTGGACAAGAAGACCAAACGGAGAGTTGCAGAGTGGTAAATCTGGCAGTTGGGTTGTTTATCTGTAAACTAAATGAATTTCAGCCAAACATGGTATTACCTTGCAGCAGCCTGCCTGGGCCTTCATGCTGTGTGCATGCCAGTCATTCTATTCTGACATTTAGTTATTACAGATATAGCAGTGAGTGAGAGGTAATTAGATGTGGCTCAATAGCTCTAAAAAGACTTAAGTAGTTGTGTAAATTTGGAAAAGGAGACAAAATACTGATTTGTGGCATAGACTCATACTAGTCCTATAAAATGTCATCCAGAAAAATTTCCAGATACGCTGAGGTCTGAGGATTGCTTACCAGTGGTGAAATAGGACATAAGCATGTAACAGAGTTCCTGTTGTATCTTTGCAAATGTTCTTAAACTACTTAATTTTCAGAGTCTGAGTACAGAAGAAGTTAATGGTCAGGACCTGTTTCTTTTAATTCTCATTCTAGCTTATAGTGTTCTTTGTTTGCTTATTGTACTTTGAAACCAGCTTGGGTATCTGAGAGGTATTCCTCTTTTTTTAGCTGATACTACATTCAGTTCCTTAAAAAATACTGGGTTTGCTGACTGATCAGGACTGTGCCTGTGGAACCACGAGTGGTACTTGGATTACCTCTCTCATCCTCAGGTACTCTGTGATATGGAGATAGGTTTCTCTAACACCTTGGTTTGGCCAAGGAGCAAGCCTGTGGAAGGCACTTGAAATTGGTGATGTAAAGTTTCCCAGCAAGGCATTCCAATGCCTTGTGTTCTGTGGGGTGCTGCCTTCTCTGGGCTCTTCTCTATACCAAGAAAATTTCTCAGAAAATACAAGACACTAGAATGTGTTCAAATGACTGTAAGAAATGATAAAAACTGAAGCCTTAAAGACAATGTAGGGCTTTAGAAACTCTTTTGTGAATGGCAGATTTGGAGGCATGAAAAACTGGGCACAGGTACTGTAGACAAGACCTGATGGATTACTTTGTTGTTGTTTCATTTTCTTCTTTCAAACTTGAATGTTATAATTAAGAGGCAAGGGTGAAGAAAAATCACATTATGCCATGGATCAGAAAGCATGTAGAAATTTGTAGCAGGAAATAAAGCACTGAGAATCTAAGGAAGGCCTTGAGTTTGTGCAGGGTATTAACATGCTGGTCGGGTTACAGTGAGGAAATCCCAGCTTGGTATATTTGCTTCCATGGAAGAACACTGCATCACCTCATTTACAGGTAATTTTTAGGATCCATTGACCTGAGTTGCAGGAAGGTAGAGCAGCTATGAGATCTACATTTAGTATTAAAGTGCAATTACATGTTGCTGATTGAATAAATAGGGCATTAAGTCTTGGGCCAAAATGTACTTCAGTATAAAGATAAAAGACTTTTAATATGGAGGTGCATCACTGACATGGTAGTCTGATAGGATGTGTCCTTAACATGAAATCCATTTTTCACATAATATAATAAGAACTGTAATTTCCAGTGATTGGTATTATATGCGGTGAAATAAATGCTGTTATTAAGGAAATCCTATTAGCAGGTCCCTATAGCACATAGTCCAGATGTATTAACATACCCCTCTGTAGTTACTTTCTTGAGAACAGTTTCACCTCCTATGAAATACTGAGCAATAATGCCATTAATAAACGTGTCTAATTGCAGTATGTAACTGTGAAAGCCTGAATAGGTTCAGATGGATTCGAACAGAAGCAGAGTTATTGCAGTGGGATGTACCGAACAACATATGTTGTATGTCCCTAATTTTTGTGCAACTGTTATGTCAAGAGAAAGAGTATTAAGTATATAGTCAGGCAGCTAATAAAAACTGTAAGGCTTTTCATAAAGAGCTGTCAGTAGATGGCAATGTGACTGTTTTATACAGACTTGTTATTCCATATGAGGCTTAAATCTTATAATCATCTGCCGTTGCTGCTTAAATTACTGGGTTTTTTCAAACCTCTAAGAACACTTTAAAACTGTTCTTTAAATAATTGATAGTTACAAATGGAAATCTTAGCCCAGAACCTCCAAAAGTGATCAAAGTTGTTTTAATTTTCCAATAGTTGGGGTTGAGTAAAAAATAATGTTGCATAATACACCATCAGTAAACAGGAGATTATTGCGCTTATGTCTCATGTTGCTGCAGATTCAGTAAGCCCATGTTTTATTGATAGCTAGATAGTTTGGCCATAACTCATCCAAAACTGTGGTGCTTATAATGAGCACCAGATGGAATAACAAAAATTAACATGTTCTTGTGCTATCAACAGTACATCCAGTGGAAAGCTTACCAGTGATTTTTCTTTCCTCTACTCCCTCTTCCTAGTGAATTTAGCCAGGGAAAAATCAAGCCTTGGAATATCAAGTTCATCATCTGGCATTATATTAGATATTATGGTCATGTCAAGTGTGAACAAGTGAAGCACAAATGTATATGTTTAATTAACTGGTAGTTGCTGCTGTTAATATTTCATGTGACAGCAGTACAGTGAGACATAACATGTTAGATGCATAGAAAACAACTTGGAAAAATTGTGGTAATGTATTCCTTATTAGGCCCCACTGGTTTTCAATAGCAGCATGGGTTTGAAGGACTTGATTTGCTACAGCTTGCTTATTTGTGTTCTGAAGTATTCAGCCCATGCTTGCATTTATAAAAGTGCCTCAGATATTTGATGTCCACTTTCTTATGAAGTTTTTCTTTTTATAAATCCCCCTGCAAATTCTTAAATCAGAAGTAGCAAATTTTTCCTTAGGTCACTGCCCTCAGCAGGACTTGATTTAGGAAAAGTCCCCCTTCATTAAAATGGTTTCATTTGTAAATCATAATGTGGTGAGGCAGCAGCCTGTCTGTGCATCCACACACAACCTGAGTGAAGAGGTTGCTTGTTGAATTTCATCAGTCTACAATGGGGATCTACTGTTGTGTACCTGCATTCTTAACCATGCTGGTTTCTCTTGCACATAGAAGTTGTGGGTGCCCCATCCCTAGAAATGTCCATGACCAAGACAAGCCTTGCTCATGCAATGATCTTGAAGGCCACTCTATGATTTTGTGTTTTGGAGGCTTGGAGGGATGCAGAGCTGGCTCCCTCCAAGAGCTGGCTCCTGTACCCTTCCTATTGGAGTAGCCTGCTGTCGTAATGACTCTGGAGAATGTTCCTCCAAGTTCCTGGTAGCGGACATGTGACTTGTGATAGAGTGGGTGCAGCCACCCATCCCAAAGTGCCTCTTAGAGACATTTGCCAGGTGAAAAGGACTGGTGTGCTTGTCCCTGTGGGTGCACAGCAAGCTCATGGGGCTCATTGTGGCCCTTGTGGCTCTGGAAACAGACAGGCAGCTCCAGACAGAGTCAGGAAGTGGTTTAGGCTTTTGAAGCAATAGGCTATGGCTGGTGTTTGCAATGGGAAATTGACCTGACCTTTGAACTTTGAAAGAAATTCTTTCATTGTGGGCTGGACACTGTAACCTTGTTTTCAGCTCCTTGCAACTATTAGCTGGGCTTTAGTGTGGTGTTTTTTTGTTTTTGGTTTTTTTTTGGGTTTTTTTTTTTTTTTCCTTTTTTTTCTGGTGCAGGGGAAGCTGCTTATGTTGGTCAGGCATTTTTTGGGTACATCCCTAGTCATTTGGAGAGATTGTATCCTCTTTTCCTAAGCAGAGCAGAAATGGATAATAATGAACAGGTTTTTTAATGCAGGCTTTTAAACCTTTTTTTTCTTTTTTTTCCCCTTCACTCCTGCACCCAGGGAGGTCCATTTCTATTCTCAAGGCCAAGCCTACATATGTTTTTCTGGCTTCCTGGTGGTTTTCTGCCTACATGTACCAACACATCTACCTCCTGTCAATACAGGACTCGATGCTTCAAATCAATCCCCGGGGCCTCCCCACATGGCTTTCCTTATTTTGAGCTGTTTTACTCCATTAAAGATCTTAATTCCTCGGAGAAAAGAGCTGCTAGCATGCACATCTGCTTGTAGAGGCCATGATTTCAAATGTATCAGAGGCATCCTTGCTGGCAACCATTAACACCTTCCAGGGAAACAATGCTCTGCAGCAGTGTGGGGCATGGAAACCCACTGCTCCCATGTAAGAGCCCTTCTGCAGGGAAACCATCTGCCAGGGTGCCTGCCCAGCCTCCCTCTTCTGATGACTGTGCAATGGGTAGGCAGCCTTGAAGGACCTTTGAGAATTAAAAAGCTTATTTATTCATGTATTTTGATTCACATTGCCTTGAAGTTAAATTCTTTGCCCAAGTCCCTATAATCTAGAAGGAAAGATGTTTTTCTTCCTATGGCTTTCTATAAATAGGTCTGAACATGTAAAATCTTTTTTCTTTTATTTATATGCAACTTGCTTATATGTATATATATGGCTGTGTCTCCTTAAATCTATTTATCCAGAATAGCTGTTGTCCAAAGTCATTTATGATGAGAAGTCATGTCCTACAAAATGACAGACTCCTGGTTAGTCTTAAATGCAGAGTTTGGAAAGAATGATAGATTACCAGCATTTAGAAGACAAATACTACTTTCTGCCTAATCACAGGAAATATTCCAATACTGTACTGAACCCTTACATACATTCCTACAGACAAGGAATACAGTCCCTTTTTTTTGCTGCTCTTAACAAATTTGAAACAAGGTCATTAAAATGTGCTACTTCATTAGTTCCCATTATGTTTCTTCATGTCACTTATTTTGTTTTGCTATGGATACCCCGACTGTAACATTAAAAAACACAATACCCCGATTCCCTACCAGTCTCCTGAGAGCAATCCTCGAAAGATTAATGAGAAGGATGAAGTTTAGCAGTATTATATATATAATTTAGACTTTCTGAATGGTTGAACAAAAACTCCTCCTAGATTAAGAGCTGAAAGCTGTGTCTTACGTCATTTCACAGCTAATTTTTCCTAAGTATGTAATAGGATTTTTGATTTAACTGGTGCGCTTAATGTCATATAGCTTTAATTATTATCCATACTTTTGGAAAGGCACTGAGATAAAAAAATTACACTATTTCTAATGAAAAGCTTTTGCTTGAACTTTCCCTGATCTGCCATGGACGATAGGTAAATATAATGTTTTTTTTACTTATTTGCTTACAAAATCCATCAATAAATTTAGCCTGAAAAATTTTACTTCTGTTAGTCAATTGATAATGAATGAATAACATTCATTGATGGCTGAGGTATGCTAAATAAAAATACGAAACGTAGAAAATTTCCTAAATTTGCCCTTTGGGTTTTGGTTGTGAACTGACAAATACTGATGCTTAAACCTTCTCAGAAGACATCTGAGAATTATTAACTCTTTACATTAGGTGTATTCTTTCCTCAGTAAAAAATATGTGCAATATTACAATAATTAAATGAATGATGTTGCTAGTTTTTCTGTCAGGAGAGTTTTGCCTTCTGTTTGAGCTGGTTTGCCTTTTCACAAAAGCACACAAATACTGTGTTATGGTGGATGGTCTTGCTGGGTCTTCAGAAAAGAAACAGAGAAACAGACATTAAGAACATGTATCATCATTCTGATAGGCAGAAAGTAGCTAAGAAAGTAAAAAGCTTGATTTTTCTCCAAGAGTTTGGTTTAAATTCCTAACACTTTATTTTAATCCTGCAACGCACCCTTTGAAAGATTTTCAATATTAAACTCAGATGTTAATAACCTATGTTGACCAAACTGGAATACTTTTGCAGTACTGGATCCTTTGACCAGTTGTGGTGGTTTTCTTGCCTTATGTTTTCAGGACTTCTACATGACTTGAAATATTGGTCTGGTAGTTGATGGTTAGACAGACAAAAGCTCTAGTTTTGCTGAATAGAGCTGTGAGGGTTTTTTTGACTGCATAAGAAACAGACTGGGCAGAGAATTGAGATTGGCATCATGTGTTAGTGCAGCCTCACTAAGGGCTTGATTGTGTAACTAGATTGAGGAAGGTCTTTTCATTTCTGTAATGTAGATGTGGAGAGCTGAACTCACCTACGCAAAGCCTCTTGCATTCAGAAATTGTTGCAAGGCACATCCCAGCTTTGTTTCACTGTGAACCAATAGAAAAATACAAACATCTCAATAAAAACCCTCATTACAGGTCTAAGATACAGACAAGAGTAATCCCATCCCAGATTCTAAAAAGCACCATATAATGAAACAGCTTTAATCTTTTGAACATCATTTATGCAGACAAAATAACTTATGTGCTTTGGGTTTGTTGTGTTAAGGTTTTAAAAGTGGGGTGATTTGACACATTTAATTCAATACTCTCATTAATTCCTTGCACTGAATGCTCTAATGCCAATCATGCAGAAAATATTTAAACATGACAAGTTCTTTTTAATTATCATAAAACTGTATTACAATAAAAGCAAAATGCTTGGTGAAGAAATTCAAATGTTATAAGCCAAATCTGAGTCAAACATTGCAAAAATTGCATGTGGAAAAATGTGAGAAAAACAAAAAGGCTTTCATTATGGAATCACACTTCTCTGCTCTCATGTTTCACCTGGGAGATTAAAGATACTTCTCCAGATCCAGTCTGATTTTTGTTTTGTCACAGAAAGGAATCAAATTATTCCCATTAATTTCAGTATGCATTTTAGTTATCTGAACTGGAAGGTTTTTTGTTTCCTTTACACTAAAGATTTCAGTATTATCCAGCATTTGAAGTTGGGGAGTAAGGGAGCTGCTAATAGAAGGGGGAAATATACAGCAAACCATATGCAAATATTAACGCATTTCCTTTGATCTTATATGAAAAATACTGTAGACTTCTGAGGGCTGGAAATGTCACAGCTAAAATCAGCACCCTTCTTAGAAGGGGGATGCTGCTTTCATCACTTTCTTGATTTACCAGTAGTCTGAGTTAAGATCTCCCAGTTCTGAGACTTGATTTCATAATCTACGTATTTAGTCCAACAGGCGTTAGATCTTGCCACTTCTTTGGTTCCTTTTTAGTCCTTAGATCTGTGACTTAATGGAGGGGAGAAGAGAGAGACAGCATCTAAAGATGTGCTTGAAAGGAGAGCCGTAAAGCTTCGCGTTTTATTATCAACTTGCCTCCTGTCAAGAGCCATTTCTGTAAATCAGATGAAAGAGTAAATAGATCATATAGACCTCTTGCTACTTTCGTAGCCTTGGAGGAGCCTGGAGTATTTTCCACAGTGTTGTGATTTCCAGGGATTTAGCTCAGATGTACTCTTCAATGGCAATTATCAAGCTGCAGTGTGGGGATCACTCATTCATCAGGATCCACTTGGTACTGCCCTAGCTCTTCTTTCATCCATTTTACAGCATGGCATGTAGCTGAAAGGCTGTCCCCACAGTGCTCTCCCTAGAAGCAACATTTGCAGACACATAGAGATATTTTATGGCAAGGACTAGAAATGAAAGATGAGGCAGAAAATAAAGAGGTCACTTCTCTTAAAGTGTTACTATTTCTCCAAGGATCATGTTCACTGTTTTAAATGAAAGAAGTCTTACCTGAGACTTGCCAAGTTTTCAAAATTGTAATGTGTGAAGGAAAATAACGATTTCAACAAAAGTCACAGAAATTGCTATATTCTGAGTTGGAAGGGACCCACAAGGATTATCAAGACTGACTCCAAAGTGAATGACCCACAGAGGGCCAAACCCACAGACTTGGCCTTATTAGCACCAATCTCTAACCAAATGAGCTAATCTCATGTATTCATCTTGGATGGCTTGACTTGAAATTATTTGTTTTAAAAATATGGCTGATTTCCTGATGAGTTTTCCTTTGGAGTTCTTGTTAATCCACTGACTAGGCAGAGACTGGTAAATTTGAGCCAGGCAGTGGCTTCTCCTTGTGGGTTAACCCCTTGGATATAAAGTCTTTTCCCCAATTCCTTCTAGTAAGAACTTTGAAGTTTCCACTTTTTCTCTCAGAATCAGATTTACCTTCCCCAACCCAAAGCACAAAAAGCCCCAGCCACTGCCACCAAAGTTCTCTGTGGTGTGCAACCAGCTTTCCACTCGTATCTTACAATTAAATAAACCTGAACAGGAAAATCTGCACGTGTGAGTGCACAGGGATGCATGTACATATAAAACAGTGGTGACTTAGCCTCTTGTCAGAGATGCAGAAATCTTAGGATTGAATTCTACTTGTCTTAATTCAGGATTACAGCAGTGTAGCAGCTGCTTTGGAAATTTTGGCCAGGAACTTCACCTTGGATCTCTTATCAGTGGTGCCTTTGTAGCAAGAGCAATACATTTCAACAAGTGGTGGCATTTTTGCTTGCTCTTGCCAGGAAAAAGTCTCTTAAAAACATTCTCAGTGCTCTCAAATGTTACAGCGCAGCAACACACATAGTTCTGCCCCTGAAGGAGGATGAGGTGGGCCTGGGGGTGACCCCAGCACCAGCAGAACTGTTGCCATAAGTCCTCTGGTGAACTAGCTGGGCTGGTGACAGGTGGGATCCACAGCCCAGGGAGTGTCTGGTAAGGCAAAAGATGATAGGTCAGGCCATGCACTGGCACAGGAAGTCTGGCCAGGATCAGGAGGAGCTGATAAATGGAACCTCTGGGAGAGGGACAGGTCTATTAGAACCTGCTAGTGCCTTCAGGACCTGAAAAACTGTTTGGAGAGGGCAGTTTTAAAACACAATGCTCATCCCCCTCCTATTTTTCCTAGTCAGTCAGGAAGCTCTGCACCAATATACTTACAGTTTTAAAAAAAGGAAGAGATATTTTGAAAAACCCTTTATCATCATTGACGATGTCTCTCTTAGATAAGAGAGTTCCCACATGGTGGGAGCTGTGGGAAGCAGTGAGCAGGGTATGGTGGATGCATGACTGCCTGCACAGGCCTATGCATGATATTCCTCACAAATAAATTTGATGTGTGAGCTGTTTTTTTGCTGTGTTGCTAGTGTATACTTTCCTTCACAGGCTTTTTCAGCCCAAAGACATGCCATTGCTATTGAAAACATCTGTGATTGTCATGGCAGCCTACTTCTAAGCTCAGATGAGCTGTAAGATAATGCAGG
The DNA here is from genome assembly GCA_013400575.1 of Peucedramus taeniatus. Lineage (NCBI taxonomy): Eukaryota > Metazoa > Chordata > Aves > Passeriformes > Fringillidae > Peucedramus > Peucedramus taeniatus. Next base: position 37,098 of record WBNO01026200.1, on the reverse strand, counting down.
AAAGGACATGAATTTTAATGGCAAGTGTTTTGGATGACCGGGAGGATAACAAAACCAGTAAAACAAATACAGTAACTGTGGTAGGAAATGAAATATCAGTAACTTTCTGTTTGTAATAGACAAAAATCTTAGCAAGAAGCCTGTTCTAAAGTTGACTGTAATAGTTTGCCTGTCAAGACAGATTATATCATTTGGGCAGAGCTGAGAAAATAAAACCTCTGTTTTCATAAAATATGTCTGTCAAGCTTTCTGCTATGCATATTGTGACATAGATTATGAACCAATGATTTCTCTAGTGCCTTGTAAAGGAATATGCAGGTTTGGTCCTTGGAGGATATGTGTTTTAGCATCCCTGTAAGAGTTCATTTCATACTCTGTGCAGTAGTAAAGAGGCCTTGATGTCTAAACTCAAAGGGTTTAATCTGTGAGTAATATTGATCTAAAGGTGTAGTGTAAATGTTTGATGGCCACAGGCTTTTAGAGATTTTGCTTTGCATGAAGGCCATCCATCTTCCAAAATTAGGAAATAGCTCTTTTTTGATGCTACTTTACTTTAATGAAGATCACAGAAGTCATTTTTGTGAAGACAGTGTAGGACTTTTTTCCTACATTTTTCAACATAAAAGTGCTTTTGAAATAAAAGGTTTAAGTGAGGCTGCAATGCTTGAAAAAAATACAATGAAGGTGTTATGAACTACATAAATAAAATGTAGTGAAATATGAAATCCTCATACCATCACGATGGAAAAAGCAGATACAAGAGTAATTAGCAAAACAAAAATTCTTTTGCCCTTTTGCTTAGGCTCCTGCAGGCAAATGGCTTTCTAGGTTATGATATTCTTCTAAAGGGCATTACCTCAGTTTGTTGGTCTCTTTTCTAAACATAGAGTTTAATGCTCAGAAAATTTACCAGATTGTCAATAGTGATGTTCCTTGAAGGCTTTCAATTTTTTAAAGCATTCTTTTTGAATGCTTTAATTTGAATGAAAAATTTGAATGAATAATCCTTATACTGGACTTTCAAACTTTTCATTTCATTGGGCTTTCTTATCTTATTGGTTGTATTGTGATGGGCCAGTTGCATCACATATCATTGCAAAGACTCCCCAGACAGAAAAATTGGAACTTTTTTCCTTAAATCAGAAAATAATCAGCAACAGATAACTGATGCTCAATTTTGGATTATGAAAAAGATTGCATTAAAAACTGCAGCGTTTTTGAAATATTCTTTAGAAAATGTGAACATTTTCATAACTTATAGGTCTTTTCCTGTCTTCTAAGTACTAATTCAACCAAACCTATTTAGTTGTAGGCTCATCAAAATTTCTCAGGCAGTTACATGCAAATTTTAACCTGTTGGAGTTGTAGTCTGTCTAGTTTTCTTGGATAGAAAAGTAGTGCGTCATAGCTGAAGAGAAATTCTTCAAGTAGAAAAAAACCCAAAAAAATGTCAGTTTGGATTTTTAGTGATGTATTCTCCTAAAGAAAATGATTCTCAGAAGCAAATGTAATTGAATTCTAGCTCTCAGGAGGCTGAATTTATAACCTGTCTTGGGGATTTTTGTCTTCTACTTTGATGTGTTGTAACAGTGAAATTATTGTGGGGAGGGATGAGTAAAGCTCATTTTTGGGCAGCTTTTAGTTATGATAGACCAATTTATGAAGACACATGCATGCTCTCTATAATCAATCCTTCTTTTGGAATGTACATTTCTTCAAGTAGAGAAAAACCCAAAAAAATGTCAGTTTTCATCAAAATTTCTCAGGCAGTTGCATGCAAATTTTGACCTGTTGGAATCTTATTTTGTCTAGTCTTCTTGGACAGAAAAGTAGTGGGTCATAGCTGAAGAGCATTTCTTCAAGTAGAAAAAAAAAACCAAAAAAGTGTCAGTTTGGGTTTTTAGGGTTTTGTTGTTTTTTTTTTTTTTTTTTGGTGTGCTAAGTGCTGCTCATCTTGGTCACACAGATGAAAATGAAAAGTGCTGTGTGCCATAACCTGTGGCTGCTCTTATCCTCTGAATTCTGGTACTGTGGGTACTGACTAGAGTAAACAGAATTTGGCCCATTTCTCTTTGCTGTTATTTGGGAGACTCAAATTTCTGTCAAGCAAGGGCAAAACCTGTTCTGTTATTTCTGTCATATCACAGGACAGTGGTCTGTCTCTGACAAATTTGACAGATGGCAAGGGCACTGACAAAATTAACACCTGATTGCCAACATTTCCACCTTAAAGACACTGGAAAATATTAATTAGAAATATGATTTATTCTTTAAATGAGAGAGTGTGTTCAGTATTAATCACCAATGACAAGTGCCTTGTAAAACCTTTACAGAAAAAGATATGCTGCTCAGTTATTTCATCTGTGATTGCCTTGCATTAAGAATTTAAATCATACCCTTTTGCCACTTTAATGCAAAGTGGATTTCCATTGTGCTAAGAAATGCAGACAAAGTGATTTAGGATGAATCCTGTCAAGTTGTAACTCTGTGTTAAATTCTTGGAGAACTCATCTGAAGACCAATATTGATGTGAAAAGTATTTATGGTAGGAAGCTGTATGTCAGTAATAAAGGCTTCCATCCTCCAGAAGCAAACTTTTTTGTTTGTTTGTTTTGTTTTTGTTTTGTTTTGTTTTGTTTGTTTTTGTGTGTCAGTTCTCCCACAGCTAAGGCATTTTTCAGGTTGTAACTGCTTAAGAAACACCTGTTCACTTAATATTGTGGTATACAGAATTTCTAATTTTCTCAGGGAAGTAATGAAAATAGAGATTTTTAGCCTGGAGGGATAAGATAGAAATTATCTGACTATCAAAGGAATACTCTTCTAAGAGGAGAAACCATCACAAAGTCTAGCAATTTGAATATAAAACTGTACAAACCTTCAAACTCTTTAAGTATAAAGAGTGTCAAATTGCTGGTAGTTTTCCTTTTTCCTTTCTTTCTCCCAGTTTCAATAAAATGATCCTTCAGCTGATCAAGTGTAACGAGATGACAAGCAGTAATTTAAATGGGATCATATTCTCTATGTAAATGATTGCAAGGGAAGAATGAAAGCTCATTTCTCCTGTGTGCTTGCATATCCAGCAGCTGCTCATCACATAATACTTATGGATGGGTTCTGTGATTCTGACAGCGCATTAGGTACTGAGGTAAAAGCACCAGGGAAATGAATGAAAGAAATAGCATGTGCCTGAGATGTCGGTGCAGCCAAGGTGGAACAGATTTGTCACTGGAGATAAAACTAATTCAAATGCATCCAAACGTAAGAAGGCTCCACCAAGAGGGGAAAAAAAGTGAGGGTTTTCTTTCTTGCTTTTTAATATTTTTTTTAAATTTTATTTTGACTGTTGATTTAAATGATTAATGAGAGGTTGGCCATTGTGGCTGTGTTGGGTGTGCTTTGTGATTAAAAAATCAGTGGGGCTGAGGCTGCTCTGCAGCATTAGATCTGAACCTTGAGGTTTCATGCTGTTGCTTTGAAAAAGGGAAACCAGCATGAAGTCATTGTAGAAACGGCCCAAAGAAATCTGTTGAAGCTATTTTCTTTATTAAAATTATTTTCTGTGTGAGAAATGTGGGCTTTTTACAGACAGTTTTGACTTCTGAGTGAAAAAATGAAACATCTGAAAACAGAAACTTTCAGCTTTCAGCAGAAAGCTGGAAACCTTTGATTTGAAAATGCTGCTGTGCTGGTTCACAAGTGTTGTATTCTCCTAAAGAAAATGATTCTCAGAAGCAAATGTAATTGAATTCTAGCTCTCAGGAGGCTGAATTTATAACCTGTCTTGGGGATTTTTGTCTTCTACTTTGATGTGTTGTAACAGTGAAATTATTGTGGGGAGGGATGAGTAAAGCTCATTTTTGGGCAGCTTTTAGTTATGATAGACCAATTTATGAAGACACATGCATACTCTCTATAATCAACCCTTCTTTTGGAATGTGCAGAGACCTGATTCTTTTCTCTTAAATCATACTTAACTGTCTTCCTTCACACTCCTAGAGAAATGCTTGTGTAATGGACAGATTGTCAGCAGACAAACTCCTTTTCATCATCACAAATAACTGTAGACATGAAATATTACTCAATTTTCTTGATCCAGGAAAGAAGCTTTACTTTAAGGGAAGGCTTAAAAAAAAAGTTTCAACATTTCAATTTTCCATCAGAATATATGGTGCTGTTATAGATCTTAACTCCAGCATTTTGGATAACCTCATCCTATGTTGAAATTTAGCATTCACCCTCCTTGCAATAATTTACTTTTAGATGAAGGCACCCTTGGAACCTCATCATAAGATAGCAAGGCACTTACGAGACTTCAAGGCCATGTCTAAGCTGCAATCTGGTCTGGTGGAAAATGTCCCTGCCCGTGGCAAGGGGTTGGAACCAGAAGGTCTTCAAGGTCCCCCCCAACCCAAACCATTCTGTGATTTACACTCAGTAAACTAGATGAGTGTTGTTTTAACTCTCCATTACTTAAATTGTTTCATATTCCATAGTTGCTGAAAACTTGACACAGAAAAATCAGACAATTGTACAAACAAAGTTCTTCAATTATTAATACCCGCTGTGGCTCCTGTGACATAAATGAGCAGAGCAAAGGTTTTGCTTTCATAGTGGGTTATTCACCCACTTGAACGATCTAAAAGTGTCACTTTATTTCTATGAAGTAAGACAGGTGCATTAACGCTTTAACATGCTCAGCTGCTTCTTACCCTTGTCACATTAATATTCTGCCCAGGTTTTTAAATAAGTTACAAGTATGCAAGTCAAACTGTGTTCATGCTGCAGGCTTTCTTGTATTTCACCTGGAGCAGTGTGCTGGTCGGTCACAGTGGTATTAATCTATAATAAAGATAAGGAAATTTAAAACAATGATTGATTACAAGGTGACTTTACTTTTATTTTTCAAGTTACTGGATATGATTACCAGAAAAGGCAATCATCTCCACATCAGAGCAGAAATAGTAGCCCTGTTGGGATGGTTGTCCACAGATGCACTCTGAGTGACTAATGGCAGAAAACAATATCAGAGAGCTGTGTGAGAAGTTTGAAAAAACAATTAATCTGACTAATGGAGGAGTCTTTCTTGTGAATAAGCCACGTGTGAATTCTGGTTTTGGTTTTTATTTCGATTTTAAATTTTCCCTTAAATTTTCATGAGGGAGTTTCAGCTGTTGAAGTGATCATAAAATGCTTGCTATTAGTATTCCCTGGATGTATCCAGTGTTACTGGGTGTCCCTGTATGGGTCAGTTGCAGGATTTTGTCCTATGCTTTTCTGAGGAGCCTAGAAAGAGAATTCCCAATTTGAAGTGATGGATCTAATTTATGGTGGTCATTTTTATTAGACTGAATTCTGAAAGTGAGACTTAGAGTGCCTCAGCTGGGAAAAATGAAAACTGCTAAACAGTGCATTTAGAATTATACCAAGTTTCTTATTTTAGCATTGGAATCAAGAGAAATTGATTTCAACATCCTTGCAGAATCTAGAACTCTACTTACCACTTTTTGGTTGCAGCAAGTGCAGTTCACAGCATATTTATAGTGTGGTAGTTTGAACCTTCATCTGCATTGCATGAATGCCATTTTCTTATTAAAAAAACAACAAAAAAAAAAATTAGGGTTACAATAAAAAATATTTAGCATTGAATAACTTCATGCCATTCACATTTTTTGTTAATAATAACAAAAGTGTGGATGGCCTTTTGTTTAGTGCTGTGATTCTCATATTATAGCAAAAGGAATAGTTAAAATTATGGCTGCTAAATACCACTTTCAAAACTGAATGTGGACATTTTCCTTTTGTCTAGATCAAGAAGTGTGTTTCTGACAGTCTCTGAGCTAGCAAATGCTGTTCTCTGAGGTTTCTTTGTCCAAATTTTTTTTCTATCCTCTTATAAATGTTTTCAATGAGACAGAAGCAGGCAAGGGAGGATGCAATCTCAATTTGGTAAAGTAATTAAGTATTAATTTGGTAAAGTAATTAAGTATTCCTTTGCCCTGCATAAGCTTCTTTAAAATGTAGTTGACTTTTCCCTGTACCTTTTTTCCATGTTGGCACAGGCCTGTGGCTCTAAAATTCAAAATGTTTTGTTCAGACACTTCTAAAAAAAGTTTTCAGCCAAAAGACTTAGTAAAGTCCAGATATAAAGTCCTCTTATGCCTTGATTATCTCTTGGCTGGAAAGGCAAAAGGGCTCATCTTTTACACTGACAACTCTGAGTGGGTCACATGACTGAAACATGTATATTTGTCTTGTTTTTTTTCTTTTTTTAAAAAAAATTCTTGCTGCCCTAGATGCCCCAACAGCAGAATCTGCAACAGTGGATATGTTAATTTTAACTCCTCCTGCATAAACGTAGAGCCTTTCATAAAGGAAAACATGATTTCTGCTCCACTTGCCTTTCCCTCTACATAGACAGTTACAAGAACAATTTTATAAGGCATTTTGTAGATGATGTCTTCCAGTGCCTAATATTAGCTTCATGAGTGCTGTTAAGCACAGAGAGAAGGGAGAGTGGCCATACAGAGTGTTTTAAAAACTGTAAAATCTATGCAGTTTGGATTCTCTATTATACAGGACCAGCAAATAATGTCAGATACTGACTGCTGTCAGTTATCCCAAGCCAAGAGCATCTGGTGATGGCAAAACCCTTCTCAGGATTTAGCTCAGGACACCAGATTCTTGATGATGTTAAAGGAGAAGAGTTACTCACCAGTGGTGTGCTCCTACCTCCCAGGATGCTCAGGCTATCCTGGGATGTTTCAGGGAACAGATTTACCTGCCTTTGAGGCTCTTTTGTTCAACATCAGCAATTTTTTTTTTTTTTTTTTTGTGCTTTGTGGCCTATTAATGTGTCTAAAATCGACCATATTCTCTCTTCCTCTCTAAGCTCTGTGGACCAATCTTGCTCATGACACAGCCCAGGAGGATGCCATGGTATGTGAGAGCATTTGGGCTGGTGGTCCATCTGAGAACAGCATTGCTCCAGCTGCGCTCCTCTCTATGTACCTCCAGAAGACTCACAGTCTTGTTCTAGATATATAAAAGAAAGATTTAAAAAGTTACGAACAGTTAAACTTACTAAAACTTTCACTGGCTTCATGCTTCACACACACTTAGGCAGCTCTAAGAATCTCAGAAGTAGCACGTGTGTAGGTGATTTCAAATCGCAGCAGAGATGATCTCTAGTACTTGATGAGCAACAAATTATTGCTGTGATCTAGAAATTCCGAGGAGGGGAGAGAAGGTTGGAAACTGCTGATGTATCACTTTACTGTATCCCACCCAAAAACCCCAACAATCAAAAAAGATGCCCCACTTGAAAGTGTTTTCTTATGAAGCTGGAGCTTTAAGACAAACAAAATGCCCTGCCATATTTCCAATTCAGTACCATGCAGGAATATGGATTTTAAAGCCATTTTTTTAATTTATAGACAAGCTTTACGTGTCAAGCATAATTTATAGGCAATTAGAGCTTGTGCCACAAAAAATGGCTTAAGGGTTTAAGTCTTGCCTTAGTGTCTTACATCTGAAATTATGACCCTCTGGAGGAAGTGAGAGATGATGTCTCATGCTGACAGTTTTTGACTAAAAGTTCTCCAGATGACTGGGGTGCTGTGCTGGGGATTATTGAAGACACCCCCACTGCTTGCATGTTGAAGCACGTCTACATTTCACTAGACCAGGCTGATCCAGGAAATTTGTCCAGGATGTGCTCAGCAGACTCTGCTCTTCCCACAGCTGAGCCATCAAGTGCATCATGAGAGCTTTCCTTTCACTACCCCTTTTTCCCATCTTGTTAATCCTACTGCTTGTGCTCGAAGGAGACAACTCACCAGGATGAGTTAACTTTCTTGCTTTTGCCTGAAAAATGCCCTCACCTGCCACCTGACTGTTTCAGAGAGAGGAAGAAGCTTTAGCAGGGTTTTCCTATGTCCTGGGTGAATTTTTTAAGTTATAGTCAAAAATTTGGGCTTTTCCCTTTATCCTTCTTAGAGGAAAAGTATCATCCTTATTTAGTTTAAAAAGAAAAACAAACAAACCCCAAGCCCATATATCTATGTTTGACTGGAATGTACAGGTTAGGGCTTTAATAATATTTAATCATAATAGTTATAATAAATCATAATTTAGATCATTAAAAGAGGAAGGCATTCCAATCTAAATAAAGCAAGCAGCACAACATCTTTCAAGTGTGTTTGTCTCTGGCACTTCTGTTAATGTATCTGCAACATGTTTTTATGATTGGTGCCTTTTAAAACTCCCGTTCTGAGGTGACCACTGATTTCTACAGTGTTGGAAATCTTCATGCATAATTCAAATTCATGAAAGATCTACATGTACTGGAGTTGCAGTTCTGCATACTTTGGGTGTAGTTTATTTGTCTAGTCTGTGAACATAGATAAGGTTTTCTGCATTAATTTAAAGGCTTGGAAACAGTTGAGGTTAAAAAAAACTCTTATTTTTTGTGATTCCATTTATAGTGCTGAAAATTTCCTAATCACTCCAGCAGTCTGGTTTTTTTTTTTTTTTGTTATTGTTGCTTTTTTTGTTGTTGTTGTTGTTTTTGTTTTTTTCTTTTTGTCTTTGTCACATGCATCTCTTCTGCATGTCGCTGTGAATTCACAGACATGATATTATAATGTCAGATGAAATGCTTCTCCAAATCTTTATAGATGTCAGTGATGCAAACCCATCATGGTTACATCATGTCAAGACGTTGGTGAATAATGTCACTGGGAATCTTTGGAGTGCTTTTCATGGTAAAGAATTGAAACAAAAAGATGTCAAAGCAATTTCAAAATTGGAGCCTTCTGATTATGAAGGTGATTATGATAGACAAAAACTGTAAGTACTTGTAACTTGGCCCATGTTACCAGATGTTCTGTCTTCTGAACAACAGCTAAATCTTCCTCATACTCGCTTATAAGAAAGTAAAGATGCTGTCTTGGTTTGAAAGACAGGTACCTGCCAGCAAAAGATGGAATCTCCCTTTGAATAGAGAATGTAAACCCCTCCCTCAGATTATTATAATTTTGCAATTGGAGGCTCTCAGGCAAAGATTTGGGAGTGGGAATAACAGTTCTTTACTAGGAATATTAGACAAAGCAAAGACAAATACAAATGTAATAGCACTAAGAGACAAGCAAAAAACAAAGAAACAACAANAGAAACCTGGTGCCTCCTTTGTTTAAGTCAAGTATCCATAAAGTACCCAGCCATCAGTTACCTAGCAAACCATCAGGAAAAAATTCCACAAATTCCACAAACACAAAAGAAACAGATCCAACCCCCAACAGAAGATGCCCATGTCATTGAAATGCTACCTCTGTCAATTCTCTGGGATTCTGGTAGCAATTGGGGAACAGTGTGGTATCATTTGACTGACTAGGATTGAAGGAAGTTTTGGCTGAAATTTTGGAAGCTGAGAGTTTTACAGTTAGGATTGAATTCTTGGTATGATTACTGCAATATACACTAAGGAAGAGGTAATCCTTGTCAACAGTTCTTCTGTGAAAAGAAGAAAAAGGAGAATGTGGATAGAGATAGGAGAGTTAGTTTTACCTTGTAATAACTAAATGTGTGCTCAATTCTCAGTGGCTTCTGAGCCTCAATATATCAAAGTACAAATTAACTGAGACGTTTCTTCTGCAAGTTAGGCAGATGAAAGGAAAAGGTTGCTGTTGACATTTGAGATCAGTCTGATGATGCAGATATGTGATTCCTTTTGAACCCAGATGAAAGTTTGCAGAATGTGTGTGTTTTTCGTGTTAGTTCCCAGTTTTTACTAAATTTCTTCTTAATTTGGGATCAATCTAGTTTTTGCAGGCTGGGTTTGCTGTGACCATTTTTCTACCCAGAAGTTTTACTACTTACAGCATTGTAATTCGAATACAGAAAGATAACAAGTTGCTTGAAGCAAAGCTGCTGTTTCTTCTTTTAATGTCAGGTCTAGTGTCTTTTGAATGCTGGTATTTGGTTTCAGAAGAGAGATGCTCCCCCTGTATCACTGATCTTGGTAGGCTAGAGATGAAATTTAAAAAATATGGTAGTTGGATGCCCTGAGTTGCCAAGGGACTTGATCCAGAAGTATTGGAGGTTACTGCACAAGGTACTACATTAGATAGGTATTTTATACTAGTGATATTTTATATTGCACTGAGCTATCCATAGCTTATAGATAAAAGGAATATGAACAAAATGTAAAATCCTTTCCTCTGTTCTTGATATCTGTCTTGTCACTTTTTTTTGGGGGGTGAAACTTGTCTAAATGTAAAATTTTTCTGCTTTGAATTTTGTCTGCATATTGAAATGCAAAAAATGGAGAGGCAGGATCTACTAATACTAACTTACTGAAATATCATTTATCCATATTTATTCCTTTGTCAAAATAAACATTGTGAAAGAATTATTAAGAAACTTTCTCATTTTTAATAAAGATCAAAGGAGGAGTTAAGCAAAAATATGGAAGCATTCATCCATGATTTGTGATTATTCACTTATATATGAATTACTTTTGCCCAGGTACAAACTCTTATTTAGTCTATTCTAGCAAGGATATGAGAATCTGTATTTTTTTTTATACAATTCTCTCCTTCAGTTAACTCCAAAGTGTAATTTCATTTTCAGAGTACATTTCCATGTTCACGAAAATAGAAGGTGGAAATGAAATTAACAACCATCTGGCATAAATTTCAGAGGATTTAATTCTAGACCTAGTTATAAAATCTGCTATTCAAAATATTAATACCTTTTTCTTTAAAATTTTGCATAGTTCCTGTATTAATCTTCCTTTTAGAAGTAACAATTTTTCAGGCTATGCCTCAAACATGAATCTTTCTTTTTTATAAAGATGGTTACATTTCCAAATAGGAAACAATCTGTATAAAAAGGTGTGTTCTTGGATTAAAAATATATGCAAAACACTAACAATTTTTCATAAATTGAATCTAAAAAAAAAGAGAACTAATTGAGTAAATACAAACCTGAAGACCAGTTTTAGCCCTCTGGGCAGAGTTAACAGACTTTTAATACTAGAAAGAAATGTACTAGTGATCAATTTGATTCAAGATGATTTGAAATCTGAAAACTGAAACCTGGTGTTCATTACAGCATTGTTACTTTAAGACTTCATCCAATTTCTTTCAATTGATTCCAGTAAGACCAAAGTTGCTCTTTAAGTGTTCTTGTAGGTTTGTTGCTGTTGTGTTAGAGCTGCAAGATAATGTAGAAAAGAGAGAAATATTTCTGATGAAGGTAGTTTTCAGACATATTGGCTAGCTTTTAGAAATATCTTTCTGTTAAACATGGTGCTCTTGGGTGTTAGTGAATCTTATAAAATGAAATAGTCTCACAATACACCATTGAAAAAAGGAGCTGATATTATTAAAAGTTAGATAAATTTTCTTGCTATGCTCAGGAGAGAGAGAGATAACAGAAACCTTCTGACTTCAAATTCCTTGCTTTATTTGAGAGACCACGCTCATCCTAATAAATCCTGATGATTTGGCAAAGCATTTTTGATTGGAAAATGTGTTATTGCAAATATAGTATTTGAAAAAGTTGCTTTAGACTCTTTTACCGCTCCAAGATTAATTTTTGCATACATCTATACTTTTAAAAAAAAATGTTTTTGTAATCTTCAGCTGTTATTATCTCTGATGGAAACTAACCCTAAGAGATTGTAAAGATGGTAAAGGTAATGGGCCAGGTTTAACAAGTTAGAACAATCTGTAGGCTAATCCTGAAGCTGACCTGCTTAGTAACTCCTTAAAATTTAGGGTTTTTACTTTTTTTTTTGGTGTGATTTCTTCCAGTGTAGGTCAGTCTTAGGTGTCTGGGGAGCCATGAATCTGAAGTATGTTCTCCTGAGCTCAGGAGGACCTCCTCTGGTTACTCTCTCTCTTTGCTCCTAGGTCCTCTGTGTCTGAAGTCCACCATCCCAAACTTTTGTGCTTCAGTCATAGCAGCCTCTGACCAAGGCAAATGGAGAAGGGAAGGGATGGATTTTTAGAGATTTTAAACAGGAAGGTGAATGCTCTGACAAAGGCGGCATCAGCTTGTCCTTTCTGGACTGCTCCATGGGGCAGTTAGCTCTGAGGTAATTTGAAAATTTGGTTTGTAGAAATATCTTCACAGCCAAGGATGGATTTCTAGGGGAGAGCTCAAAAGGGTGCTGGGTCACTAGAGCTGCTCATTTCCAGACCCTTGGAGTTTGTGGTTGGCATAAACCTATACTGAAAATAACCTAAGTTCATGTGAGTTTGTTTATAGTTACTTCTTGTAGAAAAAGTTCTGAATAATGTGTTTTTAAAATTTATTTTTAATTAGATGGAGTTTTTAAATTCAAGAGGGCCTTAAAAAGTTATATCTGGACTACTTTTAATTTATTCACTGCAAATGTATTAACGCAAACACAAGAGTTGTGAGCAAACCTCTTAAGAGTTTATTTGCATTTTGCCTGAAAGAAAATAAATCAACAATTGGCTGCTGCAGACATTCAAATATATAGCACTTGAATTGTAACACTGCTGTGAAATTAAATATAAGTGCTTCAGAGATCCAAATAACATTAAAGTGTTGAAGAAGATGGAATTTTAAATCTTGATTTCGGGCAAGAGAATACATATATAATAAACAATTAGAAAACAATCCAACAATCCAACTCCTTAGGAAAATAATTTCCTTGCATTAGTTTCTATCTGAGTCTACATTCTGAGAAACACAGTTAAATGATTGTGTAAAATATTTGTTGGTAAATGTGATGCCATAAAAGGTAAAGAGGATAAAGCAATATAAGCCTGATAATAAAATTGTGCTGTTTTTTGAAATATGGTTTAATGAACAAGTTGAGTAACCACTTTGAAACAAAGTTAGACTCCGTTGCTTTCACTGACAGATTTGAGTATCAGCACAAGACTGTTTATGAGTTTATGCCTTTCTGTTTTCTTATGTTTTACATTAAAATACAGGAAATAGCACTGATTTAGGGCTGTATTCTTAAATGGCAGTCAAAGACAGAAATCATAGTATGAAGGAACGAGAAAATCATCTCTCTCCAAAAGCACTACTGTGCAAGAGCGTATGTTCACTGATAATTTGTCTTATACACAGAGTTGTCTTTAAAAGCAAGGTAATACAGCAACTTCAGGCAGGAATGAGTTTTGGCTTTTTATTGTTTATTTGTCTAGGGTTTTAGGTTGAAAAGAGATACCTTCTAAAATTTAAAAAAAAACAAACAACCAAATAAACCCCAAACTAAAAAAAAAAAAAAAAAAAAAAGGAAATACTTATTTTTTCACTTCATCTGCAATTAGAAAATTAGATTTGTAGTCCCAATTCAGCTTCTGCTGCAGAGTGGGAAGACAGTTGACCTAAGAGACTTGGTGATTTTTGAAATAAATAAGACCCTGTGGACCTCTACAAAGTTTGGGCTGTCTGTAGGAATTCAAACATCATGTTCTGCATGACATTTGTTAATTAATTTATAAATGTCATCAACTAACTTTTGTGGTCATCATTCCGTATTTATATTCTGGAATGTCTTCAGCATCTTTTATAGAAGGGACCTCCCCCAGTAACAATAGGTTATAGCAAAACTTTTTATAGAGGATGAGGCGGCTGTTTTATGGTGTCCCTTCTTGCCAACTGCCTTTTGAAAATTTCCAATGATGGGTGATTGGGTATTTATACTACCCTTTCTAATGAAGTAAATTTCTCAATCCATATGACCACTAGTGAGGTTAAGGACACCAAAATAATTAAAAACAAATTGGAGTAGATGAAGAGAGGGAAAGCTAGAGACGTGAGGCTCACTAGCTAATACCCTCAATATCTGTAATGAATTTAGGTCCATATGGAATACCATTTGAGCTATAACTCAGCATATTTTTATCCATAATGATTTAGAACCTCATAAGGTAAAATAAAGCAAGGATGCAATAAATTTCTTTAACAAATTAAAATAAAAACCTAGCTGTGATTTACAAAGTAGGTCAAGCATGTTGATTACCACACCAAAGATGGAGCTACATTAAAAGATCTGCAAATTCCTAATGCTGAGCAGGATTCACAGGGATGGGCAATAATTTGCATATAAACTACTCTAAAACTGAGAAGTTGTGCTAACTCAGTTTATGATTCTGCAATAGTTAAACTTTGAATATCAAAGTAAATTCTCTAGTATGTCATGCATTCTCCCACCTCACTCAGTTTTAAAACTTTCACCTTATACATTGATTAACTCTCCCTTTAACACTGATGGCTTTAGTTAAAAGGTGAATTTTTCCAGTTCTTTTTTTGCCAGAAATCACACATGACAGATTTGTTACCTTCACAGATATTACACTATGGAACAAGGCACAAACACTGATGTATGTCTTTGAGACAATTTTTAAGCTTTCTAAGCATGGGATGCTCTTCTCCTGATGTCTTTATTGCAAGTCCTTACCCATGCAAATGCTTTCATGCTCAGAATAAACAATTTTGAAAACTTTATATAGAGGATGAATGAAAAAGAAGGTAGCTAAAATAACATGAAAGGTAATTTGGAATGTGTCTTGCCTCTCAAAGTCTTCAGAAATAGAGCAACAGAGAAACCTGTACCTTCACCAGTGATCTCAGTCATGTTTTACATGCAATGCTTCTTATTACTAGATGACTTTTGTTGGACAGTGGCTATTTGTTTTCTCTGTGCCTGATTAGACACAGGTGTTCTGGAGCATGAATCTTTCATGCTGATCCCCTGCTGATCTTTCAACTAAAGTGGCAAAGCCTTTTCATTGTTGGCTTATGGTATTACAGTTACAGAGTGATTTTATCTTGTAGACTCTTCCTGTGTGGTCTTCTGAATGGTGGTCTGCCTTGCATTGTGACGCAAATTAGGTCACCCTTGGCCATTTTGCCTCAGTAGCCTGGCCTGCTGACTCCCCACAGTTCAAAAAGTCTGCTGCATTTAAAGAAGAAAGTATATTCCTGTTTAGATGGAAGATATGATACATGATACAGCTGTTTTCCAGATATGCGCAATCTTGAAAAAAAATTCCTGTAAAATGACTGAAAAAACCTTAATAACCCTAAATGAGAAAATCAGGCACTCAGACTATGACCTGCCAATCAACAAAATTAAGAATAAAATTGCTCTTAAAGAAGAGAATTTGCAATGGTAATGGAACTACATATAGGTCATATAGTCTATCTTCACCTTTTCATCTTGATCAAAAAGCTTACTTTTAAGCTTCTTGAGATTAAACTAATTTAAAATGCGAGCTTGTATAGGGTCTATATTCTTGTGCAACCTGTTTTGGTCACAGTTTTGTGCAAGAGCTGTCAGCAATACAATGTTATCCACTGTACTGATTCTTTTTATTATTCGTGTCCTGGAGTTGAAATACATCTCACTGCTAAATTAGGTTCAGTACTCATTTAGGCCATTGTTTTAATCTGGATATGCAGTGTAGGTGTTTTACCACCTTTTGTTTAATTGTAAAATGTTGCCAAATTTGTCAGTAGCTTTGAGAAAAACCTAACATAATTGAGGACAATGATAGCTGATGTGCCTTCCAAATGATGATTGATATCTTGAGAATAATGTTCCTCTGTGCAATCATTTGTCCTTTTTGTTCCTTTTTTCCCATCTACTTTCTAGAGGAAAGGGACAAAGGATGCAGTTACTGCTAGCATCAGATTCCAAACTCTATTATCTACTTAGATACAGCAAAACCTGTAATTGCAATAGACTTGAACAGCAAAGTGAGGAAAAAAAAAAAGCTCATGTATCTGAGACACCAGGCATAGCTATGACATGCTAAAGGGTAATGGCAGTTTCACTAGGAATGAAATATTCATGTTGCTAACTTACATAAAACAAAACATGGAGTGTTTTCTGCAGGGAAATTATTTTTGCTGATGAGTTCCATTTATGCATGATAGAGTTTTAAATTTTTGAAAACCCCCTCGGTTATTTTTTTCTCTTTTCAGTTTTAGCGGCTTTAATTTTAGGCTTATAAACAGATACATGGAAAATTTCTTGCTGAAAGAGCCTTATTCTGTTTAAAGTCATATTTATTACATTCAGCAGAAATAGAATTGCTTCTTTCAATGGCAATGAATACAAAATCAATATTTAAGACTGCAGTCTCATAGACTTCATGTTGCAAAGTGAGTACTTCAGTTTTGAATTGCCCTATAATGAAATGTATCTTCATTTATCATTCTGCTTTTAACGTCTCCAGTGGTTCTAGTTTTGCAGCAGGTAGCTGGAAAGCAGACTGTAGGAGAGGGAGTTGAGAAACCCAGCTTTTGGCCAAAATTAAAGCATGTCCCCAGAATTACCCCAGAGGTCTGATGTGCTTTCTTCATGCTCTTGGTGGAGGATCGACATGCATGTGTTCCTTGTCTCAAAGGCAAACCTTGGTGATATTAATGGAAAATTCCTACACACTCTGCAGGCTTGATATGAAGCTGGAGTGAGAAGATCTGGAAATCTGGTCTCGAGCTAAGCCCAAATTCTCTGAAACATTCATGAATCTACCTTGTTTCTGTATCATTACAAGCAGGTTTTTGAAGGCCAAGTGATACTGACCTTATTGGATTTTGGCCAAGACATTAGGCTGAAAACCTTCTAAACTGTTTTCTCTGCCAAGTTTTGGACAGCATATCACTTCAGGTAATACTCAACTTCAGCAGTTCAGGGTGAGTTGTTGGCTTGTGTTCAGTGTCCCAGGGGAAAAAAACCACTAAGAGAATATAATTCCATCAAGTCTAAGAAAAATATGTTCTTGGAAGATGTTAGATAGTGCTAGGGTATACAGAATGTATAAAACAACAGTAAATAAAACCTGTCTGTTTAAAATTAATACCATTACCTGAATTTCTTTCTCTTTTGTACTATAAATAATGCAGTATTCTTAGTATGTATATTTAGATACAAAAATACACCCAGGTTTGTCCCACACAACAGAAATTTTGTAAATAAGCAGTGAAATTATTGTTCTGATTTGTTTGAAATTATAATATTTGGCCTACTAAAAAGTTAAATAATTAAATAGATTTAGTTGATTGCACACACAGAGTACAGAAGAAATATGCATCTGGGGAATAAGTAGGTGCTTAAAATTATTTTTGTTTTTAAAGGCTACTGTAGTTTAGAGTCTCTTGTACAAGTGTTTGTAAGAATAAATTTGCTAACAGTATCTTTGTCCTTGACTCTTCAAAGTGACAGATGTTGTAAGTTAGGAAAACTTCATATTTCCTGTAGTAACCTTTTATTAACAGATCATAATGGTGGTAGAATCTTGTGGCATTCAAGATGATGAGCTAAGAAACAGGACAGGTCTGAAATGTGTATCAGCAAATAATGGGAATTTTTATGCTCTCCTTACTATATGAAGTGAAAATAGAGCATGATTTTAATATAGAGCTCTTCTAATGTAAATATTATCCATAAATAGATGCTGGTGATAGTTATTTGTGGGAAACAGACTAGGACTGCCTGCTCATGCTGTGGGTGCTGAAAAGCAAAGTCAGTTCTGCTGCTGGTAGAACAGCACAGCTGGCTGAGCTGTTCAGGCCATAAGGCACCACACCTGTCAGAGTTCCAGATTCCAGACCCTCTGCCCCTCCATGCTGTGGGACTGCTGTGGTGCAGTGAGCTGAAAGAAGTCATGCATGAATCCCAAAGTAGATTGGAAAGTCTTAAAACTTTCAGCTTATTGGCAAATTAATCATTGGATCATCTTCTCCACCTGCTTGAATTTGGATGACAATTGCAGTATGTGAGGCCATAGTTAAATTCAGTTCTTCCCTAGGTGTATGAATCTATACTGTTATTAATAGGTAAGCTGTCCTTTTTCTTCTTTTTCTCACAGCCTTCAGAGAAAAAGGTCGATAGGGCTGAATAACAATAACAGTTCTAGTATTGTGTTCTTTTTTCTGCAACTCTAAAAAGGCCTTTGCAAAGCTGAGAAGTGTAATTAGACCTGATCAGAAACTTCCAGGCAGGACAGAGCTCTGCTGGAGAACGCTGATGTGATAGGACTGACTGCTTTGGCTCTGGCCTTCGTTTGTCTAAGAAGTTATGATAATAGCACAACACATGTTTATATTCTGTAATATGTAACAGGTACAAAATCCACTTTCTAAAAAAACTCCTTCAAAGGATCTCTCCCAAATTTACCCTAAACCAAGACACAGTGGTCCCATAAATTATTATTCCAGCAAGGAAATATTTTTCTGTTGATTTACATGATGGCTTGAAGATGCCCTTACTGTACTGAGGTTGAGACTGTGCTTAGGAACTGGCCAACAACCTTATCAAAAATTAATTTTTAATTAATATTTTGTGGAATGTATTATATAATCCTTGGTTTTAACAGCTAGCCATAGCACTCTTTCAGCACCCTGGCAGGGTGCAGGAAGGTGTGGTGATTCCTTTGGCTCTGCATTACAGATGTCTTTTCTCTTTAGAGCTATGAGGTGGTGATAGAGAAATGGCCTCTGGTAGCTGATACTTTCCTCTCTAAGCAGATAGGTTATGTGGTGAATTTCTTAGAACTTGTTATAAGAACTAATACTTAAAAATAAAATGAAATAATATTGACTTTGATATGAGCAATGCAGACTACTAGATTTGATTTTAGTTATATTTTGCTATTGTGTTGTCAACTGTAGATGAAAAAAACATGGTGAAAAATGGGAATCTGTACAGTCCTGGGGAGACATCTGTTGCAATATAACAGCAACCCATATAAACATAGTGAATATATTAATTAGAAATACAGGAGAAATACTTGACTGAGAATACTAACTTATAATATGATTTCAAAATAGAAGATGCATAAGGTCAGATAGCTGTAAAAAATCTCAAGGTAATATCTCATGCCTCCAGACATGTTCTGATGAACATGTGAGCCAGTATCATCTTTTATTCTGATGTGAAAGAACTTCTCTAAGTTGCTGGGTTTACAAATTGGAGAGACAGGTAGGAATTCACATTATGTGTTTGACAAAAGATTGATTTTTCTCCTCTGTTTGGCAACAGTTAGAGGCAACAGTTCAAAGAATGGCTAAAAACCTGTAATTTTTGGTTCCATGTTCCATCCTGTCATTATATATGACACTTCGACACTTTTTACTTTATATAATGACATATTCCTTAGACATTGTAGGAGTTGATTCTGAAATGGTTCGCACTGATGTGATTTATAACACACTTGATTCATTACAGGGATTTTCTTTATGAATGAAGTGTGATAATGCACAAAGGAAAAAAGGGGCAAAAAGGTTTTTCTTCAAATAAATTCAGAAATAGACCAAGGAATATTTTTAATCATTAGCATAAAGATGCTGCCACTTTCCAGAGGGGAAGACATTTTGTAGGAGATGTTTAGCCTTGAGGCAGTTAGTTCTTTACACAGAGGCATAAAAAATACAGCTCCTGGCTGTTTTTATCATTACTAATAAATGAATATGCACATGTCCTGAAAAAAACATGTTTTATCAGAAGGACATGTTACACTGTTCTTATCAATAATTCTATGCAAGTAAAATTCAAGCCTGCAGGATTGTATTGTTGCAATTATTTTATGCAATCACTTTTCATAAAAGGAAAACAGACTGAGGTGATGATGAATGAAAATTTTAGATGTAATTAAAACAAAAATAAATCTGAATTCCCAAGTTCCTTTTACAAATGGAATTTTTAAAAAGTACTGTAAAGCTATGGTTTGACAGATAATATTCCATTAAAGTGAACTGCATGCAGGAAAATTAGGCAGGTTTATATGAGAGAGACTGACAAGCTTTAAATATTAATTGATCACATAATCAACCATGATTATGTGAATAGCTGACCTATTTCACTTCCCATTTTAATTGTAAAGATAAAAAGATTAAGGATTGTGCTGGAGAATGCAACTGGAGCTTTTAAGAGAGGAAAATCAGAGAAACAGCAATCCTGTAGGAATACTGCAAGAACTCAAAGGGAGTTATATAGCTATTAACAGATCAGCCATAAAGTGCTCTCATTGCTGACATCAAGTGTGTGAGCATCATGAAACAATGTTTTTTGGCAGATACCTGAGGAACAGAGGAAAGATGATCCAGTCATTTGAGTTAGTTGAGATTATTATGGACTCATTTCAAAACTAGGAAAAAAATTCAAAGACAAGATCACACTTTGGCCACGTATTATCCCAAACATAAGCAATTTTTATTCTCATAGTCACATTTGGTGAATAATTTTGTGAAGAATTGTCATTTGGAGTTTGGAAGCTTTATCTATCACAAGAAAGACGGCAGCTCACTTAAAACTTCCTGGATAAGTAGCATCTCCTAATGTATTTCCTCTTGCTAGTTTTCATACCAAGAACCTAATAAAATTCTCCTCAATTCACTTTCAGATAGGTATTAGTGGACACTCAGTATTTAACAATGTTATGTGAGCTTCAATTTCTTTAAATTCTAATTTAAAGAATTTCTAAATTCTCTTCACTGTGTTTTCCTCTGCTCCTTGGAAGCTATGTGGGTTATCCAGAGCACAAAGCAGAATGGAAAATTTCCAATCAGGGCATTTACTTTTTTATTCTCTTTGGAAAGGCTGTGTCAGGAGGTTGAAATTCAGCTGCATAGTCTTTCTTTTCTGTTATCAGGGAAAATCTAGTTTTTAATCCTGTGGTCCAGTTCATTAATAGCAAAACCTCTCAAGCTTGTCTAGCTTCTAGAACTTTCCTAATGTTAAAAAAAGTTGATTTTTGGTGCCTTTTACCTTTTTCAGAAAACAAACAAGCCTAAACATCTTGGTCTTTATTCAATGACAGGTAGCGAGTATGCAAGAGCAAAAGTTGGGCTATAGCCAACACAATGAATTTTTGTTTTGCTTTTAGGCACAAATGCCACTCTAATTCTGCTGTGCCACAAGTTCTTTTGACTCTGCTGGTAAAATCAGTGTCTTATTTGCTATACTATTCTGGTAATAGTAGTATTTTCCAGTGGGGATCCATGAGAACAACCTATGTGAGAAATAGATCACAACAAAAAATTTCTTCCCTTTGTAAGACTGCTTGCAACTACATTACTAATGAAAAGCCCAGCATAATTGTAATTTAAAAAAATGAATTACTAGAAAGGTCAGTTGGTATTCCCAGGTCTTGAAAACAGGAATGGTTTGGTTCAGAGCAGTAGTACCAAGAGATAGATCAATCATAACCTGCCGTTCTTGCAATTTCAAAGACAAAAAGGCAGCAGAGACAAAGCATAAGCTGCCTGACTTGACTTTTGGAGGAACCATATTCACCACAGCAAGGATTGCAGTACTTACTCTTAATGGGAGTTGCTGTAGCCCACTGACAGAGGAGCATGTTCTTGATGAAGTTTGTTTTAATTCTGGCATTGTTAAATACTTCTGAATGCCGACTGTCTAATTTTCTTGGAATGATACTCTCATTCTGGCACATGTCAGACATAAAAAAACTGCTGTTTCTTATCCGCACAAATAATACAGCAGCATCTGGTAGATTATGGCTGCTTAAGAGGAGGGTGGGACCTTCAGAGACAATGCCAGAAACACTGATTCAGACTATTTTTGGCACAGCGTGATGTTTTCAGGCAATTTCCCTGAACACTTCCCCAAATCTTTAGATTTCTATAAGCCTGAAGAAAATGAAGGATTCATTTGAGCAAGAATGGAAATGCCATCTGACTAGGCAGAGTAGCCATTTCCTTTGATGTTGGTAGTGAGATCTCCTAAGGAGGATAAGTTCTTAGAGGAGGTATCTTAGGGAAAAGGAAGCAAGTGTTTGTTCTTCTATCCAAAAAAGAAGTTCTGCATAAAAACACCTAAAAATTGTAACTGTTGGGTAACATTTATTTTTTTCCTTGCCTATATGATTTTATTTCCATTCTAAGAGCAAAGTACAGAAATGCCCTGGAGCTGTTGATTATAGATTATAGCTTCATTGTTTTAAGTGCCTATTATGGATATGCAAAAGCATGAGAAGGGAAAAAAAAAGGATTAAGTACAGCAACTCATGGTAAGGCTTCATGGGAGAAGGATTCTTCTAAATGCTAGGAAGTGCTATCCAAAACCAACCATTCCTAGAAACAGTGTGGCTTTATGGAAAGGCATACAGGCAGAGAAGATATCACAGTGTAGATATGCTCATTTTTCAGAATGCTTATCACTCTCTCTAGAGAGAACACTATGAATCTTGCAAGAAGTGACTTTTTATTGTTATTTTATATAGGTTTGCTCAATAATGTTAACAATAATTTTAAAATAACAATGTTTGTTACCTCTCCAGTACATACAGGTTATGTCTCTGCCTGCCCATTTATTTAATTTCATTCATTTCTTTTGACTTTTTGGTAGCACTAAACTTCAGCGGGCATTTTCAGTGAGGATCACACATACCAAAAAGACTGTGTCTAAATTCAGCTGTCATTACCTGATGTTGCAGAACCTCCTTGGCACCAAAATCAGCATTTCCTGTATATGTCACCATGTGTATCACCCTCAGGGCAGCTACCCTCTGTATTTATGTTCAAAGGAATATGGCAAACGTGGATTAGGTGCATTGCAGGATCTACCTCTTTGCAGACACTGTTCTTTTCTACTCATCTGCCTGCAAAATCTGTCTCTGCCCTGGTGATGCTGCATCCTTTAGTGACCTAGAAAGGAGGAATCTTTACTCCCTTTCCTCCTCCATAAATATCCTGGCTGCTTTGCAGCATGTTCTTCTACAAAGGCCAAAGACCTTTAACCTTCTGCTGAAACTAATGCTAAATTCTCTTCACTGTGTTTTTCTCTGCTCCTTGGAAGCTATGTGGGTTATCCAGAGCACAAAGCAGAATGGAAAATTTCCAATCAGGGCATTTACTTTTTTATTCTCTTTGGAAAGGCTGTATTAGGAGGTTGAAATTCGGGTGCGTATCCT
Source organism: Peucedramus taeniatus (assembly GCA_013400575.1). Lineage (NCBI taxonomy): Eukaryota > Metazoa > Chordata > Aves > Passeriformes > Fringillidae > Peucedramus > Peucedramus taeniatus. The sequence goes on along the minus strand of WBNO01026200.1, from coordinate 14,164 downwards.
TTCTTTTCTGTTATTTCTTCGTATGAGTTTCTGTTCATCCTTAGGCTCAGTGTTTATATTTTTTATATTCTTAAGGTTTAATTTTTTCTCCGCCTTTTTTTTTTGTCTGTATCAGACATCTTCATCCTCTATTATTTTAAGGCAGGATAGGTTCAAAACAAGGAGTATTATATTTGTTAATACCCTGTCACAGTGAAATTCATGTCTGATAAACATGAAGAACAGTCAAGTGTGCTGTGTGCTGGCCAGAATAGCAAGTACAGAGCAGAGCATAAGGGGAACAGAGAAGATGCAGAAGGTCCCTGTCCCTGGAGACAACAGAGGTTGGGCTAGACAGTGACATTTGCTCTGAGGCACCTGATCTAGGTCAAGATGTTCCAGCTTATTGGAGGGGTTTGAACCCAATGACCTTCAGAAATCTCTTCCAACTCTGCCGTGGTTCTGTGATTTGGAAGCTGTCAGGATGAATGGGATGCTGGTGGTGAAAGCATGTAATTTTGCTGGGCAAAGAAATCTGTGTTACATGAGGGCTGAGAGTAAGCCATATGGTAGGAGACTAGCTCTATATTTCAGTTTATCTGAGTACAGGAAAATTGCTCATATCTGTCAGAAACCACCCTGCTTCTCCAGCTAATGTACATTCTCATAGCACTTGCATATTAAGTAACATTTATAAAAAAATCATAAACATAAAGAGTATGAAGCATTCAAAATCCAATACCAGGCAATTTGATGTTAAAATCTTGCAGAAAAATTGAACCCTACTTCCATTCATCCGAGAGCTTGCAGGCACTTAGCAAGGCACTCGTGGACTTCATGCTTAATAGCCTTCCACACTTATTGGCCATGGTGTAGATTATATTAGTTCAATGAAGAGTTCTTAATGTGGGTTATCTTGGACCCTCTTTTATCTGGATTTATTATGTCTGGCAGCGCTGTGCATAAGCCCAAGCTGTATAAGATGACTGCTGTGCTTCTGAGATAGATGCCTCTCTCTTCCTAATTCCTGAAAGTCCTCCAGCATGGCTGAGGAGATCACGACAGGGATGTTTAGCTGGGTGCAGTCTGGAATCTCCAGTTCCTTCTGCATTTTTGAAAGATGAAAAAGGGATACAAAAATGTAACCTTTTGTACTAAGCAACGCTGTCACTGAATTGGTACAAGGCTTCCAGAGTGCCCTTTTTGTCTTCTACATTGATGGGCTTGTCTGCATTTTCATGTGGTCCTTGATTTTCAAAGATTTTCAGTTTTTGGAAAACGAAAATCCCAGTGTCCTCCCGGTAAACAAACAAATCTAGCTCTCTGGTGTTTAAGAATAAAAATCAGTTTGATTTTTGTTTTGTGTTGAATTGACAATTAGGATTCAATGTTATGAGTTTACATCAGTGAAGTTTATGGTATTTTATTTTAATGCAGCTAACTGATCAGTGACATTTGAACTTGGACTTTGACATCTTTGACATCTTTGACATCTTTGAACTTGGTCTCTTGTGAGAATATAAGAAAATATGAAGTAGTTTACAAAATTTCGGTCAGCAGTTTAAAACAGATTGGAAAAGCCTGGCTTTGATATTTTCATTTTAGCCACTGTCTTTTCATGTGTGTTTTTGCAATGATATCTACTTGGGTGAGAGTCTTCCTCTGCTAAGTGATCTACAAATACACAGTAGATAATAATGTCTAAATGAGCTTCAATACAGACACAGTTAAACCTTACAGGTTCTGAAATTAAAATGAGGCCAATTGATTTGATAGGAGTAAATGGTATTTTTTTCTGTCAGAGGAAGTCTGTCCTAAGGGAATCGAAACAACATTTAAGACATTGCCACACATTGGCAATCCCTCTGCCTAAAGAAATCTCAGAGGTAGCCATGGGTGTGGAACAATTTAATTTGGACAATCATAATGAACATGCAAAGACAGCTGAAACCAGTGCAGTGTAGGGTTCACAGCAGTTTCCAGTCTTAAGTTTATAAGAAATTGTTGTAGTTAATGTATGTATTGAACTTAACAGCACTCTAGCTGAGTAATGAATGTTCTTCTTTCTAGTTTGGCTGTCACATAATGGTTGGGTGGGAGGGGACCTTAAAGATCATCTGGTTCCAGCCCCCCTGCTGTGGGCAGGGACACCTCCCACTAGACCAGGTTTTCTACTTAAGCTGGCCTTGAACATTTTCAGAGATGGGACATCCTCAGCTTCTCTGGGCAGCCTGTTCCAGTACCTCACCACCCTAGCAGACATTAAATTTTTCCAAAACAAAAAAATATTTCAGTTTCACAGGCATACGTGGGACTAACTGGTAGGAATCCATTATGATGTTCTGCATTATTTGACCTTCCTATTAATACAACCTCTGCATAATTATATTCTCCTGTAAGTGTTCCTGTATCAAATTTCTATCTCCTGATACGAACTTGCAGCATTTAAACAATTTCAGAGTCTATGAAATGCAAAGAATTAAGTACATTCCTGGGAAATTAGCTTAAGTACTCCCTCTCACTGTTAAAAACATTTTCCTCTTTTTCTGAACTTAGCTAGCTTTCAGTTTCTAGCTATTGGGTTTTGTTATAACTACCTTTGATTAAAGTGCTTTCTGCTACCAGAAATCTCTGCTAGATTTTCTTTCCAGATTGCTTGTGATCAAGTTATGCTATAGTCCTTTATCATAAGAGGTGGCTATGGATCTTCTGCCTTGCTGAAGATTGATCTTGTCATCCATCTGGTTTCCCTCTGAATATTTTTCAACATGTTTATTTTTTGAATCATAGGTCTTCAAAGTAAGCCAAAGTGTATGGCATTGCCTTGATACTACCATGTACATGCCATCTATGGAGGCAACACAACCTCTGCTCCGTTCCAGGTGGTCCCTCTTTCAAAGAATCTCTTGGCTACCATGTTATGTCTAATTTTCTTGATGAATATTCGTGTGGTAATTAAATTATTACCATTTTAGCACTGATTCCTGGAAGATCTCAGAGGATGTCATCCTTCCAGAATGAAATCTGGGCAGTGCTGGGGGAATTGTTATGGATTAGTCTTTAATAAATTATCTTTTCTTCTAAAAATATACAAATAATACACAAATGTGGGACAACAGTAACAGCTAAATGCCAAATGTGATGGTCATGTTGTCAATGACAGTATACTGAAATGAAATATAATGTGGGTATTATAATTATGTAATTTAAGACAATGAACCTTAAAATGATTGTGCTGAAATTACTCTTTTCCTTTCTGTAGCCTTTTTTTTTTTTTTTTTTTCTTTAAAGCTGAAAAATAATGGAGCAGTATATAACTCTGTTCAAACAGTTGACATGCTTATGGCCTGGGAAAAAAACAGTTAAAACAATATTATTGAAGTGACATTTATCTTGACATATTTATTTCTGAGACAAATCTATCAATTAGCCTTTGTACCCAAACCTTTCAGGAGGGAACGCAAATTTTTTTTTTATGTGTTTTTAAAGAGCAAATTAAAAGAAAAGGATAATTTGCTGCCATTGAAGATGGAGATTACGGTTGTTAACATAGATTAGTAGAGGGTGAGAAAGATTGCTGGAGAAATTTCCATAAATACAGGCATAGAAATGTTTTACAACATTTTTAAAAATCCATTACAGTGCATTAGAACTTTCTTCTTTCCCCTCATCTTCTGTTTTTTTTTAAAGTTTTCAGTCTCTAATTTTAAATTCACTTACTGCAGTTGCTACTGCAGCTTGTAGTTTGCTGGCCTCCAGCTGTGCTGAGTTTCCACCAGGTTCTTGTTAATCACTGACGTGAGTTGTTGCTTTTGGAAGGAACAAGGCAGCAGAATGTGGAGAGTGCTCTGTTCCTGCAGCTCAGGGCATGCTGGGCGGACAGTTTGTCACAGTATTCAATAACAATCTATATAAGATCACTGAACTCCTATGATGAAATTAGAATCATCATTAGAATTTTATTGGTTTAGTCTTAGAAGGCCCAAGCTGTTTTCAATAAAGACAAAATCTCCTCTCCTGCAGATGGAGTGTCCCTACTAGTGTGGCAGATGTTGTCTGTCTTGTACATTGGGTAAGATATTGCATTTGCTGGAATGTAGTCCTCCAGAAAAATTACTGGCAACTTTGAGAAGCTGCTGGCACCCTGGAAGTGAATTTAAATATGAGTTACAGTTCTCAAGGAAGATAAGAAGAGTCTGCGGGAAAGGTGGTGGGTAAAACTGTGAGTAATTTAGGGTTTCTGACAGCCACTAAGTAGGAGTAAGATGAGAGATGATAAAGTGGTTTTTATAAGCACGAAATGGGGATGAGCTGTGGAAAATGAGAAATGAAAGGTAATTAAGTACAGGAAAGGTAAAACAATGTAAGATTTTAAAAAGCAGAGAAATCTGCTCGTGAGCACCACTTTGGAGATATGTATAGCCAGCATTCCATAGGTTGTATGAACTTCTGTTCTGTGTGCTGGACTTCAAGACACCCACCTGTTAAAATAAACTCTACCACCTGATTTTTTAGTAACCTTTCTCACTCTGCTTTCCTAGCTGGGGTACTTGTGCACCTACAAATTGTTTCCTTGAGAAGGCCACTGTTTTGAGGTCATGGAGTCTGCCTTTACAGTTACAGACATTGCTTTAAATTAAACTGGGACCACAGTGGCCAAAAATACCTTCAGTACAAATATGGAACTCAATCTGCTTATTTTGTGTAGCAAAATGTGTTTTATTTCTGTGATAAGAACTGGAGTACTTATCACTGTATATACAAATACTTGATAGATGCCTGTATCATCCTGGAGCTTATTTGGGGGAGAGAGATGCTATTATCTTTCTTTATAGCTGGGAACACCAAAGCAGAAGTATTTCAGGTTGAACTTTCAAAACCAAGTCTTTGATCTTTCTATTGCAATATGCCCTGTTTCTAATACACCAGAAGTGCTCAGAGACTGAATTAAATTGGATATGTTTGCAATAGGACATCCTTAATTTGAGTGTATAGTTTCTTCATGTGTTTTGTTGTTGATGTTTTTTCTTCTTCTCCCTCTGGCTCTCTAGTTCAGACTGCTTTTTCATGGAACTGAAAATGCTTTTCAAAAGGAGACCTCTTATAAGTTTGGAATTTAATGAAATATCAGGATTGTAGAAAATATCTTCTTAGAATATCTTACTAATCAGCTATTAAATATCTTTTTTGTTGTTTTTATTGTGGGTTTGCTGTTTTTTTCTCCCCTTCGAGACCCTTCATGTAAATACTGTGTTTAGGGTAGACATTTTCTTGCTGAAATGTTACTTTTTCCTTTGTTCTAGTTATATTTTGTGGGTTATATTTTGTGCTCAGTATAATGTGTTTGTTTACTCTTTTCTCAGTAAAAGTCAGTTCATGTGCATGCTCTTTCTCACCAGTCTTTTTGAGTAAACTATAACGTCATCTATTCAATGTAGTTGCTTGTTTGTCTGTGGTTAATTTTGTACTTTGATCCTTTTTAAAAAACTACAATGCTCCTGCTCTTGGTTATACTCCCAGTCTCTTGTGAGAAGAGAATTGAGCAGGTATGTCCTTTGCAGAAATACAGCTGAGTACTCTGTCTCTTCAGAGATACTAGGATAGAGGTGTTGTCTTAATCAACCATTCAAGAAACAAAGTGTTACGAGTCAACACATAGAACCATTCTAAGTGTAGTGGTTTGGGGTATTTTTGTAGTTGAGTAAAAAAAAAAAACAAACAAAACAGTATTTGTACATTTGTGTTTTGCTTTTTAAGAGCTGGTTTCAAACTGAAATGGATTGCAAACAAAAGACCCTGCTTCCAAAAAATGTGCTTCTCCACACCCCCCCAAAAAATTGGGCCACTTTATGAGTTTTCAAATTTGTCAGATTTTACATGCAAGGGTTAAAATCCACAAAGTTCCTATCACCCTAGTCACCCAGGTTTCCATTAATTGTAAAAATTATGTATGTTGATAGAAATTTACCTGTTATTAGATGGTTTTTCCAGAGCACTGTCTTCATACCACCTTTAACTTTTAGCCTCTTGCCAAAAATGCTGTCAGGGTCCCTAATAATATTTATGATGGCCTTCTTACATGATGGCTTGCACTTCATGCTGATTTGTAGGAAATTTAAAGAAATACCTCTGTGCTGTGATTATATGAATTTATTCTTTGTTTGTAGCACAAGTCTTACTATTTCCCTTCAAAATAAAAAATTAACTACTGCTGGTGAAATTTGATGCAATTTCACTTCCCGCTTTTGCTGGTGTAAGCAGAGTTAACTGCTCAGCAAACAAATCTTTCCCAGCAGTCTGTTACAGTTTAAGAAAATGTATGCTATCGGTTGAGGGAACTGCTGGAAATGTTGTACTCATGCTCTCCAAAATGTAATTGAGAATGTCGGGAAAAAGCATTACAGACCAGGCGATTGCCCAGATTTATCTGTTACACCAGACAGCTTTAAAACATGCAGTATGTGTGAGAGGTGGAGAGCTGTTCCTGCACAGCAGTGGAACAAGGCCAAGCCACTCACACATTTGTTCTGGCTACATATATTTTAAATATAAAGGAATGATTACAGGTGTCAGGTGCTTTATATGACTCACATTAATTTTGAGGAGAAGAGAGGATAAAACCCAAGAACTCCTCTGGGGGCTGGATTTAGAGACTAGATGCAGGGAATTCAAAGAAACAGGCAAGCTACACAGGTCTTTACCCTGAGTTTTGAAAGCAGCTTTTGGATTTGGTCATAAAACATGAATCCCTATGACAAGTCTTAAGGCAATGTATTTCCAGTATTCTGATCAATGGTCTTTAATAAATGTCATTGATACATTTATTCTGTCACTGTTCTATGCTGTTGTCAGGTTTTACGGAGTATACTTATGGTCTGAGTGATGACTATAATTGCTGTCTGAAGTTTACTTTTTAGGCAGAAAAACGTGTGTCTTTTAAACTTCTCAGAAATAAATCTGATGCTTTGGAAGTATAATAAGGAAAAATGTCTGAATAGTAAAGAAAAAGTATGGAGAACTAAAACCAGTATTACACAGTGCAGCAGTGCAGAAACTACTAATCATATGCAGAAACTCATACATTCAAGTGACTTGAACTCAAAATTAGAAAGTATGCAGTTAAGTTTGATAATTTATGTATGAAAAGAATATAAAGAGCTTGAAATTCACTAGCCCACACTTGATAAAATTTACTTTTGATATACTATCACTCCTGTGGTATTAAATGAAAGGCTTTGCACACCTCATTGTATTTTTTTATATGAAAGATGCTGATTTACTTTAGATTTTGGACCAGATTTCCACTTCAAGTACATATTTGTTGTGAAATTTGAGAAAGGACATAGAAAATGGAGCTCCATTTAACTAAGTAAACATGAGAACTTATGAAAAAAGAAAAAAGAATTATGAAAAGACTCAAATTCAGATGCAAACAGTGTTTTAATGGCAACAGTGAAATGTAATTAAAAAGGAGAGAACCTGGATAAAGAAATTACATAAATCCAACCTTTTGTTTATTCTGTGTTTCATGTCTCTAAGAAATGTTGCCCAATGAGACTGCTTCGCATTACTGGAAAGAATACAGAGATTGAAGATAATTTTTAGAAATTAATATACCTTATGTAGTCAGGAGCCACAGCTTATTGCAGTTTGTATGTTATCATAAGCAGGAATGAGAAGTGAATTTATCATTGTCTTATTTACTAAGTAATTATTATTACTAATTAGCCTTGCTAATTTGTCAGTACTCTTTAAGTCTTACAGATATAAAGAGCCCTATGGGTGAAATACTTTTGCAATCTGTATGCAGAGTTTGCTTTCACCATTTTCTCCTGGTGTGAAAAGCTAGGCCACATGGATCAACATCAAAGAGTTGAGAGACTAAAGCTCTATAAATATTCTAAATGCAATATATCTTTATATTTCATGTCTGCATGTGTTCTGATGCTAAACACCTTTGTTGATTGAACAGAGAATGATTCAGTTTTGCTAAGGTGACATATAGGCTCCAAAACTTGCCCAGTATAGTTTACTGAAGGTCTTTTTAATTAACAGTGTTGCTGCTGCCTGATTTGAATCTGAGTCTTCATGAGGAAAGAGCTAGGAGTAAAGTTTACTCTGCTGCTTTGGTTAAGAGAGATGGCCCTTCTGTCAGCAGTGTTATTTCTCATAAACACTTCAGTGAGAGAACAGATGCAAGTGAGCTTTATCACGTATACAATATCACTTTACATACACTCATGGTTTTCCAGCCTTTAGTACTTGCAATGCTGTTAAACATTGGTCCTTTCAGTCCATTCCTGGTCATCCTAAGGATGATAATATCATTCAGTGTCAGTGCAAAGGGACCTTGCACAGCTATTGCTCTGAGAGATGTGTGTCGTGGGAGGAATATGGCATTTCTGAGAGACTGTCAGGGTCCTCACGAAGTTAAGATTATTTAGGTGGCTATGCTGCAAAGAAATGTACATTAACTTGAAATATGAGAAATATCTGTAATAAAGAGTTCCAGTTTATTTGATCAGGGAGAAAACCTAGATAAAGAAAACCCTTGGGTGTTTTTAAAATGTTCCTTAATGCTTTTTATGTTCCTCAAGATGCAGTGAAGGTCAGTGCAGCAAGAAAGGTCTCCAATGATTTAGATAAATGGTACCACTTTGCATTGCATTCCATTCTGCCTTTTATCCACTTGAAGAGCTACCATAAGAATTTACCTTAGGCTGTCAGACAATGCGCAAATTTTTCGTATCTCCTGGTGAGGTTATTAGGTTGACATATCTCTTACCCTTTAGGGCAAGTACTTCCACTAAGAGGCTTTTCCATTTGTTGTTGTTATCATTGTGCCTGCATCATAAATATTTATTTTTGCTACTAATTAATTTTGCCTGTATTTTATTAACCTATAAACCAGAATGATAGTCAAGTTAATTTGACTTTAATATAAAGATGAAAATAAAAATATTTATTCTTTCATATTTTTTTGTGTTTTACCACAGTTGCTCTGCAAGCATTACTGAGTGGTACTGAGGGTTTATAATGCACTTCATAATACTAAGCCTGAATAATGAGGCAATGTACTTATGTGATCAGCAAATTTAATAGTATCTAATAACAGTAGAATGAATTTTAGGAAGCTCTAGTTTTGAGCCCATGGCCTTATGAACTCAGTGGGAATTTTGAAGGTTGCATCACTTTCAACCCAAATAATAGAAATTATTGCTATCGAAAGCCGTCTTGTTTAATAGGTAGTTAAAATACCTATATATAGAGGTGTGTGTGTATATATGTGTTTATATATATATGTAATTGTTACTCATCCTCAAGGATAAAGAAATACAAACACTGTGCATGAATGCCACTCTTTATGAGAATATTATAGAAGCACTTGTTGTCATACTGGAGATTGCTGGAGCTTTCCCTTATAATTGCAAAGATCGTTGTTTGGAATAGACAAATGCAGACTTGTCAAGCCTCATGCTGTCAGCTTTATACTCTGTTTGCTGCCTTCTTTCCAGCTGCTGAGTTATTGCCTTGGCTTGTAGCTGCTTCTGTGCTTTCATCAGAGCTTTGTGCAGGCAGAGCAGGAGCTGGAGGGATGCTGTGGTGCTGCTGTACACACCACCGGGCGCTTGGAAAGGAAAGGTTTTTCTAAGGAAAAGCAGGCAGCATTTGACTGCTGCACTCTCTTCTGTCACACCTGAATATGTGTAAGCATGTGTGTCAGCTGGGAATTAGGAATGTTTGAAAGACAGATCAGTGGACTTCACACTTGACTCTTTACTGGGTTGACAGTGCACATGGCCAAAGATTAGTTCTTCACCTGACAGAAATGATCACTGCACATGCATAACAATCAGTCCTTTAAAAAACTTATCCCAATTTAGCCGTGAAATGTAATACCACTGAACTGGTGTTGATTAAGACTGATGATTCTGGCCCTTCAAAGCTCAAGTTCTCCAGTCCCAAGGACTCATTGATGAAGGAAGTCCCAGCTTTCTTCATGGCTTGTTGGTGTCTTTTGCTCCTTTGACCCGTTCTCAACAGGAAAAGGGCTCATCTCATCTGGCCATGCCATCTTACTTTTATGACTATTCTGATTTCCCTTATTCTTTTGGTAACAATGTATGAAAGGTTCATACCCAGAAGTGTTATAAGATCAGTGTTTATAATTAAAGGACAATACTGATTTGTCATATGCAGAAATTAACAGAACTGAGGCAAAAATACCATAGATCATTTGCTGAAAATAATATTCAAAATATATAATTACATTTTCTTTGCTAAGATATCCTTCAGAGATTAAAGCAATTCTAAACATCATGAAAGACAATGCAAGAAATTATCTTTAGCTTGTACCAACTCTAATAAAAAATGTGAAATACTCTCCCAAAGGAAAAAAAAGCTGTGAATAGTTTTTCTGCTGAGTTAGTGAGCTGAACTGACTCCGTAAATATTGTGAGCTGTGTCAAAGCTGATTTCAGTCAGTGGGATGATGCATGGAGGCACAAGAGTGAGAGGGGTGTGGTGAAATGAACTTCATCCAGGAGGAAGTGAGCTGGTCATCTTATGGAATGTTCCTCTGAGATGTATATTTTCTGGAAACTGTAGATTTTTACACTTTTTATAACAACTCATTAATTAGAACAAACTTAGGGAGATCTACCTGCCCAGTGTTAGGAGTGATTGGCCCTGATGCAAGATTGAATCTTGCCTAAATTTGTGTCTCCTTCTCCAGCAAAGATGAATGACAGAACCACAGCATTATTGATACAAACTAGATACTGAAGCATATTTTGTTTGAAATTTCTTGGTGTCATCTCAATGGATCAAGATTTTTTTTAGTTGGCATGCTTTCTGTGATTTAAGGAGTAACATTTTTTTGGTCCACCCCAAGCAGTAAATGTTCAAAGCCCAGAAGAGCTGGTTTTATAAAACATACCATAAATAAATTGTCTTCAGTTTAATTGTTCAGAATGCTCTTAATGGTAATAGAAATTTGTCTTCTCAAATCACATTGTACCAGGTTTTGACCTTAGATTAGCCTACTGATCATGCAGAAAGTAAAGCCAGATGAATTTACAACTGGACCACACTACTAAATTCACCTTTGGAAGTATATTGAACTACTACGACAATCAGTTTGAAACTGTCAAAAAATAGCTGTAGTGCAGCAAAATTCAGAGACAAATAATTGGTTGAAAGTCAGTGATAAGAGTTAGAAATTCTGAGTGCTTGCCATTGCTTCTCAGAATAAGGACAAATCTGGATCTTGTCACCTTTCTTCTTTGATGTGAGATTTCTTGTGGTTCAAATTGTGTTGGCATGAAACTATTCCTTGGGCTTGCATTTCCAATACACAATTTAGAGCTAAGTAATAGAAGGACTTAAAAAAACCCTTATTTTTCCTTTGTCCTGAGAGAATGATATTTCATTTTGAACTTGTGTGGCTGCATGATGTTGTTGTTAGTATCTTAAGCATGGATGTCATAATGTTTATGAATTCCAGAATAGTTAATTGCCCTATAAAGATTCCAGGCCAAGACAACATTGCTCTTGGTTGCCATTCCTTTCCCACCAAAATAATACTATAGGTGGCATATATGGACCTGTTATTTTTTTCCTTCCCCCCC
>WBNO01026198.1:0-13988 GCA_013400575.1 Peucedramus taeniatus | reverse complement strand
GTGACCAGCAACTATTAAAATAATAGAATAAATGCTTATAACAGTTTTAACACACTCTGGTTAGATCCGTCATTATCTCAATGCTTCCTGCTTCATGTTGGATGCCAAAAATGACCCCTTTGTTTTAACTCCAATCAGCAGCTAAGTACCACACAGCTGCTTACACACACACATACACACACACATGCACCCACCCCCTGGTGAGGAGGGGAATCAGGAAAAAAAGTAAATCTTGTGGCTTGAGATAAGAATAGTTTCATAATTTCAACCAAATAATAGTAATTGTAATTGTAATTAAAAGAGGGAGGGAGAGGAATAAAACTCAAGAGAAACAAGTGATGAGCAATACAGTTGCTCACCACCTGCTGACCAATGCCCAGCCTGTCCCCGAGCAGCAGTGGCTCTTGGCCAACTCCCTCCAGTTTAAGTACTGAGCACGACATTCTATGGTGTGGAATATCTCTTTGGCCAGTTTAGATCAGCTGTCCCAGCTGTGCTCCCTCCCAGCTTCTTGTGCAGCTCCTCCCTAGCAGAGCATGAGACATTGGAAAGCCCTTGACTCAGGGTAAGCACTGCTCAAAACCAACAAAAACATGAGTTATCAGCATTATTCTCACACTGAATCCAAAACACAGCACTGTACCAGTTACTGAGAAGAAAATTACCTGTATCCCAACTGCAACCAGGACAAAGACATAGTTAAAAAGTTTAATGAGAGAGAATCATTCAAAGTGTTTTCACTTAAAGTTTGCTTCATAGTAGCTTGCTGTGGTTTTGACTGAATAAAAAATGAATGCAGCTCCCTTTGAATGAGAGGTTTTTTTCTTTGCTTTTTACACTTTAGAATTTTGAATTATTTTTTAACTTTCTTGACTCACAGCAATGTGAAATTTCAGTGCAAATTTTGTCTTCCCCACCCCTCCCCAGCATTTTACATGGCTGTTTGTTCTGATTAGGTTTTGCTCATTTTGGTAATTGTATTGATAGTACAGCTTCAGACTTGGGTAGATTGAGGAAGATGCTTTTTAACATAGGATGACAGTAGAAACTAATTAAGTTTATGAGATGCTATTGATAATGCTTATTTAGTGAAGTAGATTTGCTGCTTATGCTGTTGAATTAGTAGAACTTTCTATTTCAAAACTTGCTTTTGACTTGAGTAGCTGAAAGCTAACCTGCTGCTGTTTCCCTGCATTCCACTGTCATTTCTCCTCCTTAGTGCCTTCCAGTTTGAAGGTTCTTTTGTTTTAAAGTATTTGTTTTCTGTGACAAAACTCAGAAGGATAGCTGAAGTGTATATACTTGTGCTGGCAAATACAACATTATAATGATATGAAGTTCCACCTGAACATGCAGAAGGTCCCAGATTTCCATCCAGCTGGTGCAGAGGGTTGTTTTGGTCACTGTTCTACGGCATCTGCTGTGAGACCATTAGAGAGGCGTTGTTGGTTGTGGTCCAGAGCAGAGCATAGAGCAGGTTGCGCACACCGAGCAGGTCCCCATCGAATATGGGCATCTGTGGAAATACATTCATACCTGCAACCCTAAGTGACAGGATCCCAAGGGCCTTCCCATTTGTTAGTAATGAGGTCCCATACCAATACCTTAGGTTTAGGTAACTGGACATCACTAGAAGACTGTAATGACAAGAAATTATTTAAGATGACAGGCTTTTGGGAGTTTTGCAATATTGTTAGATGGTTTTAAGTGTACAGGGCTTTGGCCACCTGTCTTGATTTGAAAAGACAGGTGTTTGTTAAGGAAAGCAGGAGCCTCTCTTGAAATGGAAAATGTAAACTCCCTCCAGCTGAATTATTATAATTTTGAAATTAAGGGGCTCTCAGGCAAAGATATGGGAGCAGGAATAACAGTTCTTTTATTAGAAAAACAAAAATAAAAATGCAGTAATACAAAACAACAGTGACAGAGTCAGAATATGACCTGACACCCTGTTGGTCAGGGTGTTGGTAGCAGTCTGATTAAATGGTTGCTGTAGTCTACTTGGAGTGACAAATGTGGTTCTGTTGAAGCAGTGATCTTGTAGAAGTGTGTAGTTTTCCTCTGAAGGTCCAGTGGTGGTGTAGATGGGCCTGATTTTCCTCTGGGAATCCTGTGGAAAAGAAAGCTGCTCCTCTGGGAATCTAGTGGGAAAAGGTGGCTTGTGGTGTTCTAAATCTCAGATTATATCTAGGTAAGAATGCTTGGTTCCTCCCCCTGGGTGGAGCATCTCACAATGGGATGATCTAATTTTAGCAGTCATGCAGTGAGACTCAATGGCCCATTAAAGAAGATATTTCCCAGAGGGAGGATTGGTTGTGGAAGAGATAAAGAAAACTGCCTTATTTGATTTTAATAAGTGGCCCAATTAACAGAAGATAACTGGCCCACCTCTAACAGATGGCAATAGAATACACACCCCCAGCTACATCTTGCATCCAAAGACACCACCCTGCTCTGCGGTGTCTCACCACACATTCCCCTTTTCTGTTTTTCAAGGACATGCTTTAAAGGGCCATGTGCACGTTCAACAATTGCTTGTCCTATAGGGGAATGAGGAATACCTTTGTGGTGTGATACACCCCAGAGCTGTAAAAACTGTCGAGTGTTCTGTGATATGTATGCAGGTCCATTATCATTTTTTATAGTGTGAGGGATGCCTAGAGCAGGAAAGGCTAGTCACCAATGTGCAATGGTATCACGACTTCTTTTTCCAGTGTGAACTGAGGTCCATATGGCAGATGAAAAAGTGTCTATTGAAATGTGAACATATTTTAAGCGACCAAAATCCAAAATGTGTGTGACATCTGTTTGCCAGACTTGTAAGGCTTGCAGACTGCGGGGGTTAACTTCTACCTGCAGTGGTGTAGTGTGGCTTTGACAATCAGCACAAGTGTCAACAATATTGCATGCCTCTGTATTTGTTAACCAGAATTGCCATTGTAGAGCTTGAACACCTTGATGGAAAAAGGCATGTGATGCTCTTGCTTGTGCTAGCATATCTGGCTGTGCCGCTGTCCAGCCAGGGCTGGCTAGCCAATCAGCCTGAGCATTACCTTCTGCAATAAAGCCTGGCAAGTTTACATGACTCCGAATATGCGAAATGTAGTAAGGACATGTTCTGACTTGGATTGTGTGCCACAAAGTTTTTAGCAATTCAAATAATGTGGCATTATAATTTTTTTTTAACAGTGCTTCATCCAATCTTTGTTTGATGTCTACAACATAGGTGGAATTGGTCACAATATGTAAAGGAACATGAGGAAAACGTTGAAAAGCCATGGCTATAGCATGTAACTCAAGTAGCTGAGCTGATCCACTATCGTGACCTTCTAGTGTCTGCCAACTGTTATCATCTTTCCAGGTCGTGATGGCTTTTCCTGTTTTTCCAGACCCACCAGTGAAAACTGTGAGACCTTTCAGGGATGTGCGCTGGTTTAGTGATTTCAAGGATAACACAGTGGTCTTGCTTAATTGCAATAATTTGTGGCTGGGTAAGTGATAGGTAATTTGCCCTGTTTAGTTTTGCAAAGCACTTTGTAGTGGTGTGCTATTTGCAAGGCACCATTCAAAATATTCCTGTTGTACCAGTATAATAATTTTTAAGGGGTCTCTAACATTCAACTGCAAACACCTTAGGCGACATTTGATAATTAACTGTGCCACTAGTTCAGAAATAGTAAGTCCTCTCTTTTTAGGATGGTGGGACAAAAAGATCCATTCTAAAATGTGTAGTGCGTCACACCACTGTGTGTCCCATTGACCAATAATTCCTGTAGGATGTAAATCAACAATGACAATAAACACTGTAATACAAACTTCGAGACATATCTGGTAAACTTGTTTGTTCATTATGGCCCGCTCTACGGTTTCAAGAGCAGTTTTCACCTCTGGAGTTAATTCTTTTGGAGAGGTTAACTCAGGGTCACCTTTAAGAATATTGAACAAGGGTGATAACTGTGAAGTGGTTAACCCTAAATAGGGTCTTACCCAGTTTATGATACCCAAATTTTTTGTGCATCATTCAAGGTTTGAATTTTGGTTGAAAATTGAATTGTTTGCGTCTGTGTTGTTTGATTTAATATTTTAACTCCCAGGTACTTCCATGGGGGATGCTGCTGCACCTTTTCTGGTGTGACTTGCAGCCCAAACTCTTGTAGTGTTTGCATCAATTTTGGCCGAACCTGCACAAGGCCGTCTTTGGTTGGGGTTGCTATCAGTGTCATCCATATAACGGTAACAGTATGCTCCTGGGAATTGCTCCGTCACTATAAAGAGTGCCTGTGCAATATACCATTGGCAGATCATGGGGCTATTTTTCATACCCTTTGGCAGCACTTTCCGTTGGTATCGCTCGACTGGCGCTGCATTATTGATGGAAGGCACTGTGAATGCAAACTTTAGGATATCATCAGAGTCCAAAGGAATAGTAAAAAAGCCAGTCTTTTAAATCAACAATCAAAATGTCCCAGTTAGCAGGTAACATGGTAGGGGATGGCATCCCAGTCTGTAAGGCACCCATACTTTCCATAACTGCATTAATTTTCTTTAGGTCATGGAGTAATCTCCATTTACCTGATTTCTTTTTAATTATGACCACAGGAGTGTTCCACAGACTTGTCGATGGCTCTATATGTCCTTGATCTAATTGTTCTTGAACTAGGAATTTAAGGGCATTTAGTTTTTCTTTTTCAAGGGGCCACTGAGGAACCCACATGGGTTGGTCAGTGAGCCACTTCAAGGCTAATGTAGGGTGCTTTATGCCCTTCAGCACAGTGGCCCCTGTTAAAGTCTGTTCCTACCTGAACTTCCCATGCTGACAAAACATCCTCTCCCCACGTTTAGTGGTGCAGCAGTGACATAGGGACAGATTGTGGCTGTCTGCCCTTCTGGATTCTTGACTAAGACCAGTTTA
Organism: Peucedramus taeniatus; assembly: GCA_013400575.1. Lineage (NCBI taxonomy): Eukaryota > Metazoa > Chordata > Aves > Passeriformes > Fringillidae > Peucedramus > Peucedramus taeniatus. The sequence continues at coordinate 9,076 of WBNO01026198.1, read as the reverse complement.
CTGCTTTAGTAACTGTGTGGTGCCCCCAAGGCCAGCAACAGAAGATCCCACAGCTGTGCCAGGACTGGGGCCATGTGTTAGTAGATATGATGGTGACATCTGCTTTGGTGTCAACCATCCCACTAACCTTTATGTGGGATGGAGTTGCCTGAGGCATTGTAAGTGTACAAACCATGTTTGGTCTCCGATCGGAAATTACCTGAGTCCAGTACACTTGAGGCTTTCCCGTTGATCCAAAGCCTCCGTCTCCTCACAGCTTTGAATCTGTTTTAGGAACACAAGACTTGAAAGGAATGAGTTGAGCAATGCGAGTTTTAGCTGGGATAGTCACAGGAGGAGTAGAAGTTGACACCATGGCACAAATCTGTCCCATGTAGTCAGCATCTATAACACCTGGATGAACAAAAATGCTTTGTAATGTTGCACTTGATCTTCCTAACAATAGTGCACTCAGTTCTTTCCCTATAGGCCCATAGGCTTCGAGGGGGATTTTATGCACTTTTAATGAGTCTATAATTTTAGCAATGTCTGTGGAAACATCCATTCCAGCTGAGCCTCTTGTTCTCCCTGTGAGCTGGTCACATAGGCTTGGGCTGGGGGATGAGGAGGTGTTTGTGTCTTCGCGCACTTCCCTTGTGCCCTTGGGTTCCAGTTTCCCTGGTTGCTGAGAGATTGCCCATTAATGTGAAATTCAGATCTACAGTCCTTGGCAAAACGACCAGGTTTTCTACATTGGTGACAGTTTGTTACTATAGGCCCAGTCTTTTGATTTTGGCATGACCTCAATGAGTTGGACTTGCGGGAACAACTTGTTTTCCTGTGGCCTTGTCGCCCCTTTCCATAGGATTGGTGTGACACCTTTACAGCAGCTGCAAGAGAATTGGCTAACAAGTCCATGCTGTATGATTCAGTTCCAACCTTATCACATGAATTAATAATTTCCTCTAAGGATGGATTTTTGTTGGGTAATAAATCTATAGCTTTTTTGCAGTCCTCGTTTGCATTGTCCCATGCCAATTGCAATAATAATTGATTTGTTGCATCACTGTTTGTTATTTGCTTTTATATAGTATCTTGTAAATGTTCTATGAATTGCATATATAATTCTTTGGGGCCTTGTTTTATGCTTGAATACCTTTGGGTTGGAATAGACATGTTTGCAACTTTCATCAGGGCTTGCATTCTTAAATCTCTTGCCTGTGCTAATATTGAGGTATTGTAGCAGCAAACCCCTGAATGGGGAATAATGTGCATTGACTCCATGATTGCAGAAGGCTGAACAATTGCTTTATTGCTACCACATTATACAGTACTATACTATATTACACTACTAAGAAAAACCCATCGCCCTTGCTAGACAGTCTGATACACATGTGGATCCAGTTGGTCAGTCAATCAAAACAACCATCACCAGTGGCCAATTAAGAAACCACTCTCTAGTAAACAATCTCCATAACACATTCCACATTTGCACAACAACAGGTGCAGCAAATGAAGATCAGAATTGTTTTCCATTCCTTCCTCACAGCTTCTCACAGCTTCCCAGGAAGATCGTGGGAGAAAACTATGTCTCTCTCTGTTCAGAGGACATGTGATTACCACACTGAGGGATTTAAATGTGCTTGCATTTGTGGACTTTCAGTGGGGGACAGTCCCATGAGTTGAGAAATCCCTGCCCCAAAGCATGGGTCTTGCTGTGAAACCTTTTGAGTTTTGCAGTCCCTGCTCCTCTGCATAGCGTCTCCAGGTAGATGCAAACATCATGTATTACACTGGAGTACAGAGTTATTTAGCAATTTGCTTCATGTCTAAAGGAGTTAATTCACTGGCAGTTAAAAACCGAAGCATATTTGCAACGGCAGGAGACCCCAGTCCATGTCTAGTAGCCAGTTGGTGTAGCTCGGAGAGAACTTGCCAATTAAAAGGGATATGTCTATCAGGTGCATTCCCACTACCTCGCAGGACCAGGAATGCTGCAATTGTCCCGCCCCCTTGCTGCCAGTCTTTTGATAATAGCAAAGGCATGGATACAGAAATTCAGTCGGCCCTTTTGATATCCCCACTTGCAGCTGCCATCCCTTTTACCTCCTTACAGATGCTAATTGGATCGTGTGCAGGGACAGTATCCAATAGGAGCAGGGATGGAGCTGGTACTGGCAGTGTGGCGAAGGCTTCCTCTCGGGGGTCGGCAGGAGGGCGGTAGCTCGGGTTCCCTCTGTGGGGGTCTTGCGTATCCATCAGCGGTATTGGTCCTTCAGGCTGTTCAAGCCTTGGCTGTAGGCGCGTTGGGTCATGGTGCAGTGCAGCAGCAGGCTCTGGCAGCACGCTGCCAGCACTTCCAGGTTCGGGAGCCCCTCGACTTCTGGGTTCCGGCACTCTTCCAGGTTCCAGCAGGCATGGTGGGGGGACACCTGGGCGCTGCGGCTGGGGTGACCCCAGCCACCGTGCAGGCTCTTCTGATATCAGCAGCTCGGCAGTTGCTGCACGGGCCACGCAGATGCACCTGACACAAGTGGCTGGGGGGCTCTGGCTACGGGGTTGCTGGCTTCTCTTCCAGCTTCCGGCGCTGTGATGCTTCTGGGTTCTCCGGGAGTTGCAGCGCTGCTGTGTGTGGGCGTGTCAAGTGAAGGCCAGGCTATTGTTAGGACTCCAGGCTTGTACCAATCAGCTGGAGGCAGAGGCGGGTTCAGCGCTTCCATGGCAATAGGGGGCATGGAAGAAATGGCAAATTGTTCCTGCAAGCACAGCGGGGACAACCCTGGCTGCTGCGCGGGCGGCCCTGGCTGCTGTGCCAGTGCTGCAGGGCTGCCATGCGGGCTGTGCAGACGCAGCCGGTGCCCACAGTGGGGGGGGCTCTGGCCCCAATAGCATGGTGCGCAGGCACTGCGGGGCTAGGGAGCTCAAATAATGGTGCCTCCCCCTCTAGCTGCTCCTCCCACATGTGCAGTATGGCATCTCTTCCCCCGTGGGCTTTCCCCCCTTCGCTCTGCTATCTCAGGATGTTTCAGTAGACTGTACCTGCTCCACCATCTTGAACGGGCGGCTCCCGTGCCACGTGACGTCCTCCATCTTGGGGGACCGGCATCTGCAGCACATGGTGTCTGCCATCTTGGGTGAGTGGCGCTCCCAGCATGTGGCATCTGCCATCTTGGGGTTTTTTGCGCGCTCGTGCCATGTGCTCTCCACCAACTTTAGTGACCGGTACTGACATCTTTGCAGCCACTTTTATGTTTCTCTCGGCTTTTATCAATTTTAATGTGCCCATCAACATCCTCCAGGTAGTTAAAACACTTATAGCAATTTTGTCGCCTCTAGAGGCAGAGTCAAAAATCAATTGGCCAACTTGTTCCCAGCTTTTAACACTAAAGGCAGCATCTGTGGTGATTTTTACACCTTGGCTCTGGCAAAATTGTAGTAAAGTCTCTAGATCCTCTTCATCATGCTCAACCCCTCTTTTACTTAAGATCAGAGTCCAAATATTCACTATAGCTTTGTCCTCTGCTGAAATTTGGCCACCCATGTCCTCAGCAGTGGCTCACCCTTTTTCTGTCCTCATCCGGACAATCACAGCTCCTCGGCTGTCGGCAGCTCTCTGGCTACCTTCCTCACACAGCTCTCTAGGCTGTTTTTCTCTCACGGCTCTGGCCACTTTTCTTTTGCAGCTCTGGCTATATTTCCCTCACAGCTCTCATCTGTCCCTCTCTGGTGCTCCGTCACCTTTCTTTTCTCGTGGCTTAGTTATTGCCATCACGCCGGGATCACCATACGTCACAGTCAGGGGAGATGGAGAGCTGACATGACATCAAAGTTCATGCAGCAGAGCAAGCTTTAATGGTGTGCACAGCTCTTATATAGGCTATTCAAAAGACTCCCCTTTCGAACCTGATTGGCTATGATTTGGTTACCACCCAGCCCACTGCCCGATAGTTACCTGCTTACGTTCTTGTCAGGGGTTGTCTGGCATCTGCCCTCTGTAGCCAAATCCCTCCTCCTCTCAGTGCCCTCTCTAGGCTTATCAGGTTAAAGTCAGGGGTCTATGAGGCTCACAGTCCAGCTGTTCACCATCATACCCTCTCCTTGGAAGAGACTCCCTTTCCCTGGCAATGATGTGAGGTGGTATAGAATAACCCCAGGGTCATAGCCATGCCCCCTTCTGACTACTGCAAAAATTAACCCTGTCCTGGCCAGAACCAGGACAATACCACATTGAACCCACAGCATAACTTGACTGTTTTAGTGTTAAAATTGTTTAGATTAACATCTCTGTTTATAAATGTTGCTGATTGTAAAATGAATTCTCAAAAAATGTCAATAGAGAGGGAGGAGAAGGCGGGAGCTGCATTTGTGTCCAAATGTGAGTAGGAAATTAAAGGCAGGTCTGCTGTTAACTCTAAATCTTTCTGGAGACACTAATCTGTTCTGAAAAATTTTAGCCTTGTGAATGCTTGAACTATTTGCTGACAAATTAAGTGACAATATTGTTGGAGTAGGTGGTTGGGCACCTTTTAAAATATCTTCTTTTTTTCTATCAGAATTAATAGGGGTTTAGATACTGTGGTGGGTTGACTTTGACTGGATGCCCAGTGCCCATCAAGCTGCTCTATCACTCCCTCTTCTAAGCTGGACAGGGGAGAGAAAATAAGATGGAAAACAACTTGTATGATGAGATAAGGCAGTTTACTAAAGCAAAAGTGAAAGGCTGTGCATGCACAAGCAAAGGGGGAAGCAAAGATATTCTCTCCTTCCCATCAGCAAGCAATGTCTGGCCATGTTATGAACGAGTGTTTAAGATTGCTTTAAAAATCACTGGCAAGGCTATCAGTAGAAAGCAGATTTAATATTAAGCGACAGCACGACAAAGTTTGTTGGCAAGGTTCACTCTACTACTTACCAGACAGTTAAAGCACACCAAGAAAAAACAAAAAAACAAAGCAACAAAATCCAGTCAATCAAAACGGAAATGAGACAAGAACTATCTGGGGGAGAAGTGGTGCGTGTGTGTGTGTGTGTGTGTGTTTAGGTGCATGTGACAAAGGATAGAAAGGGCAAGGATAAAAAGGAATATGGCCTAAAACCATAACAGGACTCAAACGTAACAGAACTTATACCTGAACCTATAACAACCTTAACAATTTAACAAAGGAAAAACACTTACCAGCACTTAACCTAACTTATATTAAACTTACTTACAGGCTGAACTTACTTAGATATCTAAGGTACTTAAACATCTTGTGATACATGAAGGGACAAGACCCACCAGCAGAAAGAAAGTGAACCTGAGATTTTATTCAGAAGCATCAGTATATAGATCTTTACTCCTAAGAGGATTTTTTTTGGTTACAGCTTGCAGACATAATCACAGTTCTACAAAAAAAATGTGCTCTTGACATTTTCCATTGTTCTCTCCAAAGCCATGGTAAAGGAGCATGAAGAGTGTACAGTTCTGTGTTGACTTAGAAGTAGAAACTTGTTCATCCAGTTCTGTCTCAGGTACATGCTGTGTCTGAGAGATGCTGCTGCTGATGCTGCTGCTGTTGCTCTTTGTTTAACTCTTTCCTTACACCAACACCTGTTACGCTAACAGCATATAAGAGAGCAGCATTTCTCCCATATTTGCTTTAGCATATGCACGCATGTATGCACACAGACATAAAGAGTCAGTGCAAGGTACCTGAGAAAAATTCCCCTCAAAGGTAGTGAAATACTTCAGATGCTTTTGCATCTCTTCAACAGGCAAAGGGTTGAGCCTTAAGGAGTGGGGGTATTGGCCTAGGACTCGTTGTTTAGCAATCCTCCAAGTTTAGCAAACTTGAGAGTTCACTGGCTCTGAGAGATGTCCCACTCAGAGGGAGGTTGCTGGTCACAGCCCACTGTGCTCAAAGGCTCTCATTTTGGACTGCTGTTGATAGGGCTGCAAGAGAGTGGGCTTTAGCCAGAACAGTATTTCATTCTGGCCACACTTAGGGTCAGGACACTTTCTTTGAAAGTGTGAGAACAAGGATGTTATGCCGTTCAGGCAAGAAAAATCATTTCCAAGGCTGTTCACAAAGAAAACAGGAGCTCATTAGCCAGCAGCAGTTCCTGGGAGCAGACAGTGTTTCTGATAAGCTCAAGAGGAGCTGAGCCCAGGTGCTGTTTGTCAAGGCCGAGGCCTAACAAGCATTTCTTAGATCTCAGTGCGGCCTGAAAAAGGGGGGGGGGGGGATGCACCACAACAGGCCACTTCCCAGGAATTCCCAGGAAGCAGGGCTTTAGCACATGTATTGGTTGCTCCAGAAGGCAAATATTGTAAATAACAAATACCCCCCCTTCTTCCTCCTTTTCTTAGCTTTTATATCTGAGCTGACATCATATGGTATGGAATATCCCTTTGGTTATTTTGGGTCAGCTGGCCTAGATGTGTTCCCTCCCAGGATCTTGCCTACCCCCAACCTATTGATGGGGTGGGGGAGAATATTGGCGAGACAGAACAGGAGAAGCAGCACACTCAGTCATTGGGCTCTGACACTGGCCCGGTTCAGGTCATTGTTGCACTCCTTGCTCCTCACTAAATTCACTCTTTCTCAGTTCATGTAATTTCTGCTACTTTACTTTGGGCAACATACATCTCACACCACAGATTATTTTCCCGCAAGGTTAAATCTTCTCAAGGCACACACCAGGTCTCCCCATCCTTCAGCATTACCCACCAAGTACACCTTAGTCCTTGGGCAAAGACAATCCAACAAATAGGTTTGCCTTTTCCCATGGGAGGAGAAATCAACACTGACTTCTCCAGCCACTTCCCTGTGTGTACTATGGGGACCTTATTCTCCCACAGTGTGTAGGGGTTTTTTTTGGGCTGGACCAGGGCAGTTAGCAGATCCTCTGGTGTTAAGCAGTCAAGTGGCTTCTGCTAAATTTGCATCCCAATGCTTCCATGCCCCATTGTCTAATGCTCTTAACATAGTCTTCAGCAGTCCATTATATCTCCCAATCTTTCCAGAAGCTTGTGGGTGATAAGGGTTGTGATATATCCACTCAATTCAATATTTCTTTGCCTAAGAGTTTATAAGGTTATTTTGGAAATTAGTCCCATTGTCTGACTCAGTTCTCTCTGGGGTACCATGTCACCACAAAATGTGTCTCTTAAGGCCTAAGATGGTGTTTTGAGCAGTAGCATGGTTTACTGGGTGTGTTTCCAGGCAACCAGTAGTTGCGTGGTGAGTATGCAACTCTTGCCATCGTGTGTTCATGGCAGCGGTCCAATGTAGTCAATTTGCCAGGCCTCACCATATCAGAAACCCATCCACTGCCCTCTATTCCATGGAGATTTCGCTCACGTAGCTCCCTTAATTTTGCAGCACATTTCACATTTGTGAATAACCCGTGCCTCATTGGTCAGGTCCACCCCTTGATCACAAGCTCATCTGTATGTTGTATCTCTTCCTAGATGTCCTGATGTTTTTATACCAAAATCAGCCAGACAGAAACTTTCTAACACAGTTTTGAGTGTTAGAAAGCAGGCATTCTTTATTGCAGCATGCTGGTCACTGAGAAGATCCTTCCTCTAACTGAGTGCCCTGAGCATCAGGTAAACAGTTTTTATCACACACACTGATTACATATTCATTAACTATCCCTGCTTTCTTGATGTATATGTATTACTTTATTTTACATAGTCGTACTCCTTATCAGAAGTCCTTATATGGTTCTTTGGGGTCTTTGGTGGTCTTCAATGTCCGGTGTTCTTCTAGGTGGCTGTTCTTTGACCCCTGGTTTGAATATCATCATTTCACGTAACTTCTGCTCTGTCAGCCTTGCAGAGCTGAGCTGGCATCCTGCTTGTGTTTTGCATTACTTCTGTTTGCTTAAGTTACATCCTTTATTTACTTCTCCCAAGGCTACGCTGTTCTGTTCTACTAGTATTAATTTCTCCCATTTTTGTGCAACACTTGGATCACATTTAGTAATATTGTTGCCTTTTTCCCAACCTGGAAATGAAACTTGAGATAATTTTAGTAAGGAGGTAATATAAAAGTGTATTTTTATTTGAAGGTCTTCAGGGGCAGTTATGGAAAGATGTCCACAAAAGCCCACCCTCTCCAGGGGTCGGTACATTTTTATACATTTTAGGAAATTAGCATAATTGATAAAAAGCACCAATTAGGAGGACAAGTGGTGATGCAATTCCCCCCCAGGTCAATCCCCTTTTCTGGAGCTCCCCCCTCAGCACTAGCTGTACTTTGTCCATGAAAATGCATCTTGAAGAGTTGTTCTTAACCTTGGTAGCCAGGAAGAACTAAGATAGGATTGGGGCCTTGTATCCCCCGAGGCTTAGAGCTCTGGAATTTGTTTTTTCTTTCTGCCTAGGGAAAGGCCATGGAAAATTACTGGGAAAGTGAGCCACTAATACAATAGGCTACAGAGCTACAAATATATGTACAGAGAACATAGAAAAAAAGGCGAAAACCAAAATGGCATCAATAAAACTAGATGGAAATTTTTCTCCCAAATCAAGGGTGAATTAACTATTGTCAGGATAGCAAAACAAGGCTTAGGCATCTTTTTTTTTCTCAGACAACTGTTTGATTAACCAAGGGGCTTCATCCCTTTTAATTCTGGAGTAATGTATCCATGATTTTACTCTGTCCAGTTTCAGTGTAGTAAAAGTTGTCAGTAGTACTTGGAAAGGTCCCTTTGTGAGAAATGATACTTCCAAAAATTTAGAAAGGTTTATTAAAACCTTATCAAAAACACAACAGAAGAGTGAATAGAGAAACTATTACGTCGCCGGGAGCAAAGGATCTTTCCCACCACGTGCTCGCCCACACAGTGNTTCACCTTTTAAACCTTTTGCCCCTCCCAAAGTTCTGTCCATTGGCTCCTTCTTTGCTTTCCAGTGGTGAAGTTAGTGTCCTTAAATCTTGCTTGGAGGTCAGATGTTGCCATAGTAACAAGCCAACCCTCCCAAATGTCCCAAACCCAGGCCGTCCCCTGATAACAATGCAAGGGGGGGGGTAAAACAGAACTATAAATCTATACAACTTCTCATAACATATATACATGATGTTTGCCTTTTAATTGTGAGAGTCAG
>WBNO01026197.1:0-14389 GCA_013400575.1 Peucedramus taeniatus | reverse complement strand
CCAAGAGCAGTGGGTGTCCCCTGTCCGTTGTCCCTGGTCTGTCACTCCAAGAGCAGTGGGTGTCCCCTGTCCGTGTGTCCATGGTCTGTTTGTCACCCCAAGAGCAGCAGGGGTCCCCTGTCCGTTGTCCCTGATCTGTCACCCCAAGAGCAGTGGGTGTCCCCTGTCCGTGTGTCCATGGTCTGTCTGTCCCCCCAAGAGCAGTGGGTGTCCCCTGTCCGTGTGTCCATGGTCTGTCTGTCCCCCCAAGAGCAGTGGGTGTCCCCTGTCCGTGTGTCCATGGTCTGTCTGTCCCCCCAAGAGCAGTGGGTGTCCCCTGTCCGTGTGTCCATGGTCTGTCTGTCCCCCCAAGAGCAGTGGGTGTCCCCTGTCCGTGTGTCCATGGTCTGTCTGTCCCCCCAAGAGCAGTGGGTGTCCCCTGTCCGTTGTCCCTGGTCTGTCACTCCAAGAGCAGTGGGTGTCCCCTGTCCGTGTGTCCATGGTCTGTTTGTCACCCCAAGAGCAGCAGGAAGTGATGCCAACAGCTCCTGGGCCTGCCTGCCACACCTGGAGCTGCCCACCCCGAGATCCTGGGGTGGAGGTGCCCTTCCAGCCGGGCACAGCTTCCAGCACGAGGGTGGGAGCGCCTGGCTGGGTGGCACGAGGTGGCACGAGGTGGCGCGAGGTGGCACGGCGCGGCTGAGCGAGCACGGTGGCACCGCACGCGGGGCGGCTGCGGTGTCACCCCGTGCCCAGGGAACCGTGGTGTCCCCCGCAGGTGCGGCGGCACCGCAGCATCCACGAGGTGGACATCTCGGACCTGGAGGCCGCGCTGCGCTCGGACGAGCCCGGCAAGGTGCACGAGACGCCGCAGGAGGAGATCGCCCGGCTGCGCAAGATGGAGCTGGAGCCGCAGCACTACGACGTGGACATCAACAAGGAGGTGAGGACGATGTCCCCGAGCGTCCCCAAGGTGGCAGCAGCCTGGAGATGTGTCCCAGCCTCCAGGCAGGCTCGGGGTACTCGCTCAGCTTTGCCACTGTCCCCAGCTGTCCACGCCGGACAAAGTCCTGATCCCCGAGCGCTACGTGGAGCTGGAGCCGGAGTCGCCCCTCAGCCCTGAGGAGATGAAGGAGAAGCAGAAGAAGGTGGAAAGGATCAAGACTCTCATTGCCAAATCCAGGTGAGGCTGCAGCGCCCATGCTGGTTGTGCCAGGGGTCATCCTGAGGGGCACTGACCACCCACCTGCAACCTGCACCCTGGGCAGAACTGACCACCCACGGGCAACCTGCACCCCTTCCCTGGCCAGAACTGACCACTCACTTGCACCCCTTCCCAGTTCATCCTGAGGGCAACTGACCACCCACAGGCAACCTGCACTGCTTCCCCGGGTACTCTGAGGGGCACTGACCACCCATGGGCAACCTGCACTGCTTCCCCGGGTACTCTGAGGGGCACTGACCACCCACCTCCATCCCTTCCCAGCCCATCCTGAGCAGAAGTGACCACCCACCTCCATCCCTTCCCTGAGCAGAACTGACCCTCCTCCACCCCTTCCCCACCCATCCCGGGGGTCCTGACGGGGGTGCTGACCCCCGGTGCCATTGCCAGCCTGCAGAACGTCATCCCCCTGGGTGAGGGGGAGGTGGACACCCCCCAGGACCCCGAGGTGCAGCTGCAGGAGCAGGAGAAGAGGATCGAGATCTCCTGTGCCCTGGCTGCCGAGGCCTCGCGCCGCGGCCGGATGCTCTCGGGTGAGGAACGCGGGCATGGAGGGTGGGACCCTGCAGATCCCTGGCACAGCCAGGTGCCAGGAGGGCAGGGGGGCACAGGCGGGTGCAGATTTGGCAGCACGGCCAGGGGTCGGTGGGCAGGAGAAGGGTCAGGAGCAGGGACAGGGGGACGGGTGATGCCAACAGCTCCTGGGCCTGCCTGCCACACCTGGGGCTGCCCACCCTGAGATCCTGGGATGGAGGTGCCCTTCCAGCTGGGCACAGCTTCCAGCACGAGGATGGGAGTGCCTGGCTGGGTGGCATGAGGTGGCATGAGATGGCACGAGGTGGCACGGCATGGCTGAACGAGCACAGAGGCACCGCACGAGGGGTGACTGCGGTGTCACCCCAAGCCCAGGGAACCGTGGTGGGACCCCGTGCCAAAGGGATTGTGGTGGCACGGGCTGGCACGTTGTGGCCGTGCATGGTGGCGCTTCATGCTGGGGGGGGGGAGATTGTGGTGGCACATGCCCAGGTGAGCATGGTGGCATCCTGTACCTGGCTGACCACGGTGCCACATGTCCGGGTGCCCGCGGTGTCACACTGTGCCTTGTCCATGAGGAGCCCTGCCGGGAGCTCACGTGTGCGTGCTGTGCCCAGCTGTCACTCTCTGTCCTTCCTGCCAGCTGTGCCTCTGCCCTGCCAGCTGTGATTCTGTCCTGCCAGCTGTGATTCTGCCCTGCCAGCTGTGGCTGCTTGTCCTGCCCAGCTGTGGCTGCTTGTCCTGCCCAGCTGTGATTCTGCCCTACCAGCGCTTGCTTCCCCCCTTTCCTTTCTCTTTCCTCCCTGCCCCTGCCCAGCCCTGCTGTCCCCTCCCCGCTGTCCCCTCCGCGCTGTCCCCTCCGCTGTCCCCGCCCTTCACCCCTGTCCCGTTTCTCGTTTCCAGCTCAGTGCGCTTCCCCCAGCCCTCCCACCTCCCCAGCCTCCCCGACTCCACCGACCAACCCCCTCTCGTCCGAGCCGCCCCGGGCCGACAGCAGCCACCTCATGCGGGTGTGAGCCTGTGACGTAAGCACCTCTTCTCTCTGACGTCATCCCCTCCATCCCCTCGCTGCCACGTCAGCCCCGGCTCCTCCATGGACCCCCAAAGCCGAGCCCCCGAGGCCAAGGGGCGGCGCGGGGTGGAAAAGGGGGAGCCCAGCATGGAAATCGGGGGGTCCCAGCCTCTCCCCCCCTCCTTGGAGCCAAATCCCGGCCGCGTTTCCCACGGGGGGTGGGCGCGGGGTGGAGCCCCCCCAGCTCAGCCCCTCTGTCCTGTCCCTCCCTCAGCTCAAGCCCTGGCTGCTGCCGGCGCCACCAAGTTCCACGGGGCCACGTTTTAGTCCCCACCTGAGGTGACACCGAACCTCTCGGCACCGTCCTCGGTTCTCCCGGACCCCCTTCCCTCCCTCCGGCGGCGACAGCAGCGGGAGAGGTGGCACCGACGGGAGAGGTGGCACCGACGGGAGAGGTGGCACCGACGGGAGCCCTGTCCCAAAGAGACGGGTGGGGACCGGGGGCTGTCCCCAAGGAGTCCCCAGGGCCGTCAGTGGCCACAGGGACACCCCTGGACAGCTGTGACAGTGGCCATAGGGGGACACCCTGACAGCTGTGACAGTGGCCACAGGGACACATCTGGACAGCCATGACAGCGGCCACCAGGGCACCTGGACAGCTGTGACAGTAGCTACAGGGGCACCCCTGGACAGCTGTGACAGCAGCCACTGGGGGACAACTGGACAGCTGTGACAGCAGCCACAGGGACACCCCTGGACAGCTGTGACAGCAGCTGCAGGGACACACCTGGACAGTTGTGACAGCAGCTGCAGGGACGCACCTGGACAGCTGTGACAGTGGCCACAGGGACACCCCTGGACAGCTGTGACAGTGGCCACCGGCCCCGCGGCGAGCACAGGACGCCTGGGACGGCCCCCCAAGGTCTGTGAAGGGGCTCTTGGGGTGGGGACCCGCCTGTCCCCACCACAGATGGTGCTGCCACCTCCCAGTGGACCTGGATGCTCCCCTCAGCTCCTCGGGCGCCGTTTCCCCTCCCCGAGCTCTGCCCCTGATTTTGGGACCCGTCCGTGTCACCGCCGGTGGCTCAGCCGGAGGAAGAGGGGACAGGACGGATGGAGGTGGCACTGGGGGGACACGGAGGTGCCCGGGGCGTTCCCAGGAGTGGGAGGGGGAGCTCTGGGCAGGGATGGGGGCAGAGCAGGGAATTGGGGTGCCAGGTGGGATAACGGAGCTGTGGGGCTGGCAGGGACCCCCCTCTGGAGGGAGTGACGGTGCTGAGGAGGGGTTTGGGGACAGCAGGGTCACCTGGGGACCCGCTGTCACCCTCCAAAAATCCCTTCCCGCAGCTCTCCAGCCTCTTCCAGCGGGTCGGATTTCCTGTAGCAAATTCCCCCTTTTCTTTATCATCCTGGAGGGGGGAAAAGCAGAATCCCTGGAAGGACGCGAGCGTGGCAGGGCGGACGGAGCCAGGAGCTGGATCCCAAATCCCAAACCCCAAATCCCAAACCCCAAATCCCAAACCCCAAATCCCATCCACCCCTCCTGGCCCGATCCCAAACCCCCAGGACTTCCCTGCATCCCAATCCCAACTTAGCAATACTTGTAGGATCCCTGGAGCCCTAAATCCTGCTCCCTCAGCCCCTTTAGCTCATAAAGCTGGCCCTTTATTTTGCTATTTACATGCCTTAATATATGTTTGATGGAAATTCTACATTTATAATATATATCTATATTTGGTTTTCCTCTTCTTTTCCCGGGAAAAAGCTCGTGCCGAGCTCTCTCTTCTCCGCAGGATTTGTTGGCGCCAGCCCCGCCAACAAAAGAAAAAAAAAAGATTCTTTGCCAGTTTATCAGAGGGGGAAGGAAATAAAAAAGCAAAAAAAAAAACCAAAAAAGAAGAAGAAAAAAAAAAGGAAAAAAAACCTATTTAAAAAAAATATATCTATTTTTTCTGCTTTTATTAAAAGCAAATTTATTTAAAATAAAATATACAGAGACTGTAAGTTTGAAGAGAGGATGAGTTTATTTCCCTGTGTCCCCTCTCGGGTCACTGGGGCAGACCCCCCCTTACTCTGGGGACACCTTGGGGACATCCTGGGGTGGCTGTGGGGCAGCAATTCCCATCCCTGGGACCCAAAGCTCCCATCCCACCCTTCCCAAAGCCACCAGCTGCTGTCCCAAAGGTGCGACCTGGCCGCGATTTTATTTTATTTAAAAAAAAATCCCAATAATTTAAAAAAAAAAAAGGAAACCAAACCTTAATCGATTAATTTTATTTTGGTTATTATTTTTCATAAACACTTCATAAAGCAGTGACTTGTTAGCCCGGAAAGGATTTGCATCAGGAGGAAATAAATAAATGAATAAATCTATTTATGCATTCGGAGAGGGTGGGACGGGAGGGCTTTGGTTTTCTGGGATATTTTCCTAGCGGTAGAGAAATAAAAATATCTATGAAACAACGAGCTTTTCCTGTGGTTTTTTTTTACCAGGGGTGAGCTTGGATGTGGATTTTAATGTTGGGTTGGAGAAGCACGGGGTGACGGGGCTCCAGAGGCAGCTCCTCCTCCCTCTCCCCGTTTTTTTGGGATTTGTTTTCCCACCAGGGTTGGATTTGGTGCTTGTGCAGGGATTGAATTCCCGTCCCCGGGCAGTTTGTGGGATAAATGTTGGGAATAGCTGGGTGTGGGTGGCTCTGGGGTGACAGAGGTGACACAGGGACCCCGTGCTGGGTGTGGAGGAGCCGATATTCCCACACTGATCAGCAAATCCCGGGAGCTGGGAGATTCCCAAACCTCTCCCACAGAACAGCCTGGGATCCACAGGATCCACGGGAATCCACACAAGCTCTGACTCCTGGGGACACTGCAGGGACCTCTGCTGTCCCCTCAGTGCCACTCAGCCACCCCAAGGAAGCCACAATCTCCCTGATTTTCCCTGTTTTAGGGACACATCCCATCCCATCCCATCCCATCCCATCCCATCCCATCCCATCCCACTGGGACAGGGAGGGCCGAACCAGCAGGGTCTGGTGGCCACGAGCCACTGTGTCCCCTCTGGAGCCACCACATCTCCCCTGGAACCAATACGCCCCCTTTGGAGCCACCATGTCCCCCTGGTGCCACCATGTCCCTCTGTAGCCACTGTGTCCCCTCTGGAGCCACCATGTCCCCCTGATGCCACAATGTCCCTCTGGAGCCACCACATCCTCCCTGGAGCCACCATGTCCCTCAGGAGCCACCGTGTCCTCTCTGGAGCCACCGTGTCCCCCTTGGAACCACCATGACCCCCTGATGCGAGCTTTTCCTGTGGGAGCCACCACATCCTCCCTGGAGCCACCGTGTCCCCCTTGGAGCCACCATGACCCCCTGATGCCACAATGCCCCTCTGGAGCCACCATGTCCTCTCTGGAGCTACAATGTCCCTTCTGGAGCCACTGTGTCCTCCCTGGAGCCACCGTGTCCCCCTGAAGCCACTGTGTCCTCCCTGGAGCCACTGTGTCCCTCAGGAGCCACCGTGTCCTCTCTGGAGCCACCGTGTCCCCCTTGGAGCCACCATGATCCCCTGAAGCCACCATGTCCCTTCTGGAGCCCCCGCGTCCCCTTGGAGGTGGCGCCGTGGGCGTTCCCGGGGCCGTTAATGATTCCCAGGATGACGTGGGGACTAAAGGGCTTTTCCAAGGGTCACTCTGCCAGTGGGGCCACCCTCGCCCGGCCTCGCCCAGCCCCGTCACCGCCACGATGGTGTCCCTGAGCGACTTCCAGCGTAAGCAGGCACGGGGTGGTCGTGTCCCGGTGGGAATTCCCGTCCCGGCTGGAATTTGGGATCCAGGAGCTCCGTGGGGACATTTGGCAGATCCCAGTCCCGGCTGGGATCCCCCTGGATGGGGTGGTTGGGGCAGGGAGGGGTGAGATGGAAAAGGGGCTGGGCTGGGGGTGGGGAGATTTGCCAGGATCACCCAGGGATCATCTCCAGCTTTTCCTGGAGGGAAAAGGGAAAAGGGGAAGGCTCAGGGAAAGGCTGGGCAGGGATTTCCTGTTGTGTTTTCCTTTGCGGTTCCTGATTTATCCGGTGCCCTCGGGCATTTCTGGGGCCTCCTCCAGGCCTGGCCCTGGTGTAAAGGCTGTACCTGAGGTTTGGGGGAAAAGTCCAAAGGGTATTTTTGGGAAGGAACGGGACAGGGAGGTGCTGGGACCCCAGGTGTGGAGCCTTTGCCTGTGCTCCCCCTTTTCCACAGGGATCGGAGTGGGCCTGGTCGGCTTCGGCCTCTTCTTCCTCCTCTTTGGGATCCTCCTGTACTTCGACTCGGTGCTCCTGGCTTTTGGGAACGTGAGTAGGGCCGGGCTGGGGGTCCCCACAGCGGGATCAAGGAGCTGCCCTGACCCTCTCCCCTCCCTCCTCCCTCCTCCCAGCTCCTCTTCCTCTCCGGCTTGGTCTTCATCATCGGCTTCCGGAGGACCTTCACCTTCTTCTTCCAGCGGCCCAAGCTGAAGGGCACCAGCTTCTTCTTCGGGGGGCTCATCGTGGTCCTCATGCGGTGGCCTATCCTGGGCATGCTGCTGGAGGCCTACGGCTTCATCTCCCTCTTCAGGTGCAGGATGGGATCTCTGGGACGGGATCCTCAGGATGGGATCTTTAGGATGAGATCCTTGGAATGGGATCCTCAGGATGAGATCCTTGGGATAGGATCCTCAGGATGGGATCCTCAGGATGAGATCCTCGGGATAGGATCCTCATGATGGGATCCTCGAGGTGGAACCTGGGCTCAGGGGAAGTTCTCCAGAGCTCAGCAGGGCCTTTTGTGTCCACACAGGAGCTTCTTCCCAGTGGCTTTTGGGTTTCTGGGCTCGCTGGCAAACATCCCCCTGCTGAGCCAGGTGAGAAGGGGCTGGGGGCCCTTTGGGGCCTTCAATCCCTGGCTGGGATCCGTCCCCACAGATGGGATTGCATAGGAAATGTCACCATGGTGTCCCCAGAGCTGACCAGGTGGATTTTCTCACTGATCTTGGTCTGTCCCTGTCACAGCTCCTGCAGAAGATGGGGGACAGTGGCTCCATGGTGTGACCTGACCAGTTCTGGGCCGAGTGGCTGCGATGGGACAGGGTGAGAGAGCCCCAGGTCCGGCTGTCCCCAAGAGCTGGTGACTCTTTTGTCCCCAGGACCCTCAGTGCTGGGCAGAGCCACCCCCCAGCAGGGATAGTGTCCCCTCACTGTCCCATGGAGCTCCTGAGCCAGGCTCCGGGGTCCAAGGGCTGTGCCAGGCTGGATTCTGGAATTCTCGTAGTTATTTAATTCTTTTCTGTGAAAGATTTAATTTAATAAAAAATGTCTGAGAGTGAGCTCGGACTCGGCTCCTTTCCCATGGCTCAGGGCTTGTCCCAGTGCTGGCACCTCCTGATGCCACCAGGAGGCATCCTGGCCATGGCTGGAGGTGGCAGAGGGACATTCCCATGACTGAGGGTGGCACGGGGACCTTCCCATGGCTGTGCCTGGAGGTGGCACAGGGACCTTGCTGTGGCTGGAGATGACACAGGGACATTTCCATGGCTGTGCCTGGAGGTGGCACAGGAATCCTTCCATGGCTGGAGGTGGCACAGGAACATTCACATGACTAGAGATGGCCGAGGGACATTCCCATGTCTGGGGGTGACACAGGGACCTTCCTACGGCTGGAGATGGCATGGGGACCTTCTCATGGCATGGGGACCTTCTCACAGCAATGTCTGGAGGTGGCACAGGGATGTTCCCATGGCTGGAGATGGCATGGGGACCTTCTCATGGCACAGGGCCCTTCCCATGGCTGAAGGTGGCACAAGGACATTCCCATGGCCATCACTGGAGGTGGCACAGGGACATTCCCATGGCTGGAAGTGGCACAGGGACATTCCCATGGTTGAAGGTGGCACAGGGACATTCCCATGGCAGGAGCTCCCCCAATGTCACCCCAGGTGATTTTGAGGAGTTTTTCTGCCCAGGCTGAGGAATTTCCTCTCCTCAGGTTGGATCCTTGGGGTCTGTAAGGCTGAGCTGGAGCCCAGCCAGGCTCCTGGAGCGCTGGGGAAGATGGAGTTTAATTAAACCCAAAAGCAATCACATCAAAGCTGCTCCTCCTTAACGAGCAGGAATTAATTAATGACTTTGAGCTGAACCTGTTCCCTCTGGAGCCCGATGGGAAATGGTGTCTTACATCCCATCTCCTCCAGGATCCTCCATTCCATCCCTCCCTCCTCATCTCCTCCAGGATCCTCCATTCCTCCTTCCCCATCTCCTCCAAGATTCTCTATTCTATCCCTCCCCATCTCCTCCAGGATCCTCCATTCCATCCCTCCCCATCTCCTCCAGGATCCTCCATTCCATCCCTCCTTCCCCATCTCCTCCAAGATCCTCCATTCCATCCCACCCCATCTCCTCCTCCATTCCTTCCCTCTTTCCCCATCTCCTCCAGGATCCTCCATTCCTTCCCATCCCAGCTTGTCCAGGATCCTCCACCCCTTCTCTTCCTCCCACCCCATCTCCCCATCCCATCCTCATCTCTCCAACCCACAAACCCATCCCTATCCCAACCCCCCAGATTGTCCCCGTCCCCCACAGCCCCAACTTTTCCAGGCTGGGAAGATCCTCAGGGAATGGCCGTGAGCTCTCTCAGCCAGAGCTCTTCTCCGGAAGGATTTTCCTGGGAACGTTTTCCCCCCCAGCTCCGTAAATCCTCTCTCTGGCAGAGTTTTGGTTTCAAGCACAAGCTCTGGGTTTGCCCTGACGTCAATCCCCAAATTCCCCCGGTGCCGGTGCCATCCAGAGCCTCCCTTAAGCCCTTCCCAAAAATTGTTTTTACACCGGAGCTTTTCGGTCACCCGGAATGAGGATCCTCACGAGCCTCGTGTGGTTTCACCAGCAGCAAAATCCTGGATTAGAGAAGTGTGGAAAATGCCTGGGAAGTGCAGAAATTCACCTCCTTTTCTCTGTGCTGCTCAAAAAAATCCTTCAAGAAATCAAAGCTGTTCTGCCAAACTTCCCAATGATTTTGTTTGGAGTGGGAAGAGCTAAAAAATTTGGATTTTATTTTAACGAAAGCACCCACGCAGCCTGGCAGGAGAGAGGAATGAATTTATCCATGGGGAAGGTGATTGTTCCTCTCTGGGAAATGTTTTCCTTCCATTCTCCCTGAAAAACAGGCGGGGAAATGACTGGGGAGCAATTCCCTGCAATTTCCAGAGGAGCTGCTCTTGAAATTGGGATCTGAAATTGGCTAAAACCCCGGGATTTTGGAGCAAGGCTCCCCACATGGATCCAGTGAGGGATTCCTGCCTTTCCTTCATGCCCTGGAACCTCCTGAGCTTGGAAATTCCACTTAAGGGATGTTTTTGGGGCTGCACGGGAAGAGTTCGGGATCTTCCCTGCGGATCTGAAGGGCTGGGAATGAAGCCAGCGCTGTCCCAGAGCTGCCTGATGTCCCTGTCCCCTTCCCTCCCGTGTCCCTGTCCCTCTAACCCCCCACAAAAAAAACTCTTCCAGGTTTTTTAAGCATTTTCCATCACAGCAGACGAGACCGGGAAATTCCTTGGGGGCGTTTTCCTGGCACGGGGAAAGTGTCCCATGTTGGGGACATCCCAGAGCCCTGGGGTTGGGACAGCCACCCCAGTGGCCACCCCAAAGCAGCAGCCCTTGGCTCTCTGAAGGATTTGGGGAAGTTGCTTTTCCTCGTTTTCCCTCCTTTTCCCAGTTTTCCCTCCTTTTCCCATCCAAGGGGGGTTTGGGGCCACCCCAGTGGCAGGGCAGGGTTGTGCCCCTCTTGTTCCCCCATCCCACTGCCCTTCCCAGCTCACCCCACTCCAGATCCCCCACAGGAGAGGGGTCCAGCTGGGACAAATCCATGCCCAGAGCACCCCAAATCCTCAAGGACCCTACAGATGTGGCTGCCCTGGATCAGAAGGGGTTGGAAATTCAGATCCCCACGGCCCCACATCCCGGAACCCCCTTTTCCTTTGAAGTCCTGCTGCACCCGCGGCTTTTCCTGTGGGGACGGAGCTTGGCAGAGCCCATGGGATGCCCGGGCAGGGATTTATGGCCACGGGCTCCCTGCCAGGCCCTCCTGACCCCGCTCCCTCCCCGCAACCTGCGCCGGCCACGAGGCTCCCCGGAGTGACGCAGGGACGCGGGTCCTGCGTGGGAAAAGACGTCAGGGATGGGGGCAGAGCCCCGTGGGGCTGAGCCCTGGGGCCTGCTGGGGTCAGCAGTGCCCGGGCAGCCAAAAATCCCACAGGGAATGAGGTGTTAAACCAACAGTTTTGGGGGGAAAGTTGTTTGGAGTTTGTGGGGTGTCCCCTGGATTGGGGTGACAGCAAATCCCATAAACGGGAGGGGGATTGTGGGGTTGGGGTTGGGGGGGAAATGTGTCCTCGGGGTTCATCCAAGAACAAATCCCATAAAGGGGAGGGTGATTGGGGGGCTGGGCTGGGAGTGGGGGCGTATGTGTCTTCGGGGTTGATCCAAGAACATTTTTATTGCCTTTGGGGTCATTTCCCACTGAGATTCCCGAGGTCAGGAGACCCTGGGAGCCACGGGGCTGATGCAGCACCCCCACCCTGGGCTGGGCACTGCCAGGGGGGGCACAGCGGCCTGGAGGGGGGGGCCAGGGGTGCAGCTGGAAGCTCCTGAGGGTTTTGAGCAGCATCTCCCATCCCAAACACCAGGATCTGACCCCATATGGGATGAGTTTGGCCGTTCCCTGCTCCGAGCTCCAGGCCTGGTTTAACAGAGCTGGGGCTGGGGGGGTCCCCCAGAGCATCCCCCAAAAGGGCAGAGGGGGCTGGGGGGTCTTCACTTGGTGTCTCCATGGCCAGCAGGGCTGAGTGTCCTTTGCCATTCCCATTCCCTTGGGGAAAATCCCATCTGCAGCTGGAGTTTGGGGACATCCCCTTGGCCAGGATGTCACCCAGACCTGTGCCACCACCCAACCCCCCAGCAGCTCTCCCGGGTGGCACCAGCAGGGATTTGTGTCCTTCACAGGCCGTGCTGGAGTGGGGGGGTAATTCTGGAGCAATTAACCCCAAGGAATGTGGGATCCATCTCCCAAATACCCACAGCTCCCCTTGGCACGTTCCTGCTGAGCACAGGGGGGTCCTGGCCCTGCCACCCTCTATGGGGGCATTCCCAGCCTGCCCAGTGTCATCCATGGCATTCCCAGTGTTCTCCATGGCATTCCCACCCTGCCCAGTGCCATCCATGGCATTCCCACCCTGCCCAGTTCTATCCATGGCATTCCCACCCTGCCCAGTTCTATCCATGGCATTCCCAGTCTGATAGGAATTATCCATGCCATTCCCAGCCTGCCCAGTGCCATCCATGCCATCCCCACCCTGCCCAGTGCCATCCATGTAATTCCCGGTGTTCTCTATGCCATTCCCAGCCTGCCCAGTTCTATCCATGCCATTCCCAGTGCCATCCGTGCCATTCCCAGCCTGCCCAGTTCTATCCATGCCATTCCCAGTGCCGACCATGCCATCCCCAGCCCTGCCCCTGCCAGGGGAGGAGGATCCCGCAGGGATGGAGGATCCCGGGCTATAAAAGCTTCCTCCCCTCCGGGATGGGACGGGACGGAGCCGCCGGCAGGGAGGGGACAGCGGGGGACACGATGGCGGTGGCACCCAGCCGGAGGCTGCGGCGGTGCCTGCTGCTCCTGGCTGTCACCTGGGGCGCCACTTTTGTCCCCTCGCCAGCCCAGGCTTTGCAGAGGTAGCCGGAGCTCGTGTGGCCCTCACTGGGCTGTCCCCTCTTTTATTCCCGGGCTCTGCTGAGGAGGGTGGGGGGCTTTGCTGCTTCACCCCCTCCTCCTCCTCCTCCTCCTCTGCTCTTCCTCACTCCTCTTCCTCGAGCACCGCCTGCTCACGGTGGCACTCCACGAGCGCGGGGGTCTTTCCCAACTCAAACCATTTGGGAGCACCCTGAGTCCCAAATAACCGAGTTTGGGGCCAGCCTCGGGGTCTGGCGGTGTCCCCAACCCACCTGGGGGTCCCCACCCTGAGACCGGCGGGGAGCTGCTGCCATCTAGAGCCACCGGGCTGGAGCTCCCGAGGCCGGGAATGCCGCCGGAGGCTGCCGGAGGGCTGGGGGGGATCCCCAGGTGCCCCCCAGCTCTGTCCTGCCCCCCAGGATCGCCCTGCGGAGGATGCCCTCCATCCGCCAGACGCTGCAGGAGATGGGGGTGAAGGTGCGGGAGGTGTTCCCGGAGCTGCGCCGGGCCACGCGCGGAGGAGGGGACGGTCCCCGCAACGGGACAGCTCCCACCCTCCTCACCAACTACCTGGACGTGAGTGTGGCCCTGCCCGGGGGGGGGTGTTTGTCACCCCGATGTCACCCGGCAGCCCCGGCTGGGCTCGGTGTGAGCTCAGGGGTGCTCCCCGTCCCCCCCAGACCCAATATTTCGGTGAGATCAGCATCGGGACCCCCGCGCAGACCTTCAAGGTGGTCTTTGACACCGGCTCGGCCAACCTGTGGGTGCCATCCTACAAGTGCTCCCCCCTCTACAGCGCCTGTGGTGAGTAGGGGGGCACGGCCGGGGCTGGGGGTGACACCCCAAAACCTCAGCGACCCCCAGGGCTGCCCGGAGGGGGCTGGGGGTCTCTATTCTGATGGATTTTGTCATGGGAGGGGTCTCTCTGTTGGTGTCCAGACCCCCGGCATTGAGGCGGGGTGGGTCCATTACCCCCCAGGGGGTTTTGGGGTCCCTCTGGGATGTCCCATTTCCATGTCCCCAGTGTCCCACAGCTGCTCTGTGCTCCTCTGGGATGTCCCTTTTTCGTGTCCCCAGTGTCCCACAGCTGCTCTGTGCTCCTCTGGGATGTCCCTTTTCCCTGTCCCCAGTGTCCCACAGCCCATTTGTGCCCCTCTGGGATGTCCCTTTTCCCTGTCCCCAGTGTCCCACAGCTGCTCTGTGCTCCTCTGGGATGTCCCTTTTTCGTGTCCCCAGTGTCCCACAGCCCATTTGTGCTCCTCTGGGATGTCCCTTTTTCGTGTCCCCAGTGTCCCACAGCTGCTCTGTGCCCCTCTGGGATGTCCCTTTTCCCTGTCCCCAGTGTCCCACAGCCGCTACGACTCCTCCAAGTCGCGCACCTACATCGCCAACGGCACCGGCTTCGCCATCCGCTACGGCACTGGCAGCGTCAAAGGCGTCCTCAGCCAGGACATCGTCATGGTGAGCCCTGGAAGCCACAGAAACCCCAAATATCCACACACTGGAACCCAGAGGATCCCCAAAATTCACACACTGGAACCCACAGAATCCCCAAAATCTACACACCTGAAATCCCCAAAATTCACAGACGTTAAACTCACAGAATCCCAAAATCCACAGACCTTAAACCCACAGAATGCCTAAAATCCACACACTGGACCCCACAGAATCTCCATAATCCACACACCTAAAACCCACAGAATCCCCCCCCAAATCCACACACCCGGAATCCCCAAATTCCACACACTGGAACCCACAGAATCCCCAAAATCCACACACCTGAAATCCCCAAAATTCACCCACTGGAACCCACAGAATCCTCAAAATCCACACACCTGAAATCCCCAAAATTCACTCACTGGAACCCACAGAATCCCCCCCCCAAATCCACACACTGGAACCCACAGAATC
>WBNO01026196.1:75924-87519 GCA_013400575.1 Peucedramus taeniatus | reverse complement strand
CCGCGGGGCTGCGCCGGGAGCGGCGCGGGGGCCGGCGGGGAGGGAGGCGGCCGCGAAGCGTGTCTTACTGGTTCCTCAGGTTTAAAAAAAAAAAAAAAAAGCTGTAGTTGCACGCACAGCTCTGGGAAGAATTGGCTCGGTTTGCTTTAACTGTTGTAGCACTCGGTGTCACGCTGTTACTTTAGGCGCTGCCGCGGTGATTCCTCACCTACAGCCGTCGGAGTTGGGCTGTGTTAGTAAGGTTGCACTACATGCGACTGTACGCAAAGGCAGGCGCTGTGCACATTAAAAACAAAAATACAGCACAATTGATGCGGGAAACAAGAACCAGAGGAGGTGCAGGTTTGTGGGAACGCTTAGCACTCCTGTTAGCCAGTGCTAAAAACCCCACACGTTTGTTCTTGCTCTCGCTACCACCGTGTCTGTTCCCTCTTTACAGACCCATATGTGTGACAGGTCTTGGACCAGAGGACACTGTGATCTACAATGAATCTTGAATGTGTAGGTTTTGTCCCAATATACACAGAAACACAGTGCTCACAGTCAGAGCAGACAGAGCCTGCATAAAATTCAGCTTTGTCTCTTCTTGTTATCCACCTGCTTTGGCCATAATCTAACTTCTGAACTCTTCACCAAACAATGCCTTGCACCAAGTTGGTTCATAGAACAGGTCTTCTATGTCTCTGACTTTCTCGGGTGTTGTGCAGCTCCTCTTTTGACTCTGTTTCAGTCACCTCAGGATAAGGAGAATACAAAATGTTGCTCTCACAGTTGCTCACTTTCTTCCCTTCCCTGGATGGTTGCTGCTTTGTAGCAGAAATGTTGAAAGTAAATGGATCACAGTACTCTACTATCGTAAGATTCATTTAATCTGTAGGTTATGTGAGAGCTGAAAAATGTGAAAATGTGAAATTTTCATGCAGAAATTTTCTTCAGATGGACATGCTAGAAAGGTGATAATACCTAGAAGGAAAAGGGTGGAGAGAGGACAACTGTGGTTTAGCATTTGTACCACCGCAGCTCTTGGCTCCTGTGCACGTGAGTCAGGACCCAGAGGACTAGATGGATAAAGCAGAGCAAATGGGATTTTCCTATATCTGAGTCATGTAATAGGTATCTAACGTACAGTATGTGCTCGTATGCCATAAACACAATGTACCAATGGGCTACAAAGCAATAGGCTGTTCTTAAACATCTGCAGGATTCCCTGTGACCTTCAGGTCACAGAACTTGCCTTAAAGTCTGTTCGGATGCAGTTGCTGATCCTGATCTGTGAGTGCA
This sequence comes from Peucedramus taeniatus, assembly GCA_013400575.1. Classification (NCBI taxonomy): domain Eukaryota; kingdom Metazoa; phylum Chordata; class Aves; order Passeriformes; family Fringillidae; genus Peucedramus; species Peucedramus taeniatus. The sequence goes on along the minus strand of WBNO01026196.1, from coordinate 86,238 downwards.
CCTTCAACTAAGTATTGTGCCTTGCAATTTTTCCCTAATCTTTTCAACAGTGTCTGGATGAGCAAAGAAAAAAGTTTTGATGTGTCTCTTCTCCTGGGTCATTTATTAATTTTCTCCTCCCTCTTGCGCTCACCACGCCTTCACCAGTTCATTTAAATGGCTGCACTTAAATTTTGCATTCTTTCTTAATATCTGGACCTGACAAAGAGACGACTCTTGGGGAATAGAACACCAAATTCTGCATTGTGTTGCTGCAGTTTCCTTTCACGTGCTGTTCAGAGATTCATGGCAACAAACATCTCAAAGCCATGAAGTGGAGACTTAAATCTCTTTTTTTCAAGAACTTTGGAACCTTTTGCATTTCATGCATAGTTTGTCTTATCCTCAGGGAAGTCTTTTCTAAGCGGTATGAGATATGTCTACACCAGCACAAAGCCTGGATGTGTTTTTGGAGAGGAATATGGACTCAGATCCTTAATGTTTCAACTATAACTTCTACTCTTGCAGTAAACATAGGAGTGTATACAGTTTCTCTTAAAAATAAAATCATAGCAACAGCCTCATGACAAATCACAGATGTTTGCAGTCAATTTGTTTTGTAATACAGAAGGCCTTTGATATTCCTGTAGGCACCACCTAACACAGCTATAGTTGAGGACTGTACTATAAACACTCTTTCCTGGTTTATGACTGCAGCAAAAGCATGTTTCTGGTTGACATGCAGTGCAAAAGCTTGTGCATTTTCTCTGCTACCTACAGTAATCGTATTCTGACTCACATTTTCCAAAATTGATTTGACACTAAAAAACCCTTCTTTTTAAAAATAAAAACCCACACATTTAGACTATGACAACATTTCAGAAGCTGGAAAATGAATTTACAAAGAGAGAGAGTTAGTGTGCTAGCTGAACAGAATAACTCCAGTCATGTCACATTCTGCATCCCCTCATGTGTGGCAGGTTAAGTAGAATAACTCTTTGTGTATCACATCAAGAAGTTTTCTTTTCACAACCAAACAAACCCCCTGCATACAGTAAGGGCCATACAGCAGCTACTTATGGCCAGATCCTGCCATTCTTATGAAAGCACACCTCCACAGTACAGTTAATATTTGGGTTTGTTTTTTTTTTTCAGAAGGAAGTGCAAGGTTGAGCTAGTTTAAACTAGTAGTTTACTGCTTCATTGAGTATTGTCATTACTTGTGATCTCACTTAAAAGTGAAAAAGAAAGTATAAATCCAATAGTAAATAAAGATGTCTTGCAGCTGGACATTTTAATTCACATAGTGAATTTTTTCCTGAAATGGCTGCTGCAATATGACAGACGTTCTGCTCTTACAGGGAAAAGTGGAGCAGACCTGGTCATTCAGGAATTCTTCTGATGGCTATTTGCATTGTAATTTGGTTTTCCTCAGTTTTATAAATTGTCTTGTCCTTGTACAAATAAACCACTGACAAGGTTAAAGAATCCATGAGTTCTAAGTAATATTCTGTAAAGGACAGGGTAGTTGTGACAGCTGGTCAGTAAACTTTTAAAGATAATACAATGAGTTGCAAAAATGTAATTTTAAACTTAGGTATCTCCTCTGACCTTATTTTAGTCTGAGCTTGCTGTCTGAGTTATTATGTAGTTTATTCTTAGAAATGCTAGTTTGGTCCTTTATCATTTGAATATTGAGAGCCTGAAAAACATCACTGCAAGTTAAGCTGCTTTTTTTGGGCCTCACAAGTATATATACTAATTCAGTTCTTCTCACACATTAATGTTCTGTGTAACCAAACTGAACTGGTTTCATTTTCCTGTAAAAGGCTGTCATATGCAGTTCCTGTAACTTCTTGGTGATTGTTTCCCCAGAGAACCATCAGTTTGTTGAATGTACACACATCTGTTTCCAGGTTATTATGCCTGTAATAAACAAGTGGGATATAAATCTAATTAGGGCCTCAGAACTGCATACACTTGACTATGTGCTATGTACAAAACAGTATCCAAAGAACACCATCACAATGGCAGACTTTTAAAAATTAGGCAACTTGTGCAGCTGTGTTTTTGACTTCCTTGTGGGCACCAAATATGATAGAATTAGGTTGCCTATCATATGGCATTTTTCTATTTTGTGCCTTTTGGGGGACAGAATAGAGGCCTCTCACAGGAGGAAACCTATTATTTTAGTTGGTTATTTTAAATCTCTGCATGCAGCAAGTGCCCTTTGCCTTATTCATTTAGTGAGTAAATACTTAGATATTCTTAGGGCATTTGTCATTGTGCTAGTTGATAATTCATTAGCATTAGTGAAATTATGTCCGTGCTTCTTTTGCGAGAGAAGCAATAGAGTTTCATTCTGCTTACAAGGAAATGTGGGTTAGGTCTGCAGGGGTTCTTGGTACTGCACAGCTCAGATTTGTGGCAGTTAACATTGAATAATCATGATGCTGAGTGAATTCAGTTTCATCTGGTTCTCCATCCACGTTTCCTATATGGTATGTGATGGAAGCAAGTGGACAAACAAGATCACTTGGGATCCACTCTGAAAAAGATGCTGGTTTAACTTTTCACTGTGAAGTGACATTTATGTGACTGAAGTCACAGTAACTGGGGAATAGTGCTAAATAATCTTGGCAAATGCTCGGCTTGTGTCAGTTGTCCCCCATGAGCCAGGATTACACCTGCTATTGGAAAACTTGTGGGTGGACTGTGCACCTTTGCCTCAGCCATGACAGTGCTAATTCAGGAATGTTCAGTTAAGTCCACACTGCAAGTTCATAACCAGGACACTGACAAACACTCCATTTTGCCAACACAGCAAGTGTTTCAGTGTTTCAGTGCAGAGGCAGAACAGGCAGGCAAGTACAGATGCAAAACTTCCAAGTGTGTCCCTCAAAACCCTGAAAATAACAGAGTTGGAAGGAGCTGCTTGCTCTACTTGGAGTTCATGTCAGTGAACTTTTTTTGCTAGACACCTTTTATGTAGAATGCGCATATTCAAGGCTGGGAAGAAGCCATCCTGTCCTTTTCCTGTAGTTCAGTGATTAGAAAGCCTGAAATTCACCTGTGGGGGATGTGGGTTTCATTTCATCCTCAATCTGTGAACTTATAAATTAGTATTTTCCACATACTCAGGGTGTGCTACAGCCATCATATTACAGCTTCCTTCAGCTCTGAAATCAATCCACTGAAATTGTTTAATTGATCATGTGGGCTGGACTTTTAGGAGTAGAATTAGCTTGTTGGGAGGTACATGTGAAAGTGGTCAGAGATGTTTTGGAAACATCACAGAAGAAAGAATTTATGGAATGTAAGCACCTTCATAGCTGGAAAACAACTGAGTGAGAATTTTTGAGACTGTAATTTCAGATTTAAGCAACATAAGTGTTAATTTTCAGCATCTGAGCCCTCTTCCTAGAATAGTCAGCAAGACTTGTCTCAGGTCATAGAAGCTAACCAGTGACACAGAGGTGGGGTGAGGCTTTAGCATACAGACAAATACGTCAGACTGTGGAAAAATCAACATGGGTTTTTGTAGATAGAGGAGCTTTGTCATAATTATGAAGTTCTTTGACGAAATCAACAAACTGATAAACTAGGGTGATCCATTCATTGTAGTGATTTCAAAAGAGCTTCTGGCACCATCTCTCAGCAGTGCTGCTAAAGAGTACTAGCTGTCACAGGCTAGGAGAGAAGCCTCTCCTGTGAATTAGTAACTAGCTGAAAAGAGAAGGGTTAACAAGGTAGCAATAAATAATCATTTTTTGCAATGTGGGAGAGTAGATTGGACTCCCACAGGGATTCATGCCGGGACCTGCACTAGTTAGCATACTCAGAAATGGTCTTGGAAAGAGACTTGAGTAAAAGCAGCAGCACAGTTTGCTGCTGATGCAAAATCCTGTGCAGTAGTCCACTACAAAGCTGACAGCAAGGAGCTTCAAAAGGATCTCCTTCTGCTGAACAGCATGGGTGTTAGACTAGAAGTGGAAATTTGGTCTCTAAATGTAAAGTAATGCAGGCAAAACCAATAAAGGAAATAAAAGCAAAGCAGTGCATTAGCAGCTAGTAAACTGAATGGAATACAGTGGCCTTTGGTTTTGGCTTTCCCTAGCAATAATTTACAAAAAGATGAATATATATCAAAAAATATTGTGCTGTACCTGACCTGGTTTTTCTACCTTTGACTGTTTAGTCCTGGTCATCAAGTTCAGAAGCACGTTAGGGATACTTGTATAGCCTGATGCAGTAGGGCCATTTGGCAGCTAAAATAGGACAGAGACACCGAGATGGTCAGGGGGCTGGAAAAATAGTGTATTACTTTAAGGAGGCAGCTACAGGAAAAACTTGTAAAAAAAAAATGTGCCAGATTCTTCTCAGAGGTGCACAGTGATAAGCTGAGAGGGAATGGAAACATCCTCTAAGTTCTGCTTAGATTCAGAGATTTATTTATTTCTCTTTCTTGGTCTCTTTCTTTCAGTCTATCTCTCTTTCTGTCTCTTTCTTTCTATCATGAAGGTGGTCAAATACCGTAAGAAGTTGCTGAGAGGCATGTGACCTCCTTCCAGGGAGATACCCAGAGTCTGACTAGACAGGTTCCTGAGCAGTCTGGGCTGACTGGCCCCACTTTAAGCAGCAGCTGTCCTAAGTGGCCTCCAGAGGCCCATTGCAACCTATGGCTTCTGGCTTCTTAAGATGGGCTCTTACCACATGCTTGTGCCCTAACTATACATTATTTCAGATGGCATATTCATGACAGAAGTGGAATATATTCGCTCCAGGTTAACAACTACATATTAAAACTCAATTCAAGAACATTGTGGGGCTAAGATCCTTTGGATTTGGCATGAACAAAGCAAGAGTCAGCTATGGCGCTTTCGGTCTAGTGGCTTGACAAAGTATTAAAATACTTTGTAAAATATCTACAAGAGGAATTGATTGTCAGGGTGCAGCTATAGCAGGAGTCAGTAAGTGGTACTGTTGTCCATTATTAAGGTTTTTGCTTTTTACTTCCAATGTCTTCTTTAAACAAATGACATAGTTCATTTGTCAGACACCGAATGATGGGGAAGGGTTAACCCGGCACAGCATGATGTGTTTGTATAGGTACATATTCTCTGCATCTGGATCAAACCTGTCTCCAACAAGAAAGTCAGTAAAGAGATATTATTCACCCTGATATGTCTAACTAGGGTCAGTGCTTTTTGGTGCTTGGGTTAAGATCTTTGAAAGGTGAGATAATGCTGTTTGTGGCTGACTGCCTCTGTTCAACACCTGGCACGCATGGCATGGACAAACAATCCAGACCACAGCAACACCCAAAACTGCCCATCACTGTTTTCTCCTGTAAGAGGAACTTTTATTTGTAAGCTGAAGATCCTGCCACAGCTCAGCAACTTAACACCCATGTATTCATCAGCAATACTTATGGAATAAGCTGAGTCCTATAGTTTTAAAGAACAAATGTACTTCAACTTAATTACAGTCAGGCCTGAATAAAAACTAAAAGGTTTGCATGTCTGTTAGTCTGTATGTGGGTAGAAAGGCAGTGAGGTTAAGATAATAGTCTCAAAATGTATTCTCAGAAAACATTTAAAACCGCAGCAGGGTGTGATTGTATGCAAATAAGTATTTTTGCAATAGCAGATTAAACACCTTATGGAATTTGTAGGAAAACTGCATGCTTGTACTTGATGCAAAGTATGATTAAGCACCAGTGTGTGGAGTTTTGCCTTTGGTCAAAAATTAAGGCAGATTTAAATCAATCAATGTTTTTTTCAGTCTTTTCACAGTGCACATAAGTTATGAATGGTGACTACTAGAAAGAAAACATAACTTTCTCCTTGGGTCTGCATCATTACAAGAATATGTCCTGCTATGGTTTCCAATCAGTAAATGCAGGGCAGTAGCAGAAAGTCTGGTGATAACATGGCAACATGTAGGTTCTGAGACAGTGAGGGAAGAAAACTGGCAAATGGATGTAAATTTTTACTAGAATAGCTCTTACTGTATGTATTTTGCATCAGCTTACAGACAGCTTTTCATGAATGGATAAATGAAGCATTTCAGGTTCCAGGACTACATTTAAATAAACTTTTTTTCATGTTCAAAGATTGTTAAAATGATCCTCAGGCAACCCAGTGCCTTTAGGGGCAGCAGATACCTTCTCAAAAAGTTATCCTTAGCAGTAGTGGAAAGATCTGCATTGTCACAGGCAGATAATCGCTGCTCTACTTGGTCATTTGCATGTCTAAGGGACATTAAAATAGTTTTCAATGTTAACTCCTAATCTACATTACATACCAGAGTTGTGTATCTGCCTTTCTGAAACTCCTTTCTCTTACACACAAATTAACGTTTCCCATGCAATGAGAGTGATTCCATGGCTTTTCCTAGAAAATTGCCCTTTGGTATGCTCAGGAAGAAGTTTAAAGGAACATTTAAAGCCATTTAAAGTCGCAATCGGAATTTTTTTCTCCTAGCAGTGATAGAACTGATTTAGCAAGATCAGATAGAATGGTGATTGTTTTAATCCTGTGTTTTTCCTATCTGGAGTAGAAAAAATAAAATACATTACTTTAAATTGACTTTTATATAAACAGTGACATAAATTTGACTCACGGCAATATGCAGTTTCTCTGGATGGATGTAGTACTTCAGGAAAACATAAAAGCTTCTCTAAAGAAGTCAAATTATCATGTTGAGAAACAGTAAAACACACTCTCTGTCTTCCAAAACAATTCTGCTTACTCAGCAGTAAATCTGCAGAGGGAACCCAAACTCACACTGGCAGGATTATGCTTCTGCCTCTTAATTTGTTAGTGAAAGCAGTGGTCAAAGGAAGTGCAAGGTCAGCTGTTCTGAGCACTGGCAGAGCAGGCTTCACTCTCCTTCATTCATGTGCCATTGTCCCACAGACTCCAAAATCACATCTGGACATGAGTAGATAACCGAGCATTGTGATTTATACGGACAGGTGAAAATTGGAGCACTCTGAAAGGTATCACCCCTGGAAGGGTCTCACCACTGCTCAGGGAAAGGCTCAGTTTATGAAGCTGTTGCTGAAGTACTGATCATACCCCGATGTTTTAAGAGAAGAAAAGCATAAATGCAAGGGTCTTTTTTTTTATTTCTCCCTATCATATTAGGAGTGGGCTTCTTCAGGAAAAAAAGAACCTTATTACCATGTGGGTAGAAACCACCAAGTGAAGGTAATGGGCCATCCAAAGTGATGAACCACTCCAAGCCCTTCAAAAAATAACTTTTAAAGTTAGAGTTGAGACAGCCAGTGTAAAAGCCTGTAGAAATAATTTCGGGCATGTTCCCTCAGAAGAGGCATAGAAGAAGAAAAGGTGACTTGTGGCAATGCAGAATTATTGGTAATGAAATGTCAAGCTGGTTTTACACTGCCTCATTTTGCAGCCAGCATATTATTTCTCACTTTTAGGACTGCCTAAGTTCGCACATAAGCCTGTAGAAGCAAACTACATAATTGCTTGAAACAAGGGAAATAAAAGCAGAATTGTTAACATAATGATATTTTAAGCAATTATTTCAAGAAGAAATAATTAGATTTCCCTTCAGTAGCATATAATAGCTTACATTTTAAGGCAATTTAGGGACAAAATCAAAATATATACCAACATTATTCCCTCATGCAGAAACAAGTACGGAAGGATGGAGACCAAGGAAGCCTTGCTCATAATATTTCTCCTGAAGTAGTTTGGTTCAGGTGGGACTAACTAACTCTATGAATAGAGATTTTCCCAGAAACTTTTGTTATTCCCCACTGCTTCACTGCTTGCAGGAGGAAGGAAAGATGACAGAACAATTTTTACTTTAATAAAGCATTAAAAAAAAAAAAAAAGCCTTGTGTTTACATTAAAGAACCCCAAAGAAAGAGGCCTTCAAGATGAAGTGAGAAAAGGTAAAGTTTATAAGCCTGCCTCTTGGGGAAGTTCATTGCACTGCTAAGAAAACTTCTACCCCTCATGACAGAGACCTTCATTATGTCAGGAGAGCCAAACTGGTAACTGGACCATAGATGATCTTTGATGGGCTTTTCCTTCTCTCTCTGTCACACTCTTGGCCTTTCCTGAGATGTTCAATTAGTTGCTGTTAGTGTCAGAGCTCAGAGTAGGCTGCATACCCTGGTTTTAAATGAAACCCACTCCTCAGTGCAGACCACTGTGAAGCAGCCTGAAGTATTTGGGTTTTTTGTTCTGCTTTCAAAATTGGTGGGTACAGGATTATTTTGTCAAAGTATGAAGCAAGATGCTTCGAGTTTTTGTTCTTAAGTTTTTTTTTTCCCAAGGCTACTTAATTCTGTACCAAACATGTACCCCCTTCAACCCTCAAACAGCCTTTTTGCTACAAATGGCAGATTTTCAGAATATTTTTGCTCTTTTTCAATCTCTCCTTTTTTAAAACCATAACAACATTTTTCATGCAAATGACTTCCTGGAATACTAGTTTTTTAAAAATAAGTCTGATTTGTTAAAGATGGTGAATTCATAGACAGCAGTTGCTTCTCTTACCCACTATAGTCAGACTGAGTTGTGTTGCCACAGGATGGGAACTGCACTGTACAGAATCCTTCTTCAGATCAAAGTGGATGAAGGGTATAATTTTAGAGCTGAAAGACATTGCTTACATTTTGAATAAAGAACTGCAATTTATTATACCCCCCATCCTATATTGCCCATTCAGATTGCAGGCCTTCAGGCCTGGAACTCTGCCTGTGCATTTTACATGTGCAGTATTCTCAGGATACAATATAAATAATAATATATCATCAGTGAAGGGAATAGCCCAGTGGAGCAATCCACAACTGAGTGAACCTTTCAGATATTGTGGAACAAGGCCAGCATTACTTCAAAAACATTTCTTTTTTTCACAAAGTCAGTCAAATGCCTAAATTAAAATCCCACTCAATTGCTTTGGTCTTATCAGATAAAGTATCTGTGTGTTCATTTAATATGCCTCTCATGCATTTTATCTTTATGCTTCATTTAAATATGAGAAGCAAACACATTTTATATAGTTGTTATTCTCCAATTACTACAAAAGCTTCTTGGAATCTTTGATCATGAGAATGTTATTTCAAATCCAGTTCTGCTTCGCAATTACAAAGTGTCTTCACTGAAGTTAGTTTGGATGCAATTCTAACCCCAGTAGAGTAAACCACAGCCAGTCCTCAAAAAACCAGGTATGACTATGGAGCAGTAAAGAGATCAGAATGAACCCAAATAACTGAGTTGATTTATGTGGTGGTGGGGTTTTTTAGACAGAAATTCCAACCAAAGCTGTAATGATAACAAGAATCTGATGTGAAACATTAATGATTTAGCATTACATGGCATTTACAAAACATTATTATTAAAATACAGTAGATCAGCAATTTATTTTTTTTGTATCAGGGATACTAGGATAGAGGTTCAGCCCCAGAGTTTTGGTTTGTTAGGGGTATTTTTACACAAGGCCACAGAGAAGTGATGCAGCTATATAATGGCTGCTAACCAAGTTCAACATGCTGGAGTGCACAGCTATTCAATGATCACAATGTATTCAGAGTTGTCACACAAACTGTCTCTAGGTTAAATTAAGACTGAAGCTAGCGCTCTACAGCATCAGTGTCAGATAAAGCTGAGGAAGTAACAGCAGCAGCAAAACCAAGTTACACTGCTTTTTGTCTTACAGATCATTTGTCTAGTATTTATTGAGTGGTGAAGTAGCTGTAGCATAGAACTGAGGAGAATGATGGGAACTTATAAAGGGCAAATCTTTTGGCAAATGTGCAAAATACAGTGCAAGAAATATTTTTACTGCAAAGTCAACAAGAGGGCATGCAGTAGCAATGGCTATGTGACAAACTGACAAATGGTTTGTTTAAGTTTGTGCATAGGGTATCTTCAGATTTCCAAAAGCCTTAGCTTAATACTTGTAAAGGAATGCTGTAAAGTTTTAACTATCATGAAATATAAAACATTACTAAAGTGTCCCTTCTACTATTAAAATGTGGCTTCTTCATTTACTGATTTATTACCTTCATTCACCAGAGGTCTCATTGAAATTCACTCTCGTCACAAGGATTGAAGGTCAGGTTTATTTAGTAAAGGACAGAGCATTTCCATCTCCAAACACAGAGGAGTTTAGTACCACATGGAGTCAGATTGAACTATGAACAAAGTATTTTCAGACAGTGAATCCATGAAGAGTTTTACTGCTTTTCCATTTTAAAATACACATATTGTGTCAGCCGGTTCCATAAACTAATGATTTTGGTTCTGTCTTTTATCCCTGAGGGGAGAAAGAACACTAGAAAGAATTCAC
>WBNO01026196.1:47438-72589 GCA_013400575.1 Peucedramus taeniatus | reverse complement strand
GGAGAGTACTCTCATGATCTCATGGTGAACAACTAAAACTGTGTGATGCAGATTCAGTTTTCCTCAGGAATATTTAGCTTACCAAGTAAATGCTTTACTGACAACATAAACTTCCATAAAGAGACCATAAAGGAAATAACATCAAAAGTTAACTGCAAGCTCCTCAAACATAACTTCTCAACATTCTCCTTTTTACCTGCTCAGAGTTCAGGTGGACTGGGACCTGAATGGAGCTTTAGGTGGAACACAGTTGTCACTCTACTCAGGACAGAAATTAAAACAAAAATAACCTGGATTAATTCTTATTTTAAAAACGTAGATATGCTTTTTATTAACATTCTAGATCAGAGGTTAAATAAAATGATCCATTTGAAAAAAGCTGGTTTGTAGACTGAAAAAAAAATGAGATTTGCAGAATTAAGATATTAACAAGAAAATAAAGTATTGGTCCCTTTGGGTGAAAGTATTTGCAAAGCAGAAGCCAGTAGAAGATCAGATGAAATTGGTTTTCTGTCCTAAAGTACAGAATTCTCCACAAGTGTGGGGGAATGAACACCTAATATAACAAATGAACACCTTAAAAATACAGTCATTATTAGGGGCAGAGTAGGACAAATGCTATATATTGCAGTGTTAATGAAGTTGTTTTTGTGGCCTAATCACTGATATTCAAGAGATTTTTCCTATGAAAATCAAGATGTAAATTTTAATTTTGGATATGTATTAGCTATTTGTGTAGGCAAGACTGTTTCACTAGAAACTTACATGACTTTATGTGTTAGCTTAAAACATTTTAAAATGGAAATAGTATGAATGTATCATAAGCAAATGTTACATAAATCCCAACTAAATATATACAACATTAATTTCTCATTGCTGCTCTTCTTTTCTGTCACCCTAATTCTCTTTTCTTCCCCTTAAGTGAAACTGTTTTTCCCTGCTATATGCAGGAAACTTAGAAGTTCCAACACACTTGGAAGCCAAAGGTTCATTATACATTAAGCAGCAAGTAGTCAAAGAAGTTTATTAACTTTATCAACATTAAGTTGTAAAAAGTAATTACTTTTAGTGGTGTAAAATCCTGCCATTTTGGACCTGCAATTGCGTGCAAGCAAAGTATGCAGTCCAGTAGAGTGCCTATGTTATGTTTTGTGCACTCATATTGTCACATAATCTTGGCCTGAAAAAGGAAAAAAAAAAACCCACCAAACCAACTAAAAGCAACCCCAGAGATTTGTATTTTGAAAGCTCCTTCCCTTCCCAAATGAAGAAAAATTCCAAACACTCACGCTTTATTTTGTGCTTCCTGGAATGGCACACTTGATTTGTTGACAAGGCTGCTGAACAGATCTGTAACGTGCAAGAGATAATTTGGTCACCTCTACAGAAACAAATACAGGTGTTCTTATCAGATGACCAAGTCTCAAAGCAAATGAGATTAACCAAAGATATAGATCTGCCAAAATCCCAGTAACTAAGCTGCTGTAGAGACTGGAGAATATTTTGTACATACCTGCCACCTGGTGTTTGGAAAACTTCATGTCTGAAAACAACCTGAAATGCTCATAAATCTGTATTCTCATTAAGATGCAAACACACATTGATGTATTTTATATGGATGAAATGCATAAGCAGCAAAAGGTTGGTGTTATTACCAGTACCAGTCTAGAAAGAAAATTAACACAGTGCTTTAATGTTGCTTCCAGTTCCATCTCTACTGACTACAAAAACTCTTTAACTGTATCGACACATCTCCTGCCAGGCAATGGCACTTCTGGTGAGAAACATCCTGGGCAACAGCCTTACAGCACTTCACAGTCTGACTGTAAACTACAGTGTGCCAAACCCAAAGGAAAGAACTGAGTTATATGAGATGGAGCTAGGTAAGAAGAGGACTAGTGATATATAATACTGGGTACTGAGTAATGAGTTATTGTCTGAAATTACTGTGATGAGTATTAATTTGTCTTATCTAAAACATTTTAAATGCCCCAGTCTTTATAGTGGAAGTGGCAATGACATTAATAGTTTTGCATACTTGATATTGATGCTCACTGGTAAAACTCAAAACAGTAAGCATGTAAACTGAGATAAACCATGTTTATCTTTACCTAGCAAAAGTTTACTTCAAGTGGTGGCTAAAGCTTTAGTGCAGGCAACTGAACAAATCACCGTGCAATTCAGTGATATCAAACGGTACCTATAGCAAAGTGAGATTTTTTTTCTGCTCCTCTGCAAAGCAAGATTTAAATACAACTGTGTTTCCCAATGATAACTCAGGATGAAGCCACAGCCTAAGGTCAGTCTCAGCAATATAAACAGCATTTAAGTTTGCACCCTGGCAAGCACAAACTGGAACTATTTTTCTGGAATCGCCGCTTCGTAGGGCTGCCAAAAATGAAGCCAAGTGTAGCATTTGGGTTTGTCTTTTTCTTCGAGGCGATGGAGGTCAAATGCAATTGTGTCCTTAGGTGCCCCACTCCATTTCAGTTCTAATAACTTTGAAAATGATACGCACTAGGAGATCAACACTTACTGTAAATTTACTGTGTACACACACACACTCTCAGGTTTTTGCATCAATAACTTTTAACTGCAGAGCACATGGGAACAAACATAACCTCTCAATTAGCTGAGACCCATGCAGTTCCTGGGGATGGCCTGTGCATGGCCAGGAGCTGGACTCAATCCTTGTGGGTCTATCCATCTCAGGATACTCTATGACTGAGTCTATGATCCATTGCCGACAACTTCTCCCAGAATTTAGTTACTGTCTAATACAGGGCTCAGTTGCTTTCTCAGCAGCTGAAAAAAGTGTTCTCTAGTGAAAATACAGATCCTAACATGGAACTTTGTAATGGAGAAGGTGCTCTTCCTGTTGTCTATTGCCAGCGTCTACTCAGCTGTGTAAGTAAATTAGGACTATTTTCTTATTATTGAGAGAGGAGCCTAATGACTCTTCTAGGATCTTTGCAGAGAGTGCAAAGGAGAAGAAAAAAAATGAAAAGTTGAAAGAAAAACTGAAGGAAAAAAGACCACTAACTCCAAACAGAAATTACATCACTGATCTAGCATGCTGATGACTAGTAGCAGTGGAGCCAAGATCATTGCTCCTGCATCCTAGGACACTAGACTGTTTATCGGATGTAAACAAAAAAAAAAAATATTTCAGGCTCCCACAAAGAAGTTGGATTCAAAAGGTACATCTCCGTTATTTTTTGGTCTGTTCTAGTCTGTTTCAGCAGACCTGTTCATGTTAGTCACAGCTCCTGCAGAACCTCTTTAATATTCCATTTGAGTTGGTTATCATTACTATTATTTTAACTGACAAATATGAAAATAATAATGTTGTATACACCAAAAATTGTGCTTTCCATTCCAATTTTTGTTTCGGCATGCACAACATACTGTGGCTCAAGCAAGTCTTATTTTCAGTGCACAGCTCTGAAAATGGCATTCTTCTTCAGCTGCTGCTTAGAAGGAAACTGGCTACAGAATAAAGAAACCAAAGCACTTAGGTAGCCAAAAACTAACAAATTTGGATATTCTGCATCACTAGGAAGGATCTGTGTGGATACACGGTACCAGCTGTTCCTCAACCTATGTGTATTCCTAATACCATAAACCAAGTATGCCAAGTTGCTGTTCTTAATGAAAACCCTAAGTCTACAAACTGAGTGATGAAACTTTCCCTTTACCAAGCCGAATAAAAGCCCATCAATCACCGGTTGTTTCATATATGAAGAAATGAGAGCTTCATTCTTAAAGGATTGATGAAATCATGTACTGATTTTGGGGGAACACTTGCAAGTGACTTAAGAACTGTGTGGCAAGGCTTTGGTAGTGAGGGGGCTACAGGGGTGACTTCTGTGAGAAGTTGCCGGAAGCTTCCCCTATGTCCACCAGAGCCAATGCCAGACGGCTCCAGGATGGACCTGCCACTGGCCAAGGCTGAGCCAAACAGAGTGCTGATTTAAAAAGGGAAAAAAAAACCTGCTTAGGCAGGAGGAACAGGAGCAGAGAGAGGAGAGGGAATATGTGAGGAACAGCCCCACAGGCACCATGGTCGGTGAGGAAGGAGATGCTCCAGGTGCTGGAGCAGAGATCCACCTGCAGCCTGTGGAAGACCTCACACAAGAGCAAAGGGATGCCCAAAGGAGACTGTGATCCCATGGGAAGTCTGCACTGGACTGGCTTCTGTGGCCCCATGGAAAAGAGCTCACACTGGTGCAGGTTTGCTGGCAGGACTTGCGACCCCATGGGGGACTTCATGCTTTGTGAAGAAATGCAGCCCATGAGAAGCTCTCCCATTGGAGGAATTCATGGAAGACTGTCTCTTGTGGGAGGGAGGACGGGAAGAGAGGAGGAAGAAGTGGCAGAAATAATATTTGATGAAGTGACTGTAGTACAGTACAAATATGAAACAAAATCTTACAAAATCTTACAGTACTGGAATAATTTGCTGCTTCTGAGCACAGTCCGTAGCATTGATGCATTTAAATGTGTTAAAGTAGCTTCGGGGCTAGAAACTCTTACCTGTAGCTACACAAGTTATTTAAAATCCTGTTCTCAGAAAGTGTTTTCATTGTGCTGATAACAGAGGGACATGCCAAAAATCTCTGTAACCAGACTTAATTAACTTGCACACCTTTGTATTTCAGCCTCTGCCTGAAATCAGGGTTATCTGTAAGTAGCAAGTATGCTACTTACAGTAGCATACCTACAGTTGTTCTTGAAGCCCACAGCTGGACAGAGACAAAACATTAAAATAAAAAACTGCGTATTTTATTTTTAGCTTTAAAGATGCATATCTAAACAATCAGTAGAAAAAAAAAGTAAAAAAAGTAAACACCAGCATTTTGTAAAATCACATTGAACTAATACAAGACAATACAAAGTTTCCATACACGACTCAAATGCAGTTTTCAAAGAAAAAGTAGTCTGGTCTTCAAGACCACTTCCACTTGAAATAAATCGTTAAGTACCCACAGATTTTAACTATAAAACAAGGATACATTCTTTCTTTTTTCTTCCATTTATGGAGTTGATTGCCACAAACTTCAATCATTTGCCAGTGAAATTCTCATAGTCTCAGTTACAAAACTGAAGAGAACTCATACAATTCCATGACTGAAGTCTTTCCATTTTCAGTACACACCCAAGTCAGCACTTGTCACATATCTTTAGACTGATCATCTTCTTCAAGTTTTCTGATTTCATTCTTTAAACAGTTGATGGTTTCACGACTTGCTTTTAGTCTTTCTTTAAGCTCAGCAATTTCAAAACTAGTCTTCTTCTTGGCAGCTTCGAGCTTCTCCCTGGTTTTCACTTCAAGATCTGCAACTGTGGCAGTGATAAAGAAAAATATATATTTTAAGTGCCATGAAATTTCCTTTTTTTAAAAATTAAAACAGTAATTTGGATAGCTTTTTTCCTGAAAAAAAATCTGTTACTGTTAGCCTTAGAGATTCAATTATTGTAATCAAAATGGTATCCACATAAGAATCTGAATTAAAAAAAAAAAAAGCTTGTTTTGCAGCCTCATTCAGCCCTCAGCCCACCAGTTTTGCAGATAACTATACAATTCATAAAATAGTTTTCTACTTTTTTTTTTTAAAGATTAGGTGAGGAAAATAAAACCTGACATGGTGACAGCAAATACATGGGAAATTACAGAGAACTATGAATACGTGGTGCCCAGTGACAGCACACGAAGCCACAGGCACAAACTGAAACATGGGAGGTTCCTTGTGAACATCAGGAAACTTTTCCTGTGAAAGTGACCAAGTGGTGGCACAGGCTGCCCAGAGAGGGGGTGGAATCCCCATCATTGGACACAGTCCTGGGTAACCAGCTGTAGGTGGCCCTGCTAGGGCAGGGGGTGGACAAGATACATCCAGAGGTCCCTTCAAGGCTCCACCATTCTGTGGTTCCTTCTCCATGTACTGTAACCATTTTCTATGTCTCACTGGAGTTTAATTCTACGAATCTGAAAATTTTGGTATTGCTGCTCTGCATTAACGAATATCTGACATCAAGTATCCTATTTTTTGTTAGTTTTTCATGCACAAGTTTTAGGACAAAGATGGTAAAGCCAGCAAGTCTTATGAAGGCTGCAGAGATCACTCATATCCCACACATTACATAACGTGGGCAGTGGCAAATATTATCTGCTTCATTAGCACATCTTAAGGAAGTATTTATACAAAGAAACCACACTGAACATTTCTACCTACTGTCTGGAGAAATATAAAAAAAATTTAAATGAAAAAAGTTTAAATTTGGATGTTTTTATCAATCATATTATTAAACATTTCCTAAACAAAAACTGTAACACACAACAATAACAAAAATCCAACTCAAGACTGGCTGAACTGAGGCAGGAAATACAAGTAGCTCACACATCCACACAGCCAAGCAGACATAAGGCAAATAGGAACCCTAACTCTGAAGAGATTCAAAGTCATAATCACTCTCCACTCTTAGCTCTAGGTGTTTGCTGGCCAAAAAAACCCTGACATTTGTTGTCGGGTGAACATAAGGTCAGGTGAGGTGGAATACAATAGATTAAAGTTCATAATTAATAGGGCAGGATTTTGGCTCAATAAATACTACACCCTCTACTCTCAGAAAGCAAATAAGAGATGAAATACAAAAGATCAAAACAGAAAGAATCACTAAATGCATTACAATTTATGACACAATGGATCTTTAATTTAATTCCCTTAGTTCTCTTAATATTCTTGCTTATATTTGGAAACAAATTGGATAAAAAGGACATAAAAAACATTATGCTGTACTTAAGAAGTATGTTATATTACCTACAGTTAAAGAAGTAGAAGGGAAGAAGAGCTTTCAGACACTACTCTTTATCCACAAAGGGTTGCTGCTTTGACTCAAACATCACTAACTGTTCTGTACTTCAGGCCTTCAAGTGCAACCTTTGCTTGCAGTGCTGAACAGAACTGTACCATAGGCTGGCCTTCATTTATCCTCTGTTTTAATTTATTTCAAAGGTGTAGTTCATGCCATCACTCCGCATACCAAGTAATTCCTAATTCCTTTTTTTTTTTTAGCAGCCATAGGGTTAAGAAAATCTTAGAAGTTTTCAACCTCTAGAAAAGTTGAAGTTAAATTTAATGCAAAATTACCACTTTTTTGTAGCATCCAAATCCATTGTACTATTACAGTCCCCCCCAAAAAAAACACATTAAAAGCAAATCAAACTATTGTTATTTCTAAAACTTAAAGTATTTTAATTTTCAACTTACACTCTGTTTCATGTTTATAAGCACCTAGTGTTAATTGACGAGACGTTGTTAACAGCTGCTGCATCATTGCAGTAGGATCTTGAAATATCTAATGAAGGAGAAAAATACATGGTATCACTAATACTCTTCAAAATAAAGTGAGGATTACATTAAGAATGTTCATACCATTTCATCATAGAATTCAGAAACTACAGTTTTCTTCCCCAGGATGGCATTGGTATCCGACTGAAAAAGCTTCAGCAAGTGATATAAAGTTACCTATGCAAAGACAGAATTTTATTAGCTTAAAAATTGTAGGGAAATAGAAATCTTGTTCTAGATATCAACAAGTAGTATTTGTTCCTACAAAATATCTGTATACAATTTAAAAATGTTTTAGGAATGCAAATATAAATGTCATATAGCTTCAGCAGAATTACTTTAGATTTAACATTAACTGTTAAAACATGCCAACTATCCAAAGGCCTCTTGAGACTTTAAAAATGTCTGGAAAGTGGTTTAGGACTGGTATACAAAAAATACTAATACCACCTTTTCTGAAACATTTCCAAATGAGTGATTTAATTCAAACTGACTTTCTCAATTAATCAGTTAGAAAGTGCCTTCTGTGACCTTATCCTCTATACTTGAGAAAACAAAGCACCAGGGAGGCTGTGAATTACTTTTCACTGAAATCTCTCTTGATGGGGTTACTCTTCCCTCCCTGCACTGCAAATGGCAGGGTGGGGAGAGGACTGGAAGGCCTCTGTGCAGCCCCGAGGAGCCCCTGAGCAGCTGGCCGAGGCCTGGGAAGAGCACACACGGCCCACGCTCCTCCCCTTCCACACACGGGCCCAGGAGCGGTGGCGGAACAGAGCGGTACCTGACTCCCCTCGGTACCGCCTGGAAAGGAGGAACGTGACACGCTCCCAAACAGCCTTCCAGGAACAGCAGCAAAGAAAAAAACACCCAACCAACCTTAGGACAGCTTGGTCAAGCTGTGAACGGAATTAATACAAGTCAGGATGCTACTGAGCCCAACAGCACAGGAAACCCATTGCTACCAATTGCCATGTATTCAAGAAAAACATGAGATTCAGTTTCACTCTCCTTCAGCAAAAAATGGATAAAAAAAGGATTGTTCATGTGACAGAAGGAACTCAATCCTTCCAGAAATAAACATCCTTTTTTCCTAAAATAGAGTAATCAAGTTTCCTACCTAAACCTGCATAAACACACATACAGGATATGTCTAAAACACAGGAATGGAAGAAATAAATTAATTCCAGTACTTTATTCAACTACAGAGTTGCCTTAACCTAGTCTTCTTAGGCAGAAACTTATGCTAGCATAGTAGCCTTACTGTTTTTTGACTGATTTTGATCTGACAGGAAAAAAAAAATTAAAATACTCAAATATCCTAGAATTTGGAAGCTACGGGGAAGAGAAAACCTCAGCGTGTGCTGAGGTAAAGTGTAATATGTGGTCACATACTAGTAAATGTCAGAGAAGGCAAGCACAGGAAAAGCAGTCATGAATACCAGGAGTGTAGCACAGAAAGAGGAAAATGTGATCAATCCTTAAAATGATTTTCTACAAGAAGAGACTTTTATTACTTCCATGGCCAATGAGACTTATTTTGACCAGCAATTTCCTAGAGCTGTTGGCCACCATAATTAATTATTTAAGCTTTGTTAAAAGTTCAATGTACTTACAGGTCTTTCATTTGGGTCAATGAAAAATATCTTAATGATTATTTCAAATTCACCCCAGCCTGTTTCCGTGATTTCATATGGCGGTTTGGTAACAACTGCAATAGGCAACATAAAAGAGTTATTCCCATGATAAAGCCGGAACAAAAGCCCAGTTCTAGGAACAATTGCCGAAATGCAAAACTCACCTCTTAAAGGATTACCGTAACTTTCATGCAACTTGAATTGAATTTTTTTCACATATGCAGACATGTCCTAAAACAGAAACATTGTTATTTCTGATTATTCAGCACACCAAGCTACTATTCAGTAGCTACTACCAATCCTATGTGCCTACATTACTTCTGATTTAAATAGTACTTCTTCTGACTTTAAGCACAGAAAGAAAGTAAAGCGGTACATCCAAAAATTAATTCTTGCACACAGGTCTGTTAGTATTTCATCCCCATGAATATTCTCCAGTCTTCCCCCACACTGGAAAGATCACTCCAAAACACATAAATGGAAGCATGCCTTTCCCATGGTTTTCTTTTTTGGAAACCCACCAGCCTATGTGTTTTCTCTGCTTACAGCAGCTTACCCTCCTGCCCTTTCCTGTAATCCCAGCTTGTCAAACTCTCACGTCCCGATGCTGCTCGGCTGGAGAAGACCTTTAACATCACGGAGTCCAACCCTCAACCCAAGCCCACCACTAAGCCACGACCCCAAGTGCCACATCCACGGGCGTTTTGCACCCTTCCATGGATGTTTCCCAGACCGCCTGTTCCAAAGCCCGACCAGCCTTTCGGGAAGCGGCTCTGCTGTACCTCGTTCCGGTACGGCTTCACATACACCGTCCACTGGTGAGTGTGGCCATCCTCCTCTCTCTTCTTCCCAAAATACCGCGCGACGTTCCCGTATACGATCGGCTTCACGATGGTAACGCCCTTAAAGAAAAGGAGCACAAGCGGACAGGGCGGGTTCAGAGAGGCGCTGCCGCTCCGCGCCGCCCCCCGCGGCCCGAGTCCCGCCGGTGGCCGCCGAGGCCGCACNGCGCCGCGTGTAAGGCAGGCGTCCACGGAAGGGACCCCAAAGGGCGCCCCGGTTCCACGCTCCGCGCCCAGCACAGGGACACCTTCCACTGCACCAGGGCGCTCAAAGCCGCATTCAGCCTGGCCTTGGAACACTTCCAGTGATGGGGCATCCTCAGCTGCCCTGGCACCCTGTTCCAGTGCCTCAGCGCCCTCACAGGGAAGAATTTCTTCCCAATATCAATTTAAAATCTGTCCTCAGTTTTAAAGCCATTCACCCTCGGCCTGTGACTACATGCCTTAGCAAAAAGTCCCTCTCCGGCTCTCTCTCAGGCCCCCGTAGGTAGTGGAAGTCTGCTCTGAGGCCTCCCGGAGCTCCTCTCCTCCAGGCTGACCCCAGCTCTCTCAGGAGGAGATGAGCCCGAGGGAGTTGGTGATTTGTGGAGTTGTTCCGTGCCTCAGCTGCACCCTCTGGTCACCCCAGCTCTGCCTGTCCCTGTGCTGGACTGGAGAACTCGGTGGACTCCTCTGGGGAGCTGCAGCCAAACCCTGCCTGCAAACCATTTTCCAGAGCATCCCCCTCCCTCTCATGGCCCTCCAACACCTGTGCTGGGAGTCCTGGCAGACAAGAAGACAGTGAACATCATGCCTAACCCTCTCCCAGAAAGCAAAAATTTCCTACCCTCTTCCTTGTATGAAGTAGGTTGTGTGAACAGCACTGCCCAGCTCTGAAATGTTACAGCTATTTTTATTAAAGCAAGTTGGCAAGACTGGCAGCTGGCCTAATCTTTTACAAGTGGTCAAGCTCTGTCTTCAAAGAAAAATTTTTTGAGGTTAATCTAACTTCTAATTAATAATTGGCTTTTGTGGAAGACTCTTTATTCCAGTAACAAGATGAACAAGAAGGGGAATGGTGCAGTTTCTGATCTAAAGAAACCTTTTCCTCCCATGTACTCATGACTACTCTACAGATCTCCCTTTGGGATGGGTGGCCTCATACATTTCTGCTTTGGTTTTTAAAGACAGAGGTGTAACCAACCTTTGTCAGAAAGAGAACAGGATTTAAGAGAAACAAAAACTTAATCAGAAGCTATCATACAAACCCTGTTAAGACCCCATCTGGAAAAGAGTGTACCTTTCTGTTAAAAAGAGTCTATAATAAAATGGGTTGGGTTGGGAGGAACCTTAAAGACCATCTAGTTCTCACCTCGCCCCTGCTGTGGGCAGGACACCTTCCACCAGACCAGGCTGCTCAGAGTCCCATGCAACTTGGCCTTGAACACTTCCAAGGATGGGGCATCCAGAACTTTTCTGGGCAACCCATTCCAGTACCTCACCACCCTCATAGTAAAAAATTTCTTCTTAATATCTAGTGTATAGATAGATATACACTACTATATATATACTTATATCTAGTGTATCTAGCGTATCCTGTTATAGGAAAAAAATAACTGAAAGGCAAATTACAAGAACAGGGCAAATTGGTACCATGTGCCCTAAAGAAGGCCAGAGCTTCCTTAAACAAATTTGCCAAAATAAAGTAGAGAAAGTATTAACTAGCTGTTGCAAATACCTCAGGGGGTTAAAAAAGATGGGAAGGGAAATAACAAGAGGGTGAGCAGTATCAGCACAAAAATGAGATGAATATAATCTAGCCAAGAAACAACTCCGGCAGCAATTTCCTTTTGTAACCCCTGGAACATGGGAGGAACAGGATACTCGTCCCATAAGAAGTGCAGGAGCAAATACCCCAGACAGACCCTATGAGGTTTTAAGATAAATCATGGAAGAAGTTAAATGATGCAGTTGCCTGCCCCAGGACAAGACTGAGCTTCATAGCCCAGGCAGCATTTTCCAGTCTTTCTTGCAATTGTGCTTTCTTGTGTGGCTTTGCAATGGAAGGCTAAAACACACCCACACCATTCCCAAACTCTTTTGCCTGTAAGTATGGCCAATCATAGAGATATAAGTTGATTGAAAAATAAATAGATTCCTTTTTTAAACCTGATACAAATATTTGTTCACCAAAATAATGGCTAATGGATTTATTATCTAAATGTTCATGGGTTTGAATGTTATTAGCAAGATGGAAGCACATTTAAAAAAAGAAGTGGCAGAACTGGAGAAACTGGCACTGGACATGTACTCTGTGCCAACTGAAATAAAAGAGATCATCTCAAATGACAAGGCTTCAAGACAGTCACTGAATTTCAGAGTCAGATTGTGGCTATGGAGGGAAAAGCTTTGTTGGAACATGTGGAATGAGAAAAATCTGCATAACAAGATGACATAGGAAAGATTGGAAATGGATGGGATTGTTTGAACTAGACCACGCTATTCAGGCTCCCGGCTGTAGCTAAGGGATGGGAGCACCCTGAAGAATGTAAGTGCTGAGATCTGCTTCTACCAACCTGCTTTTGGGAGCTGCTGCACATGATCTGCCACCATGCTGTAACTGTTGAGCCCAGCCTCCGTCCAAGCGTGCAGTTCAGGTGAAGTTTTTTCATATGCCACTGTTGT
Organism: Peucedramus taeniatus; assembly: GCA_013400575.1. Lineage (NCBI taxonomy): Eukaryota > Metazoa > Chordata > Aves > Passeriformes > Fringillidae > Peucedramus > Peucedramus taeniatus. The sequence continues at coordinate 60,097 of WBNO01026196.1, read as the reverse complement.
GAAAGGAAAGAGGGAGCTGGCTGCTCCCCAGAGCTCAGCCCTTTACCTGCCAGCTGTCCTCAGATGGCACACACAACACTGGATACTGGTATACACAACAAATAAATAAAGAACAACTTTCAACTCCAGATTCTCAGCAAAATTACCAGGTTCCTTGGCATCTTTACCCAGGTTAGGTCATTCCAAGATTTAATTCCAAAATTGTGGGGTTTAATTTTCCTTTTTTTTTAAGTTCAAAAAGAGATGGTTACATTTTTATGCTTTGTAAGGGGATTACATACAATCTCACAGAAGTTGCCCTTGCAGAAGTGTCACGTAAGACTTTTCTCAAATTTCTTCCAATACTGGAAAGGACAAACTGAGTGGGCAAAGAGGCCACCTGTTCCAAGGATCAAGTGCAGCTGGAGGTAGCACAAAGCTGGCTCCAGCAAGGAATGGTATACCACCATCTCTCTCACCTCTCTCACTAAACCCTTTTTTAACAGACTGCTAATTTAATTTGATGGTGATGTGGTTTTGGCAATTTGATGGTAATTTGGTTTTTCCCCTAAATAAAGTTGCATTTTTAGAAACCTTCCCTTCTTCAGTAACGTACTGAAGCACCTCACAGTTAAAAATTTGAACTAGCTATTGCTGTAATTATAACCAAAAAAAGGTGATTATAATGTAGAGGTTTACATTTTATTTCTAAATTATTTTTGAGTAAAAGGCATAAAACTAATTTTAAAATATCATAAATTACTTAGCTAAATGGAACCGGCAGCGGATAACTAGGAATTAAGAGAGCACAGTAGGAATCCTACATGACAAAATATTTTTCTGAAGTATCATACTGTTACCACTGTGAAATTAACACCAAGAAAATTTTCCTGGACTCCTGCTGAGATGGAAGCCAGCCAGCAGATAGCTTTAATCTTATGGAGAATTTATACTTACATAGAGAAGCTCAAAATACAGCTTTTTAGAGCTGCCAATAAAACATTGGCCTTCTCTGACTCTTTTTATTCAAAGTACTTAATGAACTAAAAAAGAACCCACCAAACAATTTAGACATTATTTTCAACAGTATCTTCTGCAGGGTTCTGTTAGCCATTCTACACTATTTACCATTTTCAACACTCTTACACTACAGGTCTTGGAGAAAGTAGGGGCTATGAACCTTCATCTTGCAAATATTCCAGGCTAAATCACTTTCAGGAAAGTGAGAACTACAGTTTTAATTACATATAGGCTCCAATTAACTTTTTGAGGTGGGAGCTCAAGTCCCTTACAACTTGACTCATGAATAAGGATTCTGTTTGGCATGAATGGTCTCTGTTTCTATCCCCTCCCACCAGTGTGGAGCTATAACACATCCAAGTAGAGTCATATATTTTTTAAGAGAAGCACAGTCTGCAGATTGTAAAAGGTGGCAAGGGTAGCTGGCTGTCAAAAGAAGTAAATGGCTAACAGGGAAATGGGACACCAGCGAGCCTCAGAAATCAGTTTTAAGTATAATAGTAACCATTCTGAAATGCAGCAGCTCCACAGAGCTCACTGGTCCTTCAGACACAAAGTCTGCCTGTTCCACAGGGGAACCCACCCATCTTCAGAAGGGTTTTAGAGATGCATTCCACTACAGGCAACATTTTATCTACCTGTGTGGACAATGTCTTTTACCAGCGTCTTTAGCATTAAAGAAAGGTTTCTAAGCCTTAAAGTATTTCAGTACCAGTGTATCATATAGGGAAACACAAACAGGAATTTACGATTAGTGCACTGAAAAGGCATTCAGACAACAAACAGATTTTTTCATGAGGTGTCAAGGCAAGGAAAATACGGGTTGTTTATTTGATGGAAAATGGAAGTAAAATGTTATCTGCTATCTGCTTAAATTTAGGACAGGTGAGGATTATTACACCTGGTTCTGCTGATAGTGCAGACACAATTAATGAGATAATTAAGTGAATAGGAGTGGGTTTTTTATTGCCACTAGATGGCAGAAAGAGCCCTCTTACAAAGAGTCCTTGATCGCATTACACCATTTTGAGTGTACCCTTACAGGACACCTAGGGGCCTATCTTCACCACTAAGATGCAGTATAAAAGAAAAAATCTACTTAATGACTGCCAGTGCTAAGTAGATTAAAGTAGTTTTGAAAAAAATGTTCAGCAATATATAATTTTTAAAACCATCTGTTTACACTGGGTCCTTTCTGTAAAGCTGAGAAGACTTGTTTGAGAAGAAAATAATTTCACTTCCCATTTACACCAAGTGCACAGGAATTGTAAGACTTCCAGCAGTCTGATGGGAAGCAAAGTGCTAAAAATTTTCTGCAAATTGTTCACAAGAGATGCATAAACAGGTTCAGATTGAATTAACTGAAAGGAATAGCAATCCTCTATCTGCAACAAAGAGCTCTGTTTCTACTGGGCTGCATTTGTTTTTCACACTGTCTCTTGAGGAACAGAAAGAATCGAGAAAAAAGCTAGCAAATTTTTGATCAGTTCCTTGAACAACATATACTTTTATGTTTCAGCATTAAAAGCATGAGCTAATCTGCATCTGTCTTCTATAATATTACACATTACGTTACACTATGTCACTTCTCTGATTCACTTCAGGCTCAAACTTAAGTCATTAAAAATTTGTCCAGCAGAAGAGCTTAACTGCATCAGCCCTTCTCCCTCCCTCATCCCAAGGACAGCACCGCATCTCAATCTTGCAACATCCTTGACAAATGTGCTGCATTCCCCCAGCTGTCACTCAAGCGCATTGCTTCTGCACCTTTCACAAACCCTTCCTTTCTCCTCCAGGCTAAGAAAGGAAATATATTCCCACCTCACTCTCACTTCGGTCTCTCTGTTGTCTCTTTTGTACACCTCCCAGCAAGTTACTTTTCCTGGACACAGAGCAGGCTTATGATCTCCCCGTTCCCAGCCATTTACTTACATTTTACAGAAGCCATCCCTTGCTTTTGTATCTTCCAAGAGATAAAATAGCTAAAAATTCAATGTGACAGTAAGCTTTCCTCCTTATGCAGTTTCAGTTCATCTGTCCATCTATTGTGTAACACAGTCTCCTGAGCAGCTGCAGCCTTACCTGTACTCATAGAACATGAATGAGCATTAAGTCATAAATTCTTCACTATGTCTGGAGTAACCTCTATTGTTAGTCAAGACATGTGCAGAAAGTAGTGTCATGCTTTAAGTACTTTAGGATCTGCTAAACCCATTGTCAGAAGTGTTGACTGTGCAGACAGTTTAACAAATATGCTAAGCTGACCAGGAGGTTATTTTTACAAAAATGCTAACTTGGCAAAACTCCTTTCTCAATCGACTACTTTATATCTAGGAGCATGATACTGCAGGCCTTCCAGGGGACTCAGCTAAATCCCAATGCAAAACAGAGGTTCTGGCCCCAAATTAAACCAGTTTTTCCTCACCTTGTGTGTCATGATTTGTCATAGTCCGGAATTTCGGTGTACAGACACTCAGGAGCCTGCACCCGAACTTCATGTAATGTTTGTAAAAAAGGCATCTTTGTAATCATGAACTACACACATACCTCTGTCTTCCTTTACTCAGTCTGCACTGGGCACTTACCTTTTCTAGCTTCAGACTTTGCTCTGCTTATTTGGGTGTTTGATTTGCTTTCTGCCGCTCCTCTCTTTTGCAGCTTTCCATTTTTCCTGGACAAGCTGCAGTATTATCAAACTGTCTGAATGATGAACCATGGGAAAATTAAAAGGCAGAGAACAGTACTAATACTCCAAACCTGAGCATCTCTTTCCAGCCCAAACAAGGGTTAAAAAAGACACTTCCAACTCCTTACTCAGTGCCTGCTTCCCTGAAGGTGCTCAAGATGTCTCACTTCCATAGAGACAAATTTTTAAAACTAAAGCCTCTCTCTGATCAGTAACTCCTGTATTGACAGTAAATAAAACAAAATGCATGCTTTGCAAGAGAAGAAACATCAGTAGTCCTTTCAGTGAGGCTGACGCAGAAAAGGCGCAGCGGCAAAAGGGAAGACTTCTTCCTGTAAAAATATCTGGAGAACTCAGCTGTCCCACTGCCTTGCATGCAAAACCCACAGCAGATGTGCAAAGAAGTCCAGAGCTTCCTCACAGAAAAAGTTCCTACAGTCCAGTAATCTCCCTTCAATTGCAGTTAGTGTAACAACAGCAAGCTCACAGAACTATTTCAGGCTCCCCTGCCAAACCTCACAAATGCTTTCCCTCTTCTCTCAAAAAACTAACAGTCAATAATAAGGGCCACACAGTGACTCAGCCAAGTACAGCCATGTTCAGGAACAGGTTTATCCTGGTGTGGGTGATTTTGGTTTTTTAGCATTTTTATCTCGTTTCCAACTGTCAGAAGACATGATAGATGGGAAAAGTTAGCTCTCTTTGCTGAGATGGCAGAGAGGAGGCTTCTGCACCAGCTTCCACATTGCTAAGCACTGGGGACTCTCCAGTCAGAGAGAAACAAGCAAGGACAATAATCTGAAGCCTGGATTCCACCAGGATCTCTCCCTCCAGCTCATCTAGGCCTCTGGGCCTTTCTATCTGCAGCAGTTATGAAGAAGACCTTGAAAGAGGCTGGAGGCAAGGTTCTTACAACAAGAATTGAGCAAGAACATTTTCCTAGTAAGAATTATCAAATTATTTCTATGTCTACAACTCAAAGGATAATATTTTTCCTAGGGAACTCTCATGGAAGAAAACAAACCCCATACTTGTTATATTACCTTCCCCATTCTCCAATACCATTTCAAAGCATACCTTGATGGTCCTGCGTCCTGGTTAGTTGACCTATGCTTGAACACCTCCACAACGAATTCATCCACGTACTACTGAATCCTCACTGTGTTTATTTTAAGAGTATACATCCCATGTTTTGGGGGACAGGGTGCTTTACACTTGTCTCACATTTCAGCAATTGGAACTGCTGAACACCCTTACCTGAAGGAAAATTGCAGGAAGATACTTTCAAAATCAAGAGTTCACAATGATTTCCCCCTCTGCTCTTAACCCAGAAGAAAGCGTGGAGTCCCCTAACCCCCACCAGCCACAGCCCAATACCATTTCCATCTCTGTCTGAATTTCAACGTGGTCAATGAAACCAGGCTACAAGACACAATCACGTTAAAAACTCAGGTTGTTACGGTTAATTTTGACAGTACAGTAAAGTGGCCAAGTTGGCTTTGCCATCCTATTGCTTGCTATTTGGACAAATAATGTCTGAGCCCTTTAAAGCAAGTGAATGTTAATTCATTATTGCAGGTTTGGAGCACTACCGAAAGAAATTCAGGTTAATTTTCTAATGAACATTTTGTTTCTTCTACAGAGAGCTGTACAGTTACCCATTGGGTTTAAACACAGTCATGAATGTTGTGTTCTTCCAAGCCAATTAAATTTTGGACTTATTTTTGAAACTATAATTTTCTTCCAAAATGAACACCAGCATTCTCACATAATCTCACCATCGTCAAATGGCAGAGGCTCATCACAGGCCAAAGGTGAAGCCAACAGCACAGAAAATGATACCAGTAATCTAAGATGGTACAATGGCTCTAGCTCATTTTGTGCCAGAGTGAATGAACTTTGACAAGTATTATGAATTACGGAAGTTCACCACTAGTATGGCAATGCGAGTGGCTTTGTGTATGTAACAGAGATGTGTTTTATGTAACACTGTGTTCTTCTTTAGTGGTTAAAATGTTTGCCCATGTAAGCCCGGGTATCAAACGTAGTTTTAAATCATCAGAGGATGGATACTGACACTGGTACCAAACCAATATTTTGCATGGAATGAGTTGACAGCAGTTTAACCTGCCATACAGCTATTTTACAGCCTTAACACTCACATGCTTTGCAATGATTAACATTTGCCAGATTTAGTCAAAACAAGAAACCAGATTAAAAAGTTCTATCATCAGTGGTTTAATGCCTCCTATAGAGAAAGCCCACAGCGCCAAACATGACTACACTGATGTCTGAGTCTGAAAATGCTATTTTAAGAGATTGAAATTGCTTTATGCACATGCTTATTTTATTCCCTTTAGTTAACAGACTTCATGTAGGTCACTGTATTTTACAGAAAAATAAGGTTAGCTTTAAAAAAAAGTCTGCACTTCTCACTGGCTGTAAACTCTGCAAAAAGTCCAGATAAGGACAAGAGCTAGTATAAACTATTTCTAGATTCAGAAGTAATTACAGTACAGAATCTAGCTGTAACTATCTTAGAATGCCCACCCACCAAGTTTTAATGTCTAAAAATTTGAAAAGTCTGGCAATAATGAGAATTGCAAAGAAATCAGACAAGCTGAAATGAAGACAGACAAAAGTATTTCTTAATATAAAAATGGTCTTTATTTCTTCAATACAAGGTAAACTACTATTGCAGTTTAAGACCAACACAAAAGTTGGACAGCAAATTGCTTAACAGTCTCCTAAAGGCTGAAAAAAAGAAACCTATGAAAGCTAAAAGTTGTGTAATATTTCAAGTATAACATCTAAAAAAAAAAAGAAATTATCCCTAAATTTACAGATTATTTAAGTACCTCGGCTGAAAATGTATTGAAATCCACATTTGCTAGGATACCATCTTACCTTGAGGAGAAATAGAGGTCTCCAAAAACTGCAGTATTCAACAGACTCTCTGGCCTGCCAGCATCAGGGAACTGTTTACTATATATATAAAATCCTTTGGAGTCAGGCATTCTGACAGGCATCCATTTCCTTACATTTTGCATTGCAATTCTGCATTCCAACCTGGACAACCCCCCTCCTGTATTTCAAACCATTTCTTGAATATTTACTCATATATCTTTGTGCAAAGCGGGAACCAGGAAATGGAATGGTACAGGAAGACAATACAGCCTTTTGTTTAGAAAGTCAGCAGTGCTGGTAATCGTCATAAAAATGTACAGTTTACCAAATAGGAATGTATTTCACCTTCAAAACACTTGGCTCTTTTTTTTTCCTTTCTTTATTATTTTAAAAAAGGACAACTGCAGTAGTAAGGAATATGAATTTGCAACCACTTATATTTATAAAAGCACACACATTCCTCATTTTCTTACATCTGAAGATCAAAGGAATGTCTGTTTCATAATGTGATAATAATACGCACAGTTTAAAATATTTTCTATTACAAAATACTGTGTACAAGAGGGTGAGGCTGAAGTCTATTGAATATACTCTAAAGTGTTATTTTTGAAATCATGTAAAAATCACATTACATGGTATGAATAGATAGGAATTTTCACACCTTAAATGCTCCATTCCATCAGGATCAAAGGTATATGTTTACTATTTTCAAGAGACTTCTGTAAAATTAGTGTATTTTGAAGATTAAAGCACAGGCATATGCATCATCCCAGAACCCACTGCAATCACTGGGGCTACAGAAGGGTTCATGAATTAACAAACATATCATATAAATGGAATAAGGAGCTTTATTGTATTTTGTCGAACATGGGGGAAAACAAATCCCACAAGAACATCAAATTGATGAGCTTCTATACCCCAAACTGCTCCTTAGTAAATTTATCCTCTAAATCTAAATGGAAATCTAAAAATACACGGGATGTCAGACCTTAATAGGGCATGGGGAAGAAAGGGGAAGAAGGCAAGACAACTACAAAACAAAAAAAAAACCCATCTCAACACCCTCATCCACTCCAAGCCAGTCTGAAGTATGAATTGCAAGGCATCATAATTGCAAGAGACAGTATTTCTGCATAAACATCATGATTCATCAGCATGCTGCAACCATTATGTTCAAGACCTGTGCAGTCAATTACCAAAATAATCTGAATCTCAACTGAATCCACATTTCTTCTTTTCTATGTTACAATTCTTATTTTGGAAAGAATTCAAATTAATATTTTTATATGGACACTGACCTGCCGTTTCCTTCTCTAAAATCTTGAAGGGTTTATATTTCAATGCAGAAGCAATTTAGTGTCTCAGATCTCTGAAGAGCACCAGTCCTAAGCGTGCATGTTTTATATTTAAATCTACATAACTGACAGTATCTTAACGAGCATTGTATTAGGAAATTTAAGGCTGTATCTCAGTTCACACAAGAACCAAAGACAATTTTAACAGGCTATGTATAAAATTCTATAAATAAAAATGGGAGCAATGTCTGTTTAACCTGTACATAAAGAGCAATTGGATAAGGAAAGAAAATCAGGAATTAAGTATTTCTACAAAGAATGCCATGTATTTTACTAGAAACACAGATGACAAGTATATACAACATTTAAATCTCCAATTATCCACATACAACTAGGAAAAAAACATTTACAAGGGTTTGGGTATGCAACTAAAGAATCAGGTAAAAAAAATACAGTTAGAAAAACTAAGCCTCACCAATTTCAAAGGAAAAAAACCAGAAAGTATTCAGTCCATAAAGAAAAAAGCTAATGTCTAAATTTAATAAAAATATCTTGTTTAACACAAAAAACAACAGCTAACCAAGCTTGTAAGCCACACTGTAAATAAAAATCTGAAGTTCTGACAAACATTTTCCAAAATGTCATCAGAACAAAAAATATTGGCACAGAAAGCAAAAAAGGAATGAGGGAAAAAAAAAGACTGTACAGTTTCCAAAATGCTATGTTCTTCTTCTTAAGTACTTTGACCTGTCAAAATGTATAGTCCTGTAAAAATTTTACTTTAAAAAAATCACCCTCTACTTCTAAAAAACAAACCACCAAAACAAGTTCTGTTGGTAAAGCACCACCACACCCCTAAGTTACTACTTGTTAGTTTTGTCTTTCAAGATAAAGGACATAGCCTTATGATAATATTTTCAATGTTACTTATAAACTCAATATTTTAAAAAAATTAACTATTTCCTCACAGATTATTCCATCCTTTCATCAGCAAAAGGAAATGAAATACAACTGAATGAATATTAAACAGCAGTAGCCATCATGGCATCACCACCAGACAGCAAGTTTCCCAACTGCCATTTCCTGCATGTGCACAGGAAACTGCCAGAACCTTTAGTAAACCAAGACTCAGTAAAAATTCTACTAGAGATCCAGTTACACATGATGTACATTAGGCATATTCCTTTTTGGTGTCTATTAGGGTCTTTGGAATTTTTCTGTACATTTTTTTGTTTTATAAAAAAAAACCTAACAAAGGAAGCTCACAACAACAAGAGAGTATTATCTAAATTGCAACACGGTATGTTTATCAGTTAAAACTAAGAATTTGGAGAACAGGCAGAAATAATGGGCTTCCTTCAGGGATCTCATCTCTCAGGTCACAATGGTCATTCTGTTTAACTTACATTATTTACCCCCTGCTATTCTCTCCCTGCTATTTCCATTGCCAGCAATGGAAATATGTGGAAATATGTGAATGAGAAATGACACTCTATGTAAAAAGAGCAACAGTCTCAAATCTATTTCAATGTGGACTAAAATATCAGTTCCTACATAAAATGTTTGTAATGTTACTTTTTTTAATTTTAAAATTTAATATATCTACGCAATGGAACATTACTTACCTGCTGCTTTTCCAGTATTAGCTATTCCCCATTTAACTGCTACAGGCAGGTAATTTCTTCCTTAAACTTATTACACACAGTAGTAAACAATGTTTTTAAGTAAAGAAAACGAAGTTACAACAGTACTGTTTGTAACCAATACCTATTCACAAAAAAAGCAGGAAGTGATTCATTACTTGCTTGATACAACTTACAGTTTTACAAAATTTTTAAAGGCAGTTTTCATTTTCAAACAGGATTAAACAAACACGTGAAATATCTTCTCAGAAGCAAATAGTTCAATAAACATCAGTGATCCCATGCGTGAGGAACTGAGGTACACAATTTAAGAAAAAAAGAGAAAGGGGCGAGTCTGAAGCTGTAGCCAAGTCCAACAGCATCAACCTGGCTGCAGGAAACCTGGTTCAATAGTAGGTGCCAAAAAATATTAGAGCATTTCAGGCTTATGCAAAACTTTTGCAGTTGCACAAGCTACTGGGCCCAACTCAGTAAAGCATAAAAATCACTCACGTATGCAAATATGACACTTAAAGCATATGTTTATATTTGTTGAAATCTATGAAATGTAAGCACATGCTTTATATGCTCTGGAAAACCAAACAGATTTAAATGCTTTCCTGAACAGGGTAACATTTTAAGTCAGCTGTAAAATCTTCAAAATTGGTAAAAAAGAAATCAAGAGGCTTCTAAGAGTTGCCTCTTAAAGCCATCTGAGGTCTTGAAACTTAACTTAAAACATTAAGTGCAGCTATTTGAACGAGTGACAACTCCAAGAGCATGTCTGTTACACAACACTTTACAATAGACTAAAAGTGAGCCTTTGTGCAAGGCTGACGGAAATGAAGCTTTTGCAGCTTTTATGAAATTTCTATTTGCTTGCATTTCACACTTAATGAAATTTAAAACAAATTCTTTAATTTGACGCCTACTTTCACTGAGTGCTCCATTAATTTGTTTTTAGGTAAATTTACAAAACCTCATCTGACAAATTTAATCAGTGCCATTTTTTGCTAAGACATTTTAAATATTGCCCACTGGTGAACAAGGACATACAAATGTACCTTCTCTTTTATATGCACGTGTGAATAAACCCCAAAGTATTAAGAAAATACCAAACCCATGAAGTCATAAAAATGGTAACATCTTGTTTCTTCTGGCACATTTCTAATATACAACTATGTACAGGTTGCTACGGCCTTGGGGGTGGACAGGGAACACACACAAGCACTATTACTATAAAACTGTAAACAACTGCAGGATTTTGGGTGTTTTAAACCTAATCTTTCTACCCCTTATTATGGGCAGTTTAAGTTCATGTGAACAGTTTAAGTTTATATAAACTGTAGTGTCAATCAGGATCAAGGCTGTATGAGAGATAAAATTTTCAGTGTGCTAAAAATCACAGACCCGGGACTCTCTCTCCTCAGAACAACTGACCACAGACAGCTGCAGTTTTTACAGTTTTATAAGTCAATTAGCAAATTCACAAGACACCTAGGTAAACACTGCTAAAAAGCAAAAAACAGAATTAAAGGTTTTACGTAACCACCTATTTTTGTATCAAAATTGAGTGGGAGAGCGCAACATTAGTATGTTTAACTCGCTGAATCCAAGATTAGGTTGAGGCATATGCAAGAACTATTGCGATGTTTTTGAAGACAGCATCAATGTTTTCATTGTAACATTATCTTTAAATATTGCTGAACACATGACTTTCCCTGAGGTGTAAACATCAAATAACTTGAACAGCTTTACACATCAGCCCCATTAAACAGTTTATTACAACACTACATCTACTGTAATCAGTGGTGCTGTGTACAGACATTATATGAACAGTTTAACATGAACAAACTACTATAAAAACAAGCATTTACTTGACTTTTTTCAATTGCTTGCACATTATAATTGCCAAATGTATATAACCAGTAATAAAGTTGCAAAAGCTATAAGGTTTAAATCACACAGGTTTCCCTCAAATAAAACAGTTAAGCAACATAAAAAAGTAAAAGAGCTACTGGTTACCATGTATGCAGATTTGCTTTATTCAGATCTATTCCTGTTCATATAATCCATGAATCCTTACAGGCTCAGTTCAATCACATGAAGCAAACTGCTGGACAAGCATCTTTCCTTGAAGAATGTATCTTGTCTTGCACGCTGTTCCTCTTCCTTCAGCTGTAATGTGTCAAAATTTGTGATGTAGATTTTGCTAGTCCCCAAAACACACAGAAAATTGTTGGCTTATCTATACATACACAACTCGTGCATCTATTTCACCATGATGTTAACTAACATAAAACACGCAGAAGCAGTAGCTACTTATTTGAAGTTGTTTTCTAATACAGTAATTAAAAATAAGATTAATGTTGTTGTACAACAAAGTTGAAAGAATATAAGCTTCACAGTTAAAGTATTGATAATAAAAAAGAAATAACTACTGCTTCTGTGACTGACTGCCAAATTTATATAGAACACTTCCTAAAGTATGCATTCTGCAAGAGTAACTGAACAAGAATTTAAAGTAATTTTACGACAATTAGATTTTTACATTTTTACCTGCCCACTTACATAAGTTTTAAGCTGGTTTGACATTTAAGTAATTAATTTATTATATAATGAAGCGGATGGCTCACAGCTCAGTAACATTTAAAAACACATAGAATCTGACACCAGTACTTGAAAAGACTAGTGGCAAGCTGGATGGGGTTCACATCTAAAAATACACACTTGCAGTTATGCACAAGAACCCACTTTTCAATTGATACAATGTAGATTTGAAGGTTTCCTCACCTACTTGCCCTTGAAAAAACCTCAAGCCCTACTTCCTGCTCTCATCTATTTTGGCAAATCAGGGAACCACACAATTCAAAGTTAATTACTGTAAGAGTTCACAAAATACTTGGGATGGTATAATTCCATACACTGGATTTCAGTTGAATTCCATTACAAAACAAATAGCTATCTTAATTTCATTAATAATTCACAATTTCAACATTCAATAATTTCAAATAGTTTCAATCAAATTCTTTTAAAAACTCAACACATTAAATTATTCATTTGAAAACCAAGACATTTAGAGAAGCAATTTCATGAACGTGCAACAGTACACAGCTGTCAAATATTCTTCTACTAGTACAATAATTTCAA